>CM042141.1:126316818-126350016 GCA_023376005.1 Doryteuthis pealeii
TTAAGCACATATCCCCCAAAAATTGTCGGCTAAAAGCTATATCAAATAATCACATTGTTTATTTACGTACTCTCATTTATATATATATATATATATATATATATATATATATATACTGACAGAGAAAATGGAAAATGGAAAATCGAATAATAGTAGAGGGGGATAATTTGCGCAATGATGGATAGATAGACAGATACGCTATTTATTTAAGTATTCAAAGACAAGCAAAAAAGAAGGTAATAACGGCAGTAAGAGTGTGAGAGAGAATGAGAGGAAGAGAGAGAAAGGATGAGAGAAAGAGAGATAGACACACACACAAAGACAGAGAGAGAAAGAGAGACAGAGAGGCAGACAGACAGACAGAGACAGAGGCAGAGAGAGAGAGAGAGAGAGACAGAGAGAAAAAAATTGCTCAATAATAGATGGATAGGCTATGGTGTCTGTAATCGAATACAAGTCGAAAAAGAGTTGAGTGACAGACTTAAAATGATCTGAGCAGAGATATATTGATACGGACAAAGACAGATAGACTGATAGATAGATAGATAGATAGACTGATAGATAGATAGATAGATAGATAGATAGATATAACACGTGACTGAGTATATCTGGAACACATTATTTTGACCGAAATGTATTTTCCAAGAGAATGACAATCTTGTTTATTTTGTGGAGTTGGGTTTCTCAAGCAGACGTGGAACAATATTAATAGCAATGATAACATTTGGATAGGAACATTGCGTAGAAACAGAAAAGATAAACGTAGCATAACATAATTTGTTAGTATCTTTCAGTGGCCGGACTTTCAGTCGTACGCTCCTTTAAAATTCTTTTGTCTGAAAACGCATTATCATGTCTATATCAGTAATTGGGAAGACTTTGTCTATCTGTCCTCTTTACATGGCCAAACGGTTTAATTCAGGGCTACTAAATTAGATATGAATGCTTTTTGGAAACAAATGGAGGAACTCGTTGAATTATATCCGTAGGAATCGCGTGGGGTAATGGTTAAAGTCATGGGAAATGGACTCGTCGCTCCGAGTTCAAATCCTGGACGTGGTAATTGCATTTCACTTAGCGCTAATACCCTTGGGAAAGGTATGAATATTAGTCTCCCTCCTGCTATGGGTAAATAGCAGGGCAGACTGGGTTCTTTAACCTTGGTTCGGCAACCAGTCTAGGAGAAGGAAAACTCCGCTTAAACATTGACCTTGTGTCACATCCTGTTCGTGTGGTGTAATGGTTAAAGTCACGGGAAATGGACTCGTCGCCCCGAGTTCAAATCCTGGACGTGGTAATTGCATTTCATTTAACGCTAATATCATTGGAAAGGTATGAATCCTACTCTCCCTCCAGCTATGGGTAAATAGCAGGGCAGACTGGGTTCTTTAACTATGGCTAGGTAACCGGTCTAGGAGAAGGAAAACTCTGAATTCAAACCTGTTGAACTCGCTTAGAAATTGACTTCTGTCGTATCCTGCTCGTGCGGAGGAGTTGGTAATATATATATAATATATATATTATATAATATATATATCCGTAGGAATCTTAATTCAAATACTTACGAGATTATTTGCATTTTACATAGCGCTAATACTATTGGAAAAGGCAGGGATCCAACTATTCTCGTAGCTCTGTGTAAATAGTCGGGAATTTTCGTCTCTTTAATCTTGGTATGGCAACCGGTCTAGGAGAACCAACTCTCTGAATTCAAACCAGTTGTACTGATACCCACAGAAAAAGCATGAACCTATCTGTTCTACTACTAGCTATGGGTGAACATCAGGGAAGACTGTGCCCTTTGGCCTTTGTGTTACATAATTATTAGATACCTAATATTTATGGCAATAGTGTAGAAATCAAAATGGCCGTTATAAGCTACAGCCCACGGCCTTGAAGGATGAGTGACAAGGCTTGACCTCAGTCCTAACTTTCCGGTGGATACCATGAGAACCGGTAGAGAGGACCCTCTCTTCCGGTTTAGATAGTAAGTAAGTTTCAGTCAGTTAGCAGGTAGGAGCCGAGCCCGAAAGGATGCAAGTCGATCTGCGCAGATGTCTGGTGGGGATTTAACAATAAAATAAGATCAAAAGTAAATCGAAGTCTTGTGTTTATTATCTAAAAACTAACAATGACACAGGGCTTCTGATAACGAGAAATCCCTAACAGAAGACCAGACCGGAATCCCCAAGTCAACACCAGACGCTAGACAAGACCAAGTCAAGACTTAGAAGAAATACCAAAGACGATCAGAATAGCAAAGCCGGCCAGAAGAAAATACGACCAGAAGTAAGAAGTAAGAAAGAGATATACAACATTATATTATTTAGTGCCAGTAAAGAAGAAGGGTATGCAACATTTGTATGGCAAACGATATAGGGGAAGGATGTCTTCGGATTCAAACGAACTATACACCGCTTAGAAATTGGTCTTGTGTGATGGAGTCTTTGAAAAATACATGCTTCTTGAAAACAGAAGGGTTAACATTAAGGGACTGTCGTTAACAATACATAATATCCAGCGTCAAGTAATCTTGCTTGCAAGACGTAACTAATCGTATGGAATTTAAATTTTTAAAGTTCAAAATTTAAAAAAACAGGTGCATGTACAGAATGATTCACTCATCAAAATTTAAATTAATTTTGTATTACTGTACACATGAATTATCAATAACTTTCAGTCATTTGCTTCATTTTTTACTAGCCCAAAAATTCCGTCTCCAGATTTTCTTCGACCATATTTCTTTAATCTTTGATTGACTGATTGATTTCAAAGGCATGGCAAACCGATTTGAGTTATTTTATGCATAAAGATTATGGAATCGATTTGTTGTTGCTATGAAATCAAGTATACCTATCCACTATCAATATTTCTAAAACAGATACATTTAAACAGGTATTACCACCCCGGGTCATAGTGGACCTGTTTGTATTTGCAATGAAGGAGCACTCTATACTTATCGAGAGCTCCAGAATTAGCACCTCACCATCAGATGCTATTCAGTGACACACACAGTACACCACATTCTACGGTGTCTTACTCTCAGTCGAGTATACAATCAGCATATTTGTTCTAAGCCCAATCGAGAGGTCGATTCCCTAGTTTTTCCTACAGTTACCCACTATAAATATCACATATATATATATATATATATATATATATATATATATATATATATATATATATGAGTATGAAAAGATGGAAAGAAAACATCACACAATGCTGTTAAACAGAAAACAATTTATAATATAATCATAGCTGATACTGATCAATATTTCGATTTTAAAAAAATCATCATCAGAGCTCATTCACTCCGTAGTTGTTTGGGTCGGAGAAGAATGTCAAATCAGTTCACAAACAAAAAACCTTAATACTGCAAAAAAGAACGAAAGTCGTTACATTATTCACCAATGTGGGCATTCGCGCCATATATATGTCGGTCATGTCTCTATGTATACCTTTTGTCGGTAAAACATATCCAAATATATATATATATATATATATATATATATATATATATTATTATATATATATATATATATATATATATATATATATATATATATATATATATATATATATATATATATATATATATATATATATATATATATATATATATATATATATGTATATATTATTATTAAATACAACTGTTTATACAGCGGTTATAAACAGTTATATTTAATAAATAAAGCTCTTACACTTGTAATTGACCACTTTATTTTCCTTTATTTCATCTCGTAAAATTTACCAATATATATATATATATATATATATGTGTGTGTGTGTGTGTGTGTGTGTGTGTGTGGTGTTTCCAAACATGTTAGAATATTCCTTTATGATTTTAAAGTCTCCACCTGTTCACCCCCACTGTCAACACACTATTGGAATCTTCCCCTAGGTGGTCTCCGTAATATCAGTTCTGCTTTTATAATAAAGATATAGACATAAATAAAGATGTCATCTTATGGCCGATGGATGATTTGTACTTGTAGGACTTAACTGTTAATGATCATTAAGATAACTAAGCAAATGACTAAAATAACTGGATTCATGTTCATGTAAATAATAAATTATTTTATCATTAAAACAAAAGCTCATTTTCAGAAGGTAATTCTTTACAAATACCTGAACAATAACGAATTATTCATGTTAGAAAATAATGAAATTAGGATACATAAATCATATCCTCTTAGGGTTTTTATTTTATTTAGCAGTAAATAAACTATTAACAGATAAGACGCAACATATTTTAGCGGTAATTCTAACTTAATAACAAACTTTTGGAACCAGATGCCTTAGGTGCTGGCATTTAGACCTTAGACAAGTCTTTCACACCCTCTTGCCCACTTGTAAAATCCATTGTTCCAGTCATATAAATATCCATTTTTTCCCGTAAAACTCTATCTGATGGTGAGGTTCCAGTTTTGGAGGTTTGGGGAATGTGGAGCACCCCTTGATCACCATTGCTCCCTGGTCCACTCTGACCCGGAGTGGTAGTACCTGTTAGGGTCCCATCTATAGGTTAAATAGAAAAATGTATTTATAAACAAATTGTATTATCCATTAAGAATTGATTTATTTCAAAACTTTATCGGCATTAAATGACCCACTGAGGTTGATATGCCGTAAAACAAAACAAAAAAAACCCCCAAAAAACAAAAAATCAAAAAAAAAACAAAAAACCCTAAGACATATGGAGGAAATATTAGGGAATAACCCAATATTGAAAAGAAATTATTACTTTCAGGTTCACTCCACATGTTTGTGGATCAACTATAATTGTTTGTGGATCAAGTATCTATTTAGAAATTATTTGTATTCAATAGTGATACTTGATGCTGTATAACTGTAAATAATTAGTATTACAAATCGTTATATTGTTGATTAGGAATAGAGGGCCGGGTTAGCTCAGTCGGTAGAGCGTTCGGCCTAGTTCGATCCTGGTCCTCGCCAACTCAGCGTGTGAGTAGCACAGGGGTTTGTGCGGTAAAGTAAGGAGCTGATGGTAGGTGTGGCGCTCCACCTCAGCCGCAAATAACAATCTCCTTGGTCTGGCGCTAGTGAAAAGGGGATAGACTCTCTCGCTGATTGGCTGATACCGATATTAGGCCGCCCCGACAACTTTACATTACTTACATTTAGCTAAATTGTTTACAAAGAATTATTATCATTAGTTACTTGAAACCATATACATGTGCACAGAAAATGATTATTAACAGTCTACGACATCATTGAGGCCGCTTTTTTTACACGCTGCATTGATGATATTGGGCGGTACATTCAGTTTCGACGAGTGGAAGGATAAAAAAAAAATTTATATCCAAAAGAAAGATTTCAACAAGCTTTACTTAATGATATGATAGGTTTAAACTAGCAGTAACAAATTACCGAGTAAAAAAATCAGCCTCAGTGGTAGTGTGGGTATGATTGTGTGCAAAAACTGATAATAAATAACAAAGAAGATATGAATACATACAATAAAAACGATTTCCCGACTCCTAGGCATAAAATAATCATATACGGTTTGGTGTGCCGTTCAAATCACCCCCCCCAAAAAAAAATACTTGCTTTCAATTTAAAAGAAGTTCCCATACATTAGGAACTTTTCAAATTTGAAATTAAATGATGTTTTATGGAATTGACGGGGATCCTGTCTATTACATCAATCATCACCATCATGTCGTGCTGACAGCACGGATTCTCATGACTCTTTCCCTCTCTCTTCTCTCTCTCTCTCTCTCTCTCTCTCTCTCTCTCTCTCTCTCTCTCTCTCTCCACTTTTATGTATTCGTACAGCTGATAAATTAAGGTGTATGCTGGTCATCCAACACTAGTATGTAAGTGTCTGTTGGAGAACGTCACTTATGATTTCGTCATTGCTTCTCCAGCATTTTCACGCACGTTTTGTTTATCTTATTTGAATGATCAGTGTGATTGGAGGTAAATGGCAGTACGGCTGCTTTTTGTCGGGTGCTGCTTTTAGGATTTATTCATAATGACGAAATGGGCTCTCACTTCTCTTTATTTCCGTGATACGTGTCCACGAGTTATCTTCCCTTTGTTTTTATTTCACTTGCCGTTGAAGTAGACGATTTTCTCCTGTTCCATTGTCTGCGCGACTTTCGTTGGGCATTTATTTATAAATGATATTCCCCAAAGGGAGGACAAACGTTGCTTCCTAGTTCCGTAAAAGTCCAATATAAACACAGGAGTACATGCGTAAGGAATTTTTTCACTAATACTCCGCCGGGGGATGAGTAAAATCCCCACAGAGTAGAAGTAATAACGTCAGTACGGAGATTTCATTGACGTCGGGATCATCTTCATAAAAGTCTTAAAAATCAGCACAAAGGAATGATATCTTGTGGATACATATTTATCAACCACTCCGCGCGAGAGGGACGTGGCACAGTTCTAAGCTCCATTGATAGTCTTGAGAACTTTTTAATAAGTTTGGTATTTCCAGACCACCACAAAACATCCTCGTACATTTATCTTTTTATCAAAAATAAATTAAAAACGATCCAGACGTTAGCAAGTGTCTGCAAAGGTTGGTTCAGAGCAAGGGCCGGTTCCAGGTATCGGTAACTCAGGCAGTCTCCCAACCGTCTTGAAGGCTGATGGCGTGACGAGGCCTTCGCCAGGGCAGCATATCATGTGCTTGAGACCTTCCAAACAAGAATAAATTAATGTGGGGAAAAAAAAGAAAAAAAAGTTGAATTTCTTTTTTGAAACACAAAATTGCTGCATCAATATGATTTTTGATCGCGGAAATTTGATGGATTTTATTGAAAAGGGATCGTTGCAAATAACAATTTACTGGGACAGGTGTCGCAGAGATGTTATCATGGGAAGACAATATATATATATATATATATATATATATATTATATATATATACCAACCCCTCGGTACGAGCAGGATGTGACACAACGTTAATTTCTTAAGCGGAGTTCAATGGGTTTGAATTCAGAGTTTTCCTTCTCCTAGACCGGTTGCCTAACCAAAGTTAAAGAGCCCACTCTCCCCTACTGTTTACCCATAGCAGGTGGGAGAGTAGGATTCATACCTTTCGCAAGGGTATTAGCGCTAAGTGATATGCAATTACCACGTCCAGGATTTGAACTCGGGGCGACGAGTCCATTTCCCATGACTTTAACCATTACACCACGCCCTTCCATGGGAAGACATTATAGATTAATAACTGATTTTGGATCCTGGTTAATTTATAGACTATTTGTTGTAAAAGCATACAAACATAATTACCAACCACTACGCACGAGTAGAATATGATACAAGGTCAATTCCTTAAGATGGTTTTAATGGGTTTGAATTCAGACTTCTCCTTCTCCTAGACTGGTTTCCAAACCAAGGTTAAAAAGCAGAGTATGTCCAACTATTTATTTATTACTGGAGGGAGAATAGTTGGATGCATACTTTTCCCAAGAGTATTAGCCCTATATGAAATGTAAACAGACTCGTCAATGATTTGAACTTGATTGCCGTGTCCATTTCCTACGATATTAACCAATACACCAGGCACCTCCTCTGACTTGCGTATATGGAGACCATTTCAATATTGTATTGATGATATATACATAGATAGATGGATAGAGACAGATTGCGATAAGTAGGTATAGAAATAGGCAGATACAGATATATAGGTATGAAATAGTTTGATAGCGCACTAGAGAGACCAACACACACACACACACACACACACACACACACACTCATATATATATATATATAATATTATAATATATATATATATATATATAATATATATATAATTATCTACATATTTTTTTAGAAATTATATATATATATAATCATGTCGCTCGTGCAGCACGGATATCCATGACAATCTTTCGCCAACCTTCCCTATTACTCATGGCCCCTGGGAGGTCCTCTGTGCAGCATCCCGAGTCCTCGCATAGTTGGTCAATGTAGGTGTTAGCGGATGTCCTAGGTTAGCATGTCCATGTGTTGGCTTCCACAGGATAACGCTTCTTATATACGTATTATTATCTACATATTTTTATTTATTTATTTGTATTCTTAGCCAAGAATGTATATAAGATATATATATGGTAAGTCTTTTTTACGCCCCTTTGTAGATGGCAAACTAGAAAAGGTTAAAGCTGTGTTGGTTTTCATTTTAGGACAATTGCTATAAATCTGAACTGATTCAAAATATTTTAAGCGTTATCTTTTGCAATATGAGAATAGGTAAAAAAAATAGTAGATATGTCAGTCATACGAGCCGAAATCTTGTTAGAAATCAATTGAATTTTCTCTATTGAAACAGTAATTTCATAAAGATTTGATTTATATATATATATATATATATATATATATATATATACATGTGTGTGTGTATGTATGTGTATGTGTTGTGTGTGTGTGTGTGTGTGAGTGAGAGAGAGAGAGAGAGAGAGAGAGAGAGAGAGAGAGAGAGAGAGTGTGTGTGTGTGTGTGTGTGTGTTTATATTTATATTTCCATACATAAAAATACCTCAGATACGCCAGAGTCAAGAGTAATTTTTTTTTTATAGATATATTCTCATATTTATATAACAACGGAAAAATAGCCAGAAGATACCAAATAAATAAATTTCTTTTCTTCGTAATATAATTGAAGAAAAAATAACTTTCGTTATAAAGCGAAGGAGTTTTTTTTTTTACCGTAATATTTGCATAATTTATTCAAAAAGAGAGGGATGAATTATTTCAGTTTTTATATTTTCAGTTCTGTGCACGAATAACAGGTAAACCGTGTTCAGCTCTCATAAAATCAAAAATACTCTAGTAACACAAAAACGTTCCAATATTTTGGTACAAGCTTGTTTGTTTGTTTTGTTTTACGGCATATCAACCTCAGTGGGTCATTTAATGCCGATAAAGTTTTGAAATAAATCAATTCTTAATGGATAATACAATTTTTTTTATAAATACATTTTTCTATTTAACCCATAGATGGGACCCTAACAGGTACTACCACTCCGGGTCAGAGTGGACCAGGGAGCAATGGTGATGAAGGGGTGCTCCACATTCCCCAAACCTCCAAAACTGGAACCTCACCATCAGATAGAGTTTAACGTCATTCCCAGGACATGTAGACCCGCAGCCACCGCCTTCTAGCACCCATATGATAAAAAGGGGTTGGGGCTTGCCATAAGGGCAATAGGGTTGGGAAAATCATATAGGTGCTAGGACTTGACGTGACCAGCCGATTGATCGGAGGGGGCCGGTACAAGCTTCCATATAGAAGATATGAACTTAATCTCAAGGGTAAGGTATCCAAAATATTTAGAAATCACAGAAAGATTTATTATCTATTGTCCATGAGGTTTATCATTTTAAACTTTGAACATCTCTCTGTTTTTTACATAATCGCCTTTTCGTTCGATGCATTTCTGTATCAAAGTGGACCTGGGAGTAATGGCAACAAAGGGTTACTTTACACTCCCGACAGCTCTGGACATGGGCACTTAGCACCGGATATAATTTATTTTCATACCCAGGAAACCATTCTTTAAGTCAAGACTGATTTAAATCCATTTCTACTCTGCTTAAGATTTACCTTGTGTCGCAAACCAACTGTATTTGTAGGGGGTACTAAATGCATACGTATAAACACAAAACCATTCGCAAACACACGCACACACAAACATACACACACACACACACACACATATATATATATATATATATATATATATATATATATATATATATATAGTGAGAGATAGACAGATAGATAGAGAGAGAGAGATTATAAAACAGGCAGACATCTCTTGTCTGACTATTGTCTTTCTTATCCGTTCTTTTATCATTGGGGTGGAATATCTGAATAAATGCGTGCGCATACACCTACACACACCCACAAACACACACACGCGCACGCATACATACACACACATACACTCACTCACACACACACACACACACACACACACACACATATATATATATATATATATATATATATATATATATATATATATAGTCACCCACAGACACGTGTTTCGGCATATCATGCCTCTTCGTGTGGCTAGACACAACTATCCTTGGGTAGGGTCGATCTCAGACTGACTGCATGGTAGTCCGATATCTTATCCCCTCGCCCACTGACAGCTGATGCGGGGACTGGTGTTTCTAAACTATCAAATACATAGGAATGTATGTATCTTTCGGTCACTGAGAGATCAAATTTCAGAGAAATGATCATTGTTTATTTGCTTAGTAGTGAGAGTTAATTTAAGTTACCAATTAGAGAGCTCATTACCAAATTTATGGGAGCATATATTAATAAGTCATCCACAGACACGTGTTTCGGCATATCATGCCTCTTCAGTGTGGCTAGACACAACTATCCTTGGGTTGGGTCGAACTCAGACTGACCGCATGGTAGTCCGATATCTTATCCCCTTGCCCATTGACAGCTGATGCGGGGACTGGTGTTTTTAAACTATTAAGTACATAGGAATGTATGTATCTTTCGGTCAATGAGAGATCAAATTTCCGGAGAAATGATCATTGCTATATATATATATGATATATATATATAAATATATAAACGAGGGAAATCCCAAAGGTAAGGTATCTAAAATACTTAGAAATCACAGAAACCTTTATTGTTTATTGTCAATGATGACATCATTTTAAAGTTTTAAGAGGTATCTATTTTTTAAAAACATCGATGTTTCGATTGATGCTATTTGTAGTTGCTGTGTCAGTTTTTTTTATGCCAATGTCATACCAGCTCGCTGCTATATTGTTGAAGAAGCGTTGAACCTGATTGTCGTTGAGAACTCCCTACCACTTGCGGGCGTTTTTGCTAACCATGCATGACTCACCAAACACTTCCGTTTATTGGCGATGAATTTGAGTTGGTTTAATGCATATTTAGTTTCAAAACCGAACGTGCACGAACTTCACACTTGCCGGTAGCGTCAATCAGGAGCTCTATCAGAAACGACTGCCAAGCCAAGACTAAGTGTGATAGTGAGGCGCTCATAGGGACAAGCACATTCGTATGCACAACAAACACTGCAGTGTTGCCAATAGTTGCAAGAACAGTTTCCCTGTGTCTCTGACGCTTTGGAGACGTTTCTTTATAAATGTCATCAAATGTGAGTTTTTTTTTTATAATCTAATGATATTATCTATTGCGTGCTATTCTGCTTTAGTACCATCTTTTAAATTTAGATATTTCAAATTTATAACTTTACAGTTCAATCATGTAAAGGACTGGTTTAGCTCAGTTGGTAGAGCGTCCGCTTAGGAATCACTATAAATATTAATTGTTTGTTTTACACCTTTGATAATGAGTAGTGAAACAATAGCAATTCGTGCCAATTTACGCTACCAGTGGAAAAAAATCATAGAGATCAAGAACAGCGGCAAAAGAAGTTAATGATGTGAAATGACTAGTAACTGTCAGCGAACGTGTGGCAAAAAGTGATTCAGATGTTTTAAAGGTGGCGTTAGCCTCGAAGACAAGGCAAGGTCATAGAGACCTTCTGTTGCTGATGACAAGGCTCGCTTGAAAGGGTTGATCAACAGGATTGATCAACAGCTAAGCACAGGCGCATGGCATCGCTCATTGCCACCAAAAGTTGGTGGTTCACAAAACACCATTAATGCTTTTTTAATAGTTCTTGGTTTGGTTTGGTTTGTTTTACGACATATCAACCTCAGTGGGTCATTTAATGCCGAAAAAGTTTTGAAATAAATCAATTCTTAATGGATAATACAATTTTTTTTATAAATACATTTTTTCTATTTAACCCATAGATGGGACCCTAACAAGTACTACCACTGGAACCTCACCATCAGATAGAGTTTAACGCCATTCCCAGGACATGTAGACCCGCAGCCACCGCCTTCTAGCACCTATATGATAAAAAGGGGTTGGGGCTTGCCATAAGGGCAATACGGTTGGGAAAATCATATAGGTGCTAGGGCTTGACGTGACCAGCCGATTGATCCGAGGGGGTCTCTCCGACCGCCCGTCTAGCCCAAGATAGGGCCAAAGTGGAGTATTGCAAATCATGAACTGCTCATCCACCTGGGCTGTATCCTTAAGCATCACGGATCGCCACCCACGGCCAACAGGCGGCCTCATTGGGGGAGCCTTAACCCTCTGCAGAGGTGCAGTCGGTGCATTCTAATGCCCCAGCCGACAGGGCGGTTAATAGTTCTCTTCGAAATGGAAATTTATAGCCAGGGTAGATGTAAAAAAAACTAAGTCGGATTTTTGCAAATAGTGTAAAATATTTTTGAAAAAATTGTCTAATCAAATCAAAAATAGCAAAAGTTTAACAGATTTTAAAATTCAATTGGATGAATTCAGAAATGATAGTGAAAATAATTAAGAGGGGATTTTGCGAACTATCGGAAGAATTACTTAACAGAGTTTGATCTATATATCATCATTATCATCATCAGTTCGAAATGACCGTAAGGATTCTCATGATTCTCACTCGCCACCCGTATATCTCGCATGTCTGGCATGTCTTTGCACGGCATCTAATATCCGTACAGAGCTGATCCATGTAGTTTTAATTCTTGCCGCTCTACTCTAGTGTGTCCATCTTTAGGTGACCAAAGAAGAACATTAATTTGGTGACCACTTGAGCAACAACATGTCCTGTAAGAAACCTAAGTTCTTTATGTATAAAAATAACTTGATTCGGCATTAAATGACCCTAAAAACGGTTGATATGCCGTAAAATAAAAAAAAAAAAAAAAATAACCGACACAGGAGAACACTACTTATGAGTTCGTCCTTATAAATTGTATTAGTATTGTATATGTTCTGTGTAAAGATTATTTTAATTCTTATTTTCTTATCTAAAGTTTGATGTGAGAAGATTATAAAGTTTGATGTGAGAAGATGCCCAAGGAGACAGAACAAATAAATAATAATAATAATAATAATAATAATAATAATAATAATAATAATAATAATAATAATAAGGATTGAAACCATTCAGAACACTGCACTGCTGCAATCTGCCAGAATACTCAGAAGAGTCCTGGAGACCTGAGGAGACTTGCTGTCACTCAGACTCCAGTGAAAGACCATCAGCTAACACTGACGTGAAAACTCAAAAGGAGTAAATAATAATAATAATTCGTCCTACCAGCGGATCAAAGAGTGAAAATGAAAGAAAACGAAAAGATAAAGAAGTACTTGGACCTAGATCGAGATCTAAAAAAAAGCTGAGAGATAGCATGTAGAACATGAAGGTAAAGGTTGTATCAATTGTTATACCATTTGTAATTGAAGACCGTGAAACTGTTTGAGGTTGGAAAAGCGTTTGTGTGAACTGGAAATCAGAGGGTGAATCGACACCATCCAAAGAACAACATTGTTAAGATTGGCTAGAATAATCATAACAGTCAAGGAGACATACGGAGATTTGCTATCTCTCAGCTTTCACAGAACCACCAGCAAAGGCGGATGTGAATACAAAGTAAAGCAAATTTATTAAAGAAATGGATACAATAGAAACCTACTCGAGTTTCACCATTAGGATCATCAGGGTTAAATCCACTGAATTAACCGAGTTACCGATTAATTGCAGCCGATTACAAGTGTGTTGAATGAATAAGATATTACGTTACAGTAAGACGCTTACATGGATCAGCTCTGTACGGATATTAGATGCCGTGCAAAGACATACCAGGAGCGATGAACGAGATATACGGGTGGCGAGTGAGAATCATGAGATTCCTTACTGTCATTTCGAACTGATGATGATAATGATGATATATAGATCACACTCTGATAGTTCGCAAAATCCCCTCTTAATTTTTTCACTATCATTTCTGAAAAAAATGAAAAGAAGGAAAGAAAGAAAAAGTTAGAGATTAGTATACGTTTTCCATAACGATCTATTTTGCAGTAGCTCTACAGTAAAAATATCAAACGTTGTAATAATTAAATCCTCATATTGTGGTATATCCACAAGTCTAGGGACCTTGTCAGAGAACTGAAAAAACTTTGGAACATGAAGGTGAAGGTCGTACCAATTGGAACGATCTTGGGGATCGTTCCAATTGGTACGACCTTCAAAAAGAATTTGTGTGAATTGGAAATCTGAGTAAGAATCGTGACCATACAAACTACAGCACTGTTGAGATCTGCTAGAATACCCAGAAGAGTCCTGGAGACTTGAGAAGACTTGCTGTCACTCAGCCCCCAGTGAATCACCAGTTACAGCAGGTGTTAAAACATAATAATAATGATAATAATAATAATAATAATAATAATAATAATAATTATAATAATAATCGATACCCACATTATCTCGAACTTGTGAACAGACATTGAAATACGAAAGACGAACTGGCTTGACACATTGCAAAACTTTTGACTCATCCCAGTATTAAATGTAAAACTGTAACTCGTAAACACAGAGCCAGCAGCAGCAGCAGCAGCCACTGAAATAACATTGTATTTATGTATGAGTCACCAGTATCACGGCGTTGGTCACAAAACTTATTCTGCGACGCTATCAATGAGATCAAATAGGCAATGAATCGGTACGTTCATGATTAATCGACGTTTTGAATCATGGAAAATTCCAGCCAGACCAAATTATCATATGCTGATCATCTTGTCTTTTATCTTGTAAAAGTTCTGTGGGCCTCGAAGGTCAAGGTGTAATATCTACAATCGATTCAGGGAACCAGTCCAGTGGAAACTGATCTTCTTACACAAAATATTTTTTTATGTTCATAGAATATCTCAGTGCTTTTTTTAATTTATTTTTTAATTTTGTTTTTGTTTCTTTTATTAAGATCGAATTATTGAGCTCAGGCGAAAAGCATTCAATTAAGATCACTCGGGCGAAGTCGTTTCTCTATTCAATTTCACATGGACTCAGATTTCCTTTTAATATACCATGAACCCTAAAAAGGGCATACCATCACGGTGTATATGGTTAGAAGGTTAGTTTAGAAGATCAATTTACTACTGAATAGTGAGTTTGATCCTCGTAAGATGCCATATTTTGGGACTTGTGTTATATCTGACCTGTGGCGCGTGGCGATCGAGGTTTGGTAAAGGGTATCTCATCGTTGTGTAATGCTAAGGAATCTACTCCGCAGATCTATTACTACTGAACAGCGTGTTTTATCCGCGATTAATAACATACTTGCGACCTTGTGTCACATCCTACCTACATGGCGAGCGGGTTGGATACAAAAGGGGTCTTAACGTGATGTAATGGCTAGCAAGTTAGTCTCGCAAATCATTACAACAGCGAGTTCGATCCTCGCTTGATGCCCCATAGCTGCGTCGGTATGTTATTTCCTACTCGTGGTCATCGCTTTTTGGACATAACTACCTAAACGGCGTACCATCGTAGTGTAATGGTTTTTGCAAGCTAATCCCGAATTTCCATTACTACTGAACAGTGAGTTCGAATCCGTGATTGATGCATGCCGTCACGGAAGCATGTTAACATACAAAGCATGTTTTCCTAACAAAAAGCAATGAATGTAAAACATTTAAAAAATAATATATTTAAATTTCTTTTCGAAACACCAAAATATAAAAATGAAGAAGCGTGTCTTCATATTTTTTAATATAATAAAATGCCTGCCCCTAAAATGCCACCCATAAAATGCCGCTTGGTTGTCCGTCTTGGTAAAAATGGACTCTCTCATCGATTTCGACATATGAGGGTTCATCCAAGGAACAACCGCACGGTGGTTTGTTTATAGTGGTGAAGGATTGTGTCGGACCATCCGCACAGTTTGGCACAGTCGATAGGAAAGATTGTGCACAAGTAATGCCATCAAACCCAATCAAACGACTGACCTCAGGATTTTCAAATTCAGAGTTTTCCTTCTCCTAAACTGGTAACTTATCCAAGGTTAAAAGAGCCCATTCTGCCCTACTATTTTACCCATAGCTGGAGGGAAAATATATGGATTCATACTTTCCGAAGGGTATTAGCGCTATGTGAGATGCAAACAGCCTTGTCTAGTATTTGAACTCGGGTCGACGAGTCCATTTCCCACGACTATTATGCACACGCCTCCTCCGTCTTGCTACGGCACGGGTGACTAATTTCCACCAACTTTAACTGAGTTAATATGATTTTGATCGTGGAAATTTGATGGATTTCATTGAAACAAAGATATTGTAGTGAAGAAGGGTTGGCTGGGACAGTTGCCGAGGTGATGTTGTAATGGGGGATATTATATACTAAGAATGATTGTGTAATTCTGGTTATTTACAGACATATTGTTGTAGAAGCATACGTAAGTACGTATTTTTGGCCAACTCCTGCGATGCTGATAGCTTTTTGATTTAGTGCGTCCTGTGACGCATGTATTTGATTTGAATGAGTTCAAATCTTTTTTGAAAAACGTGCTCAATTCGGAGTTTTAGGTGACTTTTGAGGCTTATATCCCCTGAGAAGTGGACAAAAATGGCCAATTTCGTGTACAAATAAAGTGCCAATGCTTCGTTTTGAATTTAGATTATTTTCTGCTCTCTCTTCGATGAGTCCGGATTAAAAACAAGCTCTGCTGATGATTTTTGTAAATCGAAATATGTTCAATATTAGCTATGAATATGATATAAAATATTTTCATTTTAACAGCATTGTGTGTTTTCATACCCTTTATCTATCTAATCTATCCTATCTATCTATCTATCTATATATATATATATATATATATATATATATAATAATATATTATATATAAATAGATATAATGAATAAAACAAACGATGTTTTACAACTGAAATAGGCTCATCAGAAAGAGAAAGTGTGCCACCGTTTTGGGGCCTTATGTCTCTTGACGTTTAAAAACAACACTCGGCCATTCTAACTAATATGAGGACCCTATTTGCATTATAATGTATCAACCGCACGTGGGGCGGTCATCAACAAAAATAAGACGGGATGACCGACCCACGTGCGGTTGATACATTATATGCAATAGGGTCCTCATATTAGTTGAGGATGACCGAATGTTGCTTTTAAACCGTCAAGAGAATTTGGCCCCGAAACGGTTTGCATCACTTTCTCTCTGATGAGCCCATTTCAGTTGTAAACATCGTTGTTTTTTCATTATATCTTATTCATAACTGTCGGGATTAATTTCCATTTTATTTTCACATATATATATATATATATTATATATATATATATATATATATATTATATATATATTAATAGAATGGTATTAGTACATATTATTAAAGATATATTTTCAGCTTGGCATTTTTAACCTCAGCCATAAAAATGTCAGATTTTTTTCTTCTGTATAATTTTGAAATAAAATTCGAAAAAATATTAATGAATTCATTCAAAATCCTTTTCTCAAACTGTTCAGTTTTTTTTCATGTAAAAAAAACCCAAACTTTCGTAATATGAACGAGTAAAATTGACTAATTTAAAATCCTAATGTATAATGAGCTCCAGGGAGATTACTTCATGTTAATATATTTCAAACAGATGTTCAAGCAGGAATTATCAAATTGGCCTTAACCATTTCAAGCCGAATTCATTTCTTTTTTTTTTTTTAAACTCAATTTGAATTTAAATTTGAATTAAATTGATATATTTTAAAGCATATATTTCTACGGCCAATGGGATTTATTTTTTACTGAGATTTTCCTTAGTGGATTCTCATGCCGTTGTGGCTACTCTGGACTGCGACATCGTAATAAGCAATTTCGAACTCGAGTCACGCTATTATATTTTACGTTTGAGACTGATACTTTTGGGAAGGTATGAACTCCGTCATTCCCCAAAAGTCTAAAGATTAAATAGTATCACTATTATTCTTCTGGCAAGGATGGATTTTGGCACTATAAATAACGCCAAGAATGTTGATTGCCAATACATATAATATTTGCCAGAAGTTAGCATCTGAGTAAGCACAGCTTAGATCTGTGCTTTTAACGTTGGCGGCTGATGGTAGGTGTGACGCACCACGTCAGACGCAAAATAATCTCCCTGGTGAGCTCTAGTGAAAAGGGGGTAAACATCTCACTGATACGACATAGGTCCTCCAGAGACTTTCGGATTCTTTGAATCCCTTCACACTCATACAATATATATATTATTATATATATTATATATATATATATATATATATACATATATATAAGAAAAGAAGTGAATCCGACGGTAATGTATTATATTAAGAAAAAGGAAAAAAAAACAGGTTTAAATGGTTAAGTGTGAGATTATGGCGACGCCGCAAATGTTTTCGATCTATTAATTAGATCATGTTCAGGGCATTTTTTGGTATATAGAAGTAATAAGTTTTTTTTTTATCACAGAATAACGAGAAAAGCGAGTGGTAAGTCCTTGTTATTCAGTCTGTTTAAAAAAATGTTATTATCTATTTTATCTATCTTTCATCCTTTTCATTCAATAATTTGTTTCTTATCCGGAAATTAATTATCGCTTAACTTTTCTTGTTAGCACAATACACATGGATCAATTAAGTTTCGGCTAATATTTGATCTCTTTATTATTTCATTTTTAATAATAGATGTTATATTTTGATGCTTTAAATTCCAAATATAGCTAGCTATGGTTTGTTAATATTTTTAGTTTAATATTAGAAAAAGAGTGTCCATGGTTTGTAAATATAGTCTTAAAATCTGATTTTGTACACCCCACGCATAATTTAGTCATTTCAGGTTTCTGTGTAGACGTTACCGATGCAAGTTAAATTTACACCCTTGGTCAAACACTTTCTTTTACCTGGACACATGCCTGAGTTTCGGCAATTGAGTTTTTCTGTCTGTCTTTTTCCTTATTTCTATTACGTGTATGGTTGTTAATTATCTTGTTTTTATGTTTTTTGATTATCCTATCTATACTTTCAATACAGGAGAAGCTAATCTTTAAGTTGTTCCTATTAAAGATTTTGTATAGATTATGGTTAACTGGGAAATGATTATTTATTAATTTTATAAATTCTTTCTATTTCGTTATCACCTGTAGGTTAAATGGTGGGTTAATACCAGAAAATCCTTCTATATCTGTTTTGTTTACTATTTAGTTCATCATTGTGTTGCTTTTTGTTAAATCTAATTTTATTTCTCATATACCCGCTATCATATAGTCGCTCTATTAATAAGTATCACTAACACTATTAAGAATTTGCTGTATGGAAGAATGTTTATTAATTTCTGTAGTCTACTAAGCTCTGGGATTTTCTTATTATCGAGGGTGGGTGGGTGGTTAGATCCGGGGTTAACAAACGAATTCATCTTGAAAGCAATGGAAAACCTTTCGTGTGGTGGAACAGAATTTCCAAACCCCCTCCGTACAGTTCGTAATTTCTCTTAATTTCTCGTTCCTATTGAAAAGGGGGGAAAATTACCCTCTTTTTTCAACAATTCCAACCTACATATAACCTGCTATCAATGAATTTCTGACTGAAAAAGAATATTTATTTTAGATTATGCATCTAATTATAAGGGTACCCTAACTTTCTTTTTAGAATTTTTTCCATTGCTTTCAGATGATTCATTTTTACTTGTCCTAATATATATATATATATTATATATATATATATATATATATATATATTATTATATATGTGTGTGTGTGTGTGGTGTGGAAATAAATGGAAATTAATCCGACAGTATGAATAAGATATAATGAAAAAACAAAGATGTTTACAACTGAAATAGGCTCATCAGGAGAGAAAGTGTGCAAACCGTTTCGGGGCCAAACGTCGAGAGATTTAAAGCGTCGGAGATTTAAACCGTCGAGAGATTTGGCCCGAAACGGTTTGCACACTTTCTCTCCTGATAGCCTATTTTAGTTGTAAACATCTTTTGTTTTTTTTTCATTATATTATTCATATATATATATTATATATATATATATATATATATTATATATATATATATATATATATATATATATGCCTATGTAAATATATATATATATTATATATATATATATATATATAATGCTATGTATTGAAGAAAACCAACGTCAGAATAGATTTCACACACCACTCTCTGGTATTTTTGTATATATATATAATATATATTATATATATAATATAATAAGAGAATATTTGAATAGTTAGGAGTTGGTCAGGAATTTGATTGCAGTTTAAAGTCAGCACACATTAAGAGGCGCCGAAAGAGGGGTGGAGAGAGAGAGAGAGAGGGACTAAATAATTTTCTGATTCTAAATCATGCCAACTCCAACAAAGACTCTAGAAAGAAGGAGAAAAGTAATCAAAACTTTTCGAACTTGTCACAAGATTCAACTTTCCTTTCAACACAAAGTTCCACGTCCCACTGCAGAAACAGCCATCTTACCCGTTCATCTTGGAAATAATCAATGATGGACAGCCCTGTAATATGGGGGTATGAAATAAGCCGTGCACCACTAAAAAAAGGGTAAGACCACACTCAACGCAGCCAGGTCTTGTATTGTCGCAGAACGAGATTTTGGTGCCTGAGAGGCCCTTTAACCGGCTACTAAGTGACACAGTGACATACATTACTCCACATTGGCTCTTACTTTGACTATATGGGCATTC
Organism: Doryteuthis pealeii; assembly: GCA_023376005.1. Lineage (NCBI taxonomy): Eukaryota > Metazoa > Mollusca > Cephalopoda > Myopsida > Loliginidae > Doryteuthis > Doryteuthis pealeii. The sequence continues at coordinate 126,337,387 of CM042141.1, forward strand.
AGAGTGGCCTGTTTCTATCAATCGGGTGGTCATGTCAATCCCTAGCACCTATAGGATTATCCCAACCATATTCTTCAAATTTCTTATGGCAAACACCCAACTCTTTTAATAATTGGGTGTTAGAAGTTTACTTATACATATAAAGTTATTTTCTTCAGATTTTATTAATATTATAGCAAATTATGCACCCTCCGGGTGCAAGTATTTAAGTTTTGATATAATAAAATATCATATTTTAAATTAGAAAGGCTAATGAAAGTGACTAGAATGCAGATAAAAAGATCTGCAACAGAGGGGTATAATGAAAAATAGAACAATTTGAAACTAACTATTCATCATTTTCCATTCTCCCCTATTTCATTGGTTAAATTTCCTAATTTAACTATTTAGTTAAAATAGGAAGTAAAGGATAAATTACAGTTATTTCTTCTTGTAATAAATTTCTTTTAAGATTTATCCGAGATTTTTTGTTTTTATATTTCTTAAGATAAAACCAAACAATTAGAATCAATAATAGCCAAGCAATATTTATTAAAATAAAATTTTAAATATCAATATGCAATTAGCCTCTCGTTCAACTGTAAACCGCATTTGTTGTATTATATAAATACAATTGCATGTTATTAGTACGTAGATATGGTCAACAGTATTAATAATGTAAAACAATTTTTATTAATAACTGAAGGTTTAAAAAATGAAATCATGGAGAATTTGAACGTAAATAATTAAGGGAATTGTGGAACTTGAGTAGTGAATATAGTTTCGGTTACAGACCAAAACACACAATCTCCATTATAATAAGATTTTTAACAGGTTTGGTTGAATACCTATGGATATTCCTTACAATAAACCCTTCAAATCGAATAAAAAATACAACAAAAAATATCAGACAATATACTTCAAATATTCCCTGAGAACAATCATGGGTGTGGTCGAAACGCTTTGGGAAAATATGGGACACCCCAAATCATCTGAACCCGATATAAGAATTTACACGATGAATATAAGCAACTGAAATCATTAAAAAGAATATTCGTGCTATTCAACTAAACTGTTCTTATATATACTCTTTCTCTCTCTCTCTCTCACCTCTCTCATCTCTCTCTTCTATATATATATATATATATATATATATATATATATATTTTGTAAAAAGTAAGTAAAGTCGTCGGGGGCGGCCTAATGTCGGTATCAGCCGTCAGCGAGGGAGTATATCCCTTTTTCAGTAGCGCTAGACCAAGAAGATTGTTTTGGCATCTGAGGTGGACGCGTCACACTACCATCAGCTCTTACTTTACCGCACAGATCCATTGTGCTACTCATATGCTATATATATACACATATAATATATATAATATATTCAGTATACTACAACGTGTTGATAAATATTAAGTAGAAGTCAGTTTATGGGCCTAATAATCATAAAAACTTGAAGATTTTAAAAAATTCTTTCACGTGTATCATATACATACTATAAATGTTTTGTTAACAATATAATATATATATATATAGTATATATATATATATATATAAAATATATAAATTAAATTCAGATATGTATATATATATTATTCGCCGCTCAGTCATCTTCTTATCATTATATATATATATATTGTTGGTGTATACATATATATTATGTATTTTTATATGTGGTGTGCAATTATTTTATTGTGATTAAAAATTAACGCTATAAGAGTTTTTAATCAGCCACATTTCTCAGAGCTCGATGCACAAAAATGCGGTCAAATACAATTGTATTTTCAAATATAAGATATTTATAATGTTCTTATGAAAGTTTAAAACAAACAAACGTTTAATATCGATTTTACCATTTAAAAATATATATACCCTTTGTGTGCTAATATGGAACATGTCTAAATATTCACCTGTGATTGTTCTATTTGAAAAAACTCAGACAAGTAGTTAGGTGGCCTAAAGTCAGTAGCAGACAGCGAGGGGTGTTTATCCACTTTCCAATGGCGCTAGACACAGGAATTTTTAGGCGTCAGAGCGGACTTCTAACACTAGCATCAGCTACACACATTAACTGCCAGAGATCTGTGCTCTCATATGGTGAGTTGGCGAGTTCCAGTATCACAATGAGCCTTGAGATTCAATTATATTATATATATATATATTATATATATATATATAATATTATATATATATATATATAATATAATATATATTAGAAGAAAATATTTAAAAAAATAAGAACAATTTTATGTGTCCCATACTTAAGCATTTTCGTTATATTGTACCATCTCAGGACACTGTTAAGTAATGTTTATGTGGGGGACAAAATGAAAGATGTTAAGTGTATTAGTGAATGTATGAATATGATGTTTTTAACCGTTATTTTTATATATGCGCGTTTGTTTACGAAAGCCAATGACGTGATCAATGCATGTGCCAAAACCGGAGTGATGATCATATGATGAACGCATGCATGAACGTGAATAGCGGAGAACGAAAAGTTTAATGCTTTGTATTGACACATAAAAATTATTTCCCTGATCATAACATCCTGTGTTTGTTATATTTTTTAAATATTATCTTCTCATATTTTTTCGGATTAATTTCCTCACCGGTCTTTCCATCATATATATATATATATATATATATATATATATGCGTGTGTGTATGTTAAGGAAATTTTAAAAATATCGCAATAATAAGATAATGCAATAATAATAAGAGGGTGTATATCTCACTTTCAATGGCGCTAGACCAAGGAAATTGTTTTTTTAGCGTCAGACGCGGACTTCTTACACCTACATCAGCTCCACACTTTACTGCCCAGAGATCTGTGCTACTCATATGGTGAGTTGGCGAGTGTCAGTATAAACAGGAGCCTTGAGAATTCATAATATAATATATATATATATATATATATATATATTATATATATAAATAAGCTTTTTGGATGTTTGTTTATTTAGAAACGTTGCTGAATAAAGTATATATTAATTTTTCTTGAGGACTTACAACGCTGTATCGCATAAAATTCGATACTTTTTTCTTATAGAAAATGAACTTGACAAGTGGTAATCCCAGTAAAGGATGCTCGATGTGGTTAGATACCGTACAGACTGTTTCGACTTATTAAGTCTTCATCAGCGTATATAACTAACGATTTCCTCCGACAGAAATCGAAACCGGGGACTTCAGCAGACACAGTGAAACACTAGTGAAACACTTTTATCGCCTCGGCCACAGTACACAGCTGACCATCTAGCGAAATTAAGCTTGTCAAGCGATACTACACGCCTCTACCATAATAGGTAAGGGGGCTTATTGAGAGAATAATAACAACAAACAGACCGAATGCCCCTTCGGCGAAGTGAAATAAGCTTTTTGATGTTTGTTTATTTAGAAACGTTGCTGAATAAAGTATATATTAAATTTTTACTTGAAGGCACTTACAACGCATGTATCGCATAAAATTCGTTACTTTTTTCTTATAGAAAATGAACTTGACAAGTGTATTTCTATAAGAAAACGTATCGAATTTATGCGATACATGCGTTGTAAGTGCCTTCAAGTAAAATTATATATATATATATATATATATATATAGATATATATCATATATTGTGTGTGTGTGTGTTGTGTGTGTTGTTTGTTTGTGTGTGTGTCTGTGCGTGTGCGTGTGTGTATGTTAAGGAAATTAAAAAAATATTCCAAGGGGTTAACTCATTTTAAATGGTGAAGTTTCGTTTATTTCAAACCCTTGATGAATAGGATTATTAGGATAAATAAAGTGTGTCTAAACAGTGATGGCAATCCTTTCCAAATGAAACGAGGGATGAGAAATTTTTAGAGAATTTTTTTTTTCCGTTAGCAGGGTGTTTTAAAAACGGTGACTTGATTGCTAATCGAAGGAAATTTGAAATCTAACAATTTTCTCAAGAGAATTAGTAGGTAAATTAAAGAAGAAAATAAGTATTTTTTGGTTCAGCAAGAGATTCGAACAGAAATCTAAAGCCATCAGCAATTTTTCTTTGATATTCCCAGACTCATCAAACCAATGCATCTACAATGATAAAAAAATTAGAGCTAAATAATTAAAAATATACATCTGCTGATAAAACCACAGAAATTCGATCTGCGATTGAAAGACATCAATGCTTACACATAGAATAAAAACATTATGAACTTAAACAATTTTTCTCGCGCTCACCAACTTAATATAATATATCTATATATATATATATATATATATATATATATATATATATATATATAGAGAGAGAGAGAGAGAGAGAGAGATAGATAGATAGATAGATATGTATTTTTAAAAAAATTGGTGGAACAAAGAAATCACAGTCCTCAACACAAATTTGTAGGAGCTTTATTTATTTATTTGTTGTATTTTTTAAATTAATTGTTTTCCATAAGCAACTACCCAAGTTTCAGGTTATTTCACCATCATCAGGCTGTTAATAGTTTCTTCTGGTGTTTATGCGAAGACATTTCTTGCTGTTATGTTTATATGTATATATGCATAATCAAGTTAGATCTGAAATTATTATATATATAATATAATATATATATATATATATTATATATATATATATATATTATATAGAGTGATGTAATCTTTATGTGGTCTTTTTGAATTGGATTTGTGTAATCTTTATTACGTATTTGTTGCTTGGAGCCATGTGAGTGAGTGCACGTTTGAATGTGTATATATTTACATATGCTTCCATATATATATAATAATATATACTATATACTATATATATATATATATATATTTCATAATATGTTTGTTACGGGAGAAGTTATACAAATCTAAACATTAACGCGTGTTTCTTGGCAATTCTGTTTACAGAACAATATAAGTACATTACACGTATCACAACGTGAGTCTATCGCGTGTGACCGAGTATATCTATCGATCGTTTAATATGCTCACAAAAGACACAACTCGTACACACACACACACACACACACACACACAATATATATATATATATAATTATATATATATATATATATATGTAAAGCTCTGAGGAATTCTTTCTGCCGTTATCGCCGAGTCCTTGAAGGGTCGATGTTTTTCTCTGAGGCGTAAAAGAAAGGGAAATGAGACGCTCCACTGGTTTCAATTGAAATCGTCATGCATTGGTTGGTTGTAATGTTCACAGCGAGGGGGATCTAAGGAGAAGAAGATTGAAAGGATAACGAGAAAAGGAAAAAAAACAACAAGAGAAATGAGACATGAAATATTTTGGAGGAGAGGGGGAAAAAGAAACAAAGAGAGAAAAATAAGGATAAAGGCACCAGCGTTTAATCAGACCATTATACATCCTTCATATCAAATCTTCAACCTCTCTTTTTTTTATATCCAGCCTCTCTCTTCTTCTCTCTCTCTCTCTCTCTTCTCTCTCTCTCTCTCTCTCTCTCTCTCTCCTCTTCTCTGTTATATACATATATATCTTACCTGAGGATTTGGTTAATATTCGTTTAGCTGACATACTTATGCTTGAATTCGATCTGGAACTCTCACTGTTATTCGATCGACATGAAAGGCGTTGATAAGTGCTTAACGGAAAAGATTACGTTTGAAAATAGTCTTTGTATTGTATTTAACCAACCATTCTTCAGAATACATGACAAAGGTCAATTTTTTAAGTGATGTAAACAGATTTGTATTCAGCAGTCTTCCTTTTCCTAAACCGTTGCCACACCAAAGTTTGAAGAGCGCAATTATCCCTAACTATTTAACCCATTAAACTAGGACAGAGAATTGCCTGAATTCGTACCATTCCCCAAAGGGTATTAGCGTCTTTGAGAAATGCTACAAGCTTTTCCAGGCTTGAACTCGGATGGCCATATACTATTTCTATGTAAATAACCATTACACCACGAAATGCTATAATGGATGTTTATAGTGGCAGAAAAATCTTTTTTCAGCCTGCTATTGACCAGACTTATTATGAGCCTAGGTATTGATGCACACGTTGGCGTAATACTTATCGTCCATTGCAATAGATTCAGCGGCGAAGTTCTCAGAGAGCATTAGCTTTTAATCCAAAACAGCGTCGTTAATGTCTGTTTTGGTTAAAATACCCGCCAATGCTCTAGCGAAAGGTGTTTTGTGAGTAAATGGTTAATATCGAAGGAAATGTATACGGGGAACCGAGTCAATCCCGACAAGTCAGTTTGTATTTTAACATAAGAGTTTAATTTCTCTTAGCCCAGTATGAATCTAACTATTCTACACCCAACAGTAAATAGTAGGGTTATTTAACCTTGGTATGACGACTGGTGTAAAGAAAGGAAAAGCTGTATTCAAACTGTTTAACTCGCTAAAAGAAATTGACCCTATGTCCCATCCTACCCGGCAAGGGATGTGTCAAAATTACAATAAAGACTCAGAAAGGCATGAATCTATCACTTTTGTCCCTACCTCATTGTAGGGTAGACTGGTGCTCATATAGCTTTGGAAGCTTAACAATTAGGACTTAACATATTACAGACATCCGTATAAAAATAAGATCATAGCAAGCTCACGCAGTCGAGCCAACACTTCCGATAGATGATCATTGACTTTGACAGAGACCAAATTTACTCTTCTCGAAAGAATCCAAAAAGTAACCGACATTAAATCTGTAATGAGAAACTACGAGTACCGATGGATAAAAAGATTAGTTTTTATCTGGTTTATTTTTACGCGGCATTCAAAGTCTTACGGGTTATTCAATGCTCCAAATTTAAATAAGGCCAGACTGGCAAAATCATTGTATTTGGTTCGGTTCTCACCGCGGGTTCGGCCTATCCTGGCATTGGTGCAAAACTTAACTAAACATAGTATAAACAGATTTGGTAATGCATAAAGTTTAACCTGGGGTGTCCAGCTAGCCTAGACCTTTTTAATTGTCGCCCTTTGTCGTGCTAGAACAGAAGAATACACTGACTGCACATCTGCAGAAGTACACATCCCTCATCTGTTAGCCATGGGGGCGACTCGTGATGATACGAACAGAATCCTGGTGGCTAGTACTAATGAACATGCAACACCCACTGTGTCCGTTACTTGGGCTTGAGGGCAGTCGGAGAAGATACCTCAGATCATTGGCTGTAAGTCAAGCCCTAGCACCTCTATTGACTGTCGCAGTCGTATTGCTTCTTTCTGGCAAACACCAATCCTTTTTATCATATATTTTATCATACTACGACTAGCCTTATTATGTACTAGAAGGCAAATGGGCTGAGGGTCTTTAGTGTAACTGGTATTGTCGTTAAACTGCATCTAGTGTTTGTGGTCCCATTGTTGAGTTTTTGGAGGTGACAAGAAGTATTATTATTTTGTATTTACTCTAATACTTCCACTAATACTTACACTTGCCATAACACATCAATCCCACTGCCGACTGTCATACACTGACTACCGACTCATTATTTAACACTTTGACCCTATAATAATATATTAGTATATATATATATATATATATATAACTGTCCAAAGAAATGATTTATTTATTACTAGCAAATATATGCCACCCTCCCGGGTGCAAGTATTTTAAGTTAAAAGTAATTAGTTTAAATGTAATAAAATATCATATTAAATTCGAAAGGCTAATGAAACTACTTAAGATTGAGATAAAAAGATTTGAAAACGGAGGGGGTCTATCGGTAAAATTTAGCATTGAAAAAACGGAAGTGATGAAAGAGTAATTTCAGTGTTCTATTTCCGATTATACCCCTCGTTTCAAATTTTTTTATCCTCAATTCTTAATTTAGTTTCCTTAGCCTTTTCTAATTTAATATGATATTTTATTACATTTAAACTTAATATTTTAAACTTAATACTTGCACCCGGGGTGCATATATTTGCTAGTAATAATATCCATTTCTTTGACAGTTATACTATATATAATAATATATAATTAATATATATATGGGTCAATGTAAATAATGAGTCGGTAGTCAGTGTTATGACGTCGGCAAGTGGGTTGATGTGTTATGCAAAGTGTAAGCTATTATGGAAGTATTCGAAGTAATTACAAATAATATCTACTCCTTCCTCCAAAACCTCCAAAATTGGAACACAACACTAGATGCAGTTTACGACATTACCCCAGTACACTAAGACCCTCAGCCATCGCCTTCTAGTACATAATAAGGCTTCTAGTATTAATATACTGATAAAAAGGATTGGGTGTTTTGCCAAGAGAGCAATCGACTGCGACATCATAGAGGGTGCTCGGTTCTTGATTTACCCGCCATGATCTGAGGTTACTCTTCTCGACTGCCCGTCAAGGCCCAAGTAACGGACACAGTGGGGTGTTGCATTTCATTAGCTACGTAGCCACCAGGATTCTGTTCTTTAGGCATCACGGAGTCGCCCCCATGGCTAACAGATGAGGGGATTGTGTACTTCTGCAGATGTGCATCAGTTGTATTCTTCTGTCTAGCCGACAGCGGGCAAAATTAAAAGGTCTAGGTTAGCTGGACCAACCAGAGTAAACTTTTATGCTACAAAATTGTTATTACTATGTTAGTTAAGTTTGGGCACAATGCCAGAAGATATGCGCCCGCGGTGAAGAACACGAACTCAGATTAGCAATGATTTGCCAGTCTGCTTATTAATTTGAGCATTGAATAACCGTAAGCTTTGATATGCCGTAAAAATAACAGATAAAAACTAATCTTTTTTTATCCATCGGTACTCGTAGTTTTCTATTACAGGATTTAATGTCGGTATCTTTTTTGGATTCTTCCGATAAGAGTAAATTTGGGCGTCTCTGTCAATCATGATCATCTAATCGGAAAAGTGTTGCTCGACTGCGATGAGCTTGCTATGATTGTATTTTTTATACGATCTGTAATTGTTAAGCCTAATTGTTAGGCCTTAACCAAGCTATAGAGCACAGTCCCTACCCACAATGAGGTAGGGACAGAAGTGATAGATTCATGCCTTCTTGAGATCTTTATGTATTTAACACATCCTTGCAAACGGGTAGGATGGGACATAAAGGTCAATTTCTTAGCGGAGTTTAACTAAGGTTGAATACAACTTTTCCTTCTTTTACACCAGTCGTCATACCAAGGTTAAATATCCCTAACTCTTTTCTGTTGGGTGTAAGAATAGTTTAGATTCATACCTGCTCCTAAGAATATTAACTCTATGTTAAATACAAACTGACTTGTCCGGATTTGAACTCGGTTCCCGTATACATTTCCTACGATATTTAACCATTCATCAAAACACTTTCCTCTAGAGCATTGCGGGTTAATTTTAACCAACAGACATTAACGACGCTGTTTTGGATTAAAAGCTAAGCCCTCGAGAACCTTCGCCGCCTGAATCTTAGTTTGCAATGACGATAAGTTATTACGCCAACGTGTGCATTACCAGGCTCTTAAATAAGTCTGTCACGCTAGCAAAGGCTGGGAAAAAAAGATTTTCTGCACTATAAACATCCATTATAGATGTTCGTGTGTAATGGTTTTCATAGAAAATGTAATATGGCGAATCGAGTTCAACCTCCTGGAAAAGGCTTGTAGCATTTCCTCAAAGACTAATACCCTTGGATGGTACGATTCAGCAATTCTCTGTCTAGTTATTGGTAATCAGTAGGGATAATATTGCGCTCTTCAACTTTGGTTGTGGCAACCGGTTTAGGAAAAGGAAGACTCTAATAAAATCTGTTTACATCACTTAAAATGCCTTGTGTCATATTTTGGAAGAATGGTTTGGTAAACTACATACAAAGACTATTTTCAAACGTAATCTTTTTCTTTCGTTAAGGCACTTAATCCAACGCCTTTTCATGTCGATCGAATATACAGTGAGATTCAGATCAGAATTCAGCTAATAAGGTTGTCAGCTAGGATATTGAACAAATCCTCAGAGTAAGATATATATGTATATATACAGAGAGAGAGAGGAGAGAGAGATGAGAGAGAGAGAGAGAGAGAGAGAGAGAGAGAGAGAGAGAGAGAGAGGAGGCTGGGATTAAAAACAGAGAGGTTGAACGATTTTGATATGAAAATTATATTGGGTCTGATTAAACGCTGGTGCCTTTATCTTATTTTTCTCTCTTTGTTCTTTTTCCCCTCTCCTCCAAAAATATTCTGTCTCATTTCTCTGTTGTGTTTTTTTTCCTTTTCTCGTTATCCTTTCAATCTTCTTCTCCTTCTTCCCCCTCGCTGTGAACATATACCAACCAACAATGCATGAGATTTCAATTGAAACCATGGAGCGTCTCATTTCTCCTTCTTTTACGTCCTCAGAGAAAACATCGACCTTCAAGACTCGCGATAACGGCAGAAGAATTCCTCAGAGCTTTACATATATATATATATTCTATATATATATAATTATATATATATATATGTGGTGTGTGTGGTGTGTGTGTGTGTGTGTACGAGTGTGTCTTTTCGTGAGCATATTAAACGATGTAAAATATACTCTCACACGCGATAAGACTCACGTGTGCATACGTGTATGTACTTATTTTGTTCTGTACAGAATTGCAAGAACACGCGGTTAAATGTAGATTTGTAATAACTGCTCCCGTACAAACATATTTGCATATATATATAGTATATATATATATATATAATTATATATATATATATATATATGGAAGCATATGTAAATATAAATACACATTCAAAACGTGCACTCACTCACATGCTCCAAGCAACTAAATACGTATATAAGATTACACAAATCCATTCAAAAAGACACATAAGATACATCACTCCTATGATTATTATATATATATATATATATATATATATATATATATTTATATATATATATGCATATATATTTAGATCTACTTGTTTATTGCATTATACATATAACATAACAGCAAGAATGTCTTCGCATAAACACCAGAAGAACTATTAACAGCCTGATGATGGTGGAATAACCTGAAACTTGGGTAGTTGCTTATGGAAAACAATTATATTTAAAAAATACAACTAAATAAATAAATAAAGCTCCTACAATTTGTGGTTGAGGACTGTGATTTCTTTGTTCCATCCCAATTTTTTTAAAAATACATATCTATCTATCTATCTATCTCTCTCTCTCTCTCTCCGTCTCTCTATAATATATATAATATATATTATATATTATATATATATTTATATATATATATATATAAGTTGGTGAGCGCGAGAAAAATTGGTTTTAAGTTCATAAATGTTTTTATCTATGTGTAGATTGATTGTCTTTCAATCGCAGATCGAATTCTGTGGTTTTATCAGCAGATGTATTTTTAATTATTTAGCTCTAATTTTATCATTGTAGATGCATTGGTTTGATGAGTCTGGGAATATGCAAAGAAAATTGCTGATGGTCTTTAGATTTCTGTTCGGAATCTCTTGCTGAACCAAAAATACTTATTTTCTTCTTTTAATTTACCTACTATATCTCTTTGAGAAATATGTTAGATTTCAAATATTCCTTCGATTAGCAATCAAGTCACCGTTTTTTAAAAACACCCTGCTAACGAAAAAAAAAATTCTCTAAAATTTCTCATCCCTCGTTTCATTTGGAAGGATTGCCATCACTGTTAGACAACACTTTATTTATCCTAATAATCCTATTCATCAGGTTTGAATAAACGAAACTTCACCTTTAAAAATGAGTTACCCCTTTGGAAATATCTTTTTATTTCCTTAACATACACCACGCACACGCCACAGACACACACACACACACACACACAACACACACACACACACACACACATATATGTATATATATTATATATATATATATATATATATATTAAATTTTTACTTGAAGGCACTTATCAACGCATGATCGCCAATGAAACCTTCGAATCTTTTCTTATAGACATACAACACTTGTCAAGTTCATTTTTATAGAAAAGTATCGAATTTTATCGATACATGCGTTGTTAGTGCTTCAAGTCAAATTTTAATGATATACTTTATTCACAAACGTTCCTAAATAAACAAACATCCAAAAGCTTATTCACTTCGGTCCGAAGGCATTCGGTCTGTTGCTGTTGTTATTATTCTCTAATAACGCCCCTTACCTATTATGGTAAGAGGCGTGTAGTATCGCTTGACAAGCTTAATTTCGCTAGGATGGTCAGCTTGTACTGTGGGCCGAGGCGATAAAAGTGTTTCACTAGTGTTTCACTGTGTCGCTTGGAGTCCGCGGTTTCGATTTCTGTCGGAGGGAAAATCGTTAGTAATATACCGCTGATGAGCTTAATAAAGTCGACAGTCTGTACGGTATCTACACATCGGCCATCCTTTACTGGGATTACACTTGTCAAGGTTCAATTTCTATAAGAAAAAGTATCGATTTTATGGCGATACATGCGTTTGTCAGTGCCTTCAAGTAAAAATTTAAAATATTATACTTTTATTCAGCAACGTTTTCTAAATAAACAACGACTCCAAAAGCTTATATTTATATATATATATTATATATATATATATATATATATATATTATTATGATCTCAAGGTCCTTGTTTGATACTGACACTCGCCAACTCCACCATATGAGTACCAGATCTCTGGCAGTAAAGTGTGGAGCTGAGGTAAGGTTGTAGAAGTCCGCGTCTGACGCTAAAAAACAATTTCCTTGGTCTAGCGCCATTGAAAGTGGTATAACACC
>CM042141.1:126350116-126352616 GCA_023376005.1 Doryteuthis pealeii
ACCCACCTATTCAAGTCACATGATTTAGTTGAAATTTCCCAGACAGCAGACAGAGTATGAAAAAATTACAAATGTTCATTTCCAAAAACACTACCGACCCCACATCATCCATCGGCACAAATCGGGCTTTGAAGTAGTGTTAAGACAGCCGACTAACTGTAATAAAAAAGACAGTTCTAAAATAAATTTTTAAAATTAAAAAAAAAATAACCTCCACCCTACTCGTCGGGACAAGCTTTGAACTTGCTTCATCCAGACCCTAATATCATTTGCCTTTCTTTCTATGACCATATGCATAGAACAGAACTACCTTTTTTTAAAAATCGTCTTTTTTATACAGTTGTATAAAAAAGACGATTTTTAAAATTTATAAAACAATTCCGCTCTAAGTATATGGTCATAAAAAGGCAAATTTTCATTAAGTATCAACAATTCAAGCACTAATTTTCACTTTAAAAACAATTTATAATTGATAAAATCGATTATATAAGGTCAAATTTTTGTTTAAGTAAAAAAGAAAAATGATATTACATATTTTTGATACATTTTAAACATTATATTCTGACCCCAAAAATTACGAAAACGGATGTCTGAAGTAAACCACGTACTAAAACAAACACATTATTGAGATTTTAAAACAATTTATGACGAAGTCAAGTTTATTTTATTCATTATTACTGGGTATTCAAATTATTTCTAATTCATTTTTTTAGACATTTTTAGAACTGATTTTTTACCTATTTAACCAACAGATGGAACCTGGTGGGCCTAATAAGTACTACCACTCCGGGTCAATATGGGCCTGGGATAAATGGCAATGAAGATTCAGTTTTACCATAAGAGCAATACGGTAGGGACAATCATATAGCTGCTAGGGCTTGATATGACCATCCGATTGATTGGAGGGACCGCTCCGACCGCCCGTCTGGCCCAAGTAACGGTGCATACCATGGACTGCTCCGCAAACACCACGGGTCGTCACCTACGTCCAACATATGGCCCAATTGGAAGGAGGTTTTACTCAGCAGATATGCTGTCGTCATATTGTACAGCCTCAGTCGATAGTGCTAAATAAATAAGGACATATGTTTGATACTTAGCTCCTTTTAATTGTTACTTTTGAGGGGTAAAAAAGAAAATAAATCAAATTAATATTTTTTATCACTTTAATGTAACAAGCCATTAAGAAAAACAAGCAATTAGGAACTGAATTTAAGTTTTTGTCATATGTACAAAACAGTTTTTGAAAAATAGAATTATATTTCAAAACACTCAAAAGTTAAGGATTACATTTTTTTTTAATTCTATAAATTATTTTCCTCTTATTCTCCCTCTTACCCACTAACCACCTGGTGTTCTTAAAAATGTTTTAATCCGGTCATGGACCGGGTACTTTTGTTACATATTAATTGGATCCCTATTACTTTTTAAGGTAGTATAGAAATCCTTATGGCAATCAGTACAGCTGATGGCCTTGAGAGTGAGTGACAATGCTTGACCTCACTCTCACCTTGCTTTCTGGGGATAGAATCGTGAGAACGGAACCCCGATAGAAAGCCCGCTTCCGGTTTAAGGTGGGCAACTCAGTTAGTGAGTTACAGTTAGTCAGTTGCAGAGTTAGAAGCTAGCAAGATGTGACTCTCAGCGCGCAGTTGTCTGGTCCTGGGGTTCCAGAATAAAATAACATCAAAGGTAAATCGAAGTCTTGTTGTTATTACTAAAAGCTAACAATGACACAAGGCTTCTGATAAGAAATGATCCCCAGCAGAACCAGACACGGGACCCAGATAAGAAAGACCAGACGAGACCATTAGAAGATAGAAGACAGAAGACTAGACGATCAGAAGACGGTCGGAAATATAGACCAGAGTAAGACGTAACGAATATATTTATATGGTACCGTGACGAACGGATACGCAACACTTTTGCTAGTGTATATATATATATATATAATATATATATATATATATATATATATATATGAAAAAATATATGGAAATTAATCCGACAGTATGAAATAAATTTTGAAAAACATATTGATGTTGTTATGTGATTGCTGACAAGCTTGTTTCGACCAAAACGATAAGTTGGTCTTCATCAAAGAGCGACATAGACGACATATATATATATAATTTGAACTTGTGTGGGCGAGTCAATTTCCTTCGATGATGATAACATACATACCAAATGCCTTCACATGTCAATATTGTGACTTTCGTTTTTTTCTTTTTTTTCCAATGAGACATTTCCCCCTCTCTCTATATATATATACATATACATATATATACATATACATATATATAAAACACACACACACACACACACACATATATATATATACATATATATATATATTATACATATATATATACATTATATATACATATATATATATAATATATATTATAATATATATATATAACAACATTTACTATCTGTATGACCCCATCTCTGTCTCTCATTTCTCTTTTTCACTTTATATATATATATATATATATAT
>CM042141.1:126357616-126377616 GCA_023376005.1 Doryteuthis pealeii
AGAATGACAATCTTGTTTATTTTGTGGAGTTGGGTTTCTCAAGCAGACGTGGAACAATATTAATAGCAATGATAACATTTGGATAGGAACATTGCGTAGAAACAGAACAGATAAACGAAGCATAACATAATTTGTTAGTATCTTTCAGTGGCCGGACTTTCAGTCGTACGCTCCTTTAAAATTCTTTTGTCTGAAAACGCATTATCATGTCTATATCAGTAATTGGGAAGACTTTGTCTATCTGTCCTCTTTACATGGCCAAACGCTTTAATTCAGGGCTACTAAATTAGATATGAATGCTTTTTGGAAACAAATGGAGGAGCTCGTTGTGTTATATCAGTAGGAATCGCGTGGGGTAATGGTTAAAGTCATGGGAAATGGACTCGTCGCTCCGAGTTCAAATCCTGGACGTGGTAATTGCATTTCACTTAGCGCTAATACCCTTGGGAAAGGTATGAATCCTACTCTCCCTCCTGCTATGGGTAAATAGCAGGGCAGACTGGGTTCTTTAACCTTGGTTCGGCAACCGGTCTAGGAGAAGGAAAGCTCCGCTTAAAAATTGACCTTGTGTCATATCCTGTTCGTGTGGTGTAATGGTTAAAGTCACGGGAAATGGACGCGTCGCCCCGAGTTCAAATCCTGGACGTGGTAATTGCATTTCACTTAGTGCTAATACCCTTGGGGAAAGGTATGAATCCTAATCTCCCTGCAGCTATGGGTAAGTAGCAGGGCAGACTGGGTTCTTTAACCATGGCTAGGTAACCGGTCTAGGAGAAGGAAAACTCTGAATTCAAACCTGTTGAACTCCGCTTAAGAAATTGACCTTGTGTCGTATCCTGCTCGTGCGGAGGAGTTGGTAAAATTATATATATATATATATATATATATATATATAATTATATATATATATATAATATACAAGCGTGTTGGTAGATCCTTGCGAGAGAAAAAACCCGGCAGAGAGTTTGATTGTAAAAATATACTACCAAACATCAACCAGGAAGAAAAAAAAAATTTGAAAAAAAGAAAAGACCAAGATATTCGTACCAACAAAAAAATAATCTATTGTATAGTATTTGGCCAAAAGAAAAAACAATTTATATGTATATATATGTATATAAGATATATATATATTCATATAACCGCTAGGAGAAGCTAATTTGTAAAAAGTGCTCGATACCTAAGTAGAGCCAAGTAATAAGGATATCTACTGAGTCAGACGAACCTACTATTAGTTTCGCATAAAGCTCTTCAGGCTAAAATCTGTCAGATTTTAGCCCTGAAGAGCTTTATGCGAAACTAATAGTAGGTTCGTCTGACTCAGTAGATATCCTTATTATATATATATATGGCAAAAGGCCGCAGCATAAGCCTAAGAAGAGGTATAAGGATTGCTTAAAAACAACCTTATAAAAATAAAAATAAGTCCTGACAACTGGGAAAGCTGGCACTAAAGAGAACTGACTGGAGAGTTCATGTGGATGATGGCTGTACCAGTTATGAGAGTGAAAGAATCGTGCATGAAAACCTAAAGCGTCAACTTCGAAAGGGTTACACCTGTCATATTGGAGAACATGGAGGGTTGGAAGTGTCTGACATGTGGTCGAGTTTTGCTTTCGAGGGCTGGCTATGTCAATCATAGGAAATCTCACCTGGGTCAATCCATGCAGAATCCAGGAGTAAATAATGTGTCTTGTGCTATCTGTGGCAAGGTCTGTAAGTCGGCTTCTGGTCTTAAGAGACATATGGTGTGCATAAGCATCAAATTTATCATCTGACTCATCCGATTCATCTGAATCATCTCATTCAACGGGGAAGAAGTTTTTCAATGTCATATTTGCGTCAAACTTTGTAGATCTGCAGCAGTTTGATGAGTCATTTGGGCTCATGCAAGGAAGGGTTCTGGTGGTGGAGTTGTGGGATTGTGAGGGACGGCAATGATCTGTAAAGATTATGCTATTGCCATATATATATCCGTAGGAATCTTAATTCAAATACTTGACGAGATTATTTGCATTTTACATAGCGCTAATACTATTAGAAAAGGCAGGGATCCAACTATTCTCGTAACTCTGTGTAAATAGTCGGGAATTTCCGTCTCTTTAACCTTGGTATGGCAACCGGTCTTGGAGAAGCAAATCTCTGAATTCAAACCAGCTGTACTGATACCCACAGAAAAAGCATGAATCTAGCTGTTCTACTACTAGCTATGGGTGAACAGCAGGGAAGACTGTGCCCTTTGGCCTTTGTGTTACATAATTATTAGATACCTAATATTTATGGCAATAGTGTAGAAATCAAAATGGCCGTTATAAGCTACAGCCCACGGCCTTGAAGGATGAGTGACAAGGCTTGACCTCAGTCCTAACTTTCCGGTGGATACCGTGAGAACCGGTAGAGAGAACCCTCTCTTCCGGTTTAGATAGTAAGTAAGTTTCAGTCAGCACGTAGTAGCCGAGCCCGATAGGATGTAAGTCGATCTGCGCAGATGTCTGGTGGGGATTTAACAATAAAATAAGATCAAAAGTAAATCGAAGTCTTGTGTTTATTATCTAAAAACTAACAATGACACAGGGCTTCTGATAACGAGAAATCCCTAACAGAAGACCAGACCGGAATCCCCAAGTCAACACCAGACGCTAGACCAGACCAAGTCAAGACTTAGAAGAAATACCAAGACGATCAGAATAGCAAAGCCGGCCAGATGAAAATACGACCAGAAGTAAAAGTAAGAAAGAGTATACAACATTTATATTATTAGTGCCAGTAAAGAAGAAGGGTATGCAACATTTGTATGGCAAACGATATAGGGAAGGATGTCTTTGGATTCAAACGAACTATACTCCGCTTAGAAATTGGCCTTGTGTGATGGAGTCTTTGAAAAATACATACTTCTTGAAAACAGAAGGGTTAACCTTAAGGGACTGTCGTTAACAATACATAATATCAAGCGACAAGTAATATTGCTTGCAAGACGTAACTAATCGTATGGAATTTAAATTTTTAAAGTTCAAAATTAAAAAAAAACAGGTGCATGTACAGAATGATTCACTCATCAAAATTTAAATTAATTTTGTATTACTGTACACATGAATTATCAATAACTTTCAGTCATTTGCTTCATTTTTTACTAGCCCCAAAAATTCCGTCTCCAGATTTTCTTCGACCATATTTCTTTAATCTTTGATTGACTGATTGATTTCAAAGGCATATCAAACCGATTTGAGTTATTTTATGCATAAAGATTATGGAATCGATTTTTTGTTGCTATGAAATCAAGTATACCTATCCACTATAAATATTTATAAAAGAGATACATTTAAACAGGTATTACCAATCCGGGTCATAGTGGACCTGTTTGTATTTGCAATGAAGGAGCGCTCTATACTTATCCAGAGCTCCAGAATTAGCACCTCACCATCAGATGTTATTCAGTGACACACACAGTACACCACATTCTACGGTGTCTTACTCTCAGTCGAGTATACAATCAGCATATTTATTCTAAGCCCAATCGAGTGGTCGATTCCCTAGTTTTTCCTACAGTCACCCACTATAAATATCATATATATATATATATATATATATATATGAGTATGAAAAGATGGAAAGAAAACATCACACAATGCTGTTAAACAGAAAACAATTTATAATATAATCATAGCTGATACTGATCAATATTTCGATTTAAAAAAAATCATCATCAGAGCTCATTCACTCCGTAGTTGTTTGGGTCGGAGAAGAATGTCAAATCAGTTCACAAACAAAAAACCTTAATACTGCAAAAAGGAACGGAAGTCGTTACATTATTCACCAATGTGGGCATTCGCGCCATATATATGTCGGTCATGTCTCTATGTATACCTTTTTGTCGGTAAAACATATCCAAATATATATATATATATATATATATATTTATATTATATATATATATATATATATATATATATATATTATATATATATATATATTATATATATATATATATATATATATATATATATATATATATATTAAATATAACTGTTTATACAGCGGTTATAAACAGTTATATTTAATAAATAAAGCTCTTACACTTGTAATTGAGCACTTTATTTTCCTTTGTTTCATCTCGGAAAAATTAACAATATATATATAATATATATATATATATATATATATATATATATGTGTGTGTGTGTGTGTGTGGTGTGTGTGTGTGTGTGTGTGGTGTTTCCAAACATGTTAGAATATTCCTTTATGATTTTTAAAGTCTCCACCTGTTCACCCCACTGTCAACACACTATTAGAATCTTCCCCTAGTGGTCTCCGTAATATCAGTTCTGCTTTTATAATAAAGATATAGATATAAATAAAGATGTCGTCTTATGGCCGATGGATGATTTGTACTTGTAGGACTTAACTGTTAATGATCATTAAAATAATTAAGCAAATGACTAAAATAACTGGATGGTTCATGTAAATATCAAATTATTTTATCATTAAAACAAAAGGTAATTTTCAGAAGGTAATTCTTTACAAATACTTGAACAATAACGATTTATTTATGTTAGAAAATAATGGAATTATGATACATAAATCATATCCTCTTAGGGTTTTTATTTTATTTAGCAGTAAATAAACTATTAACAAATAAGACGCAACATATTTTAGCGGTACATTCTAACTTAATAACAAACTTTTGGAACCAGATAACTTAGGTGCTGGCATTTAGACCTTAGACAAGTCTTTCCCACCCTCTTGCCCACTTGTAAAATCCATTATTCCAGTCATATAAATATCCATTTTTTTCCATTTCAGTTGTCTTTTTTGTTATCTTTTGTGTGTGCATGTGTGTATGATTTTTAATTTTTTTAAAATTATGTATTGTAGTATTATTACACTTTATTTAAACCATATAACTGTCTAGTTTTGTTGAGGTTTATACAAAACTACAAACAGCACTGGGAAAACCACTGTAATTATTTAAAGCAATATCTTATTATAATGGAGATTGTGTGTTTTTCTGTCTGTAACCGAAACTATATTACTACTCAAGTCACAATTCCCTTAATTATTTACGTCAAATTCTCCATGACTTCATTCTTTTAAACCTTCAGTTATTAATAAAAATTGTATTACATTATTAATACTATTGACCATATCTACGTAATAATAACATGCAATTGTATTTATATATACAACAAAATTGCGGTTTACAGTTTGAACGAGAAGGCTAATTTGCATATTGATATTTAAAATTTTATTTTAATAAATATGTGCTTGGTATTATTGATTTCTCATTGTTTGGTTTATCTTAAGAAATATAAACAAAAAATCTCGTGGATAAATCTTAAAAGAAATTTATTACAAGAAGAAATAATAATTGTAATATTATCCTTTACTTCCTATTTTAACTAAATAGTTAAATTAGGAAAATTTACCAATGAAAGAGGGGAGTAATGGAAAATGATGAAATAGTTAGTTTCAAAGTTGCTCTATTTTTCGATTATACCCCCTCTGTTGCAGATCTTTTTATCTGCATTTTTAGTCAGTTTCATTAGCCTTTCTAATCTAATATGATATTTTATTATATCAAAACTTAAATAATTGCAACCGGAGGGTGCATATATTTGCTAGTTATCTAAAAGTCTGTTGGGATGAATTATATCAACAGAGGCCAGTGTGAAAAAATATCTTCCCTGACCAGTTTTTAAATATATTAAATCAAATGTATTCACAATACTTATTAAAGATATCTAAACCAACCTAATTTCTACCCACTTGCAAGCATAATCTGTAAATGTATATTTTAAGAAATCCAAGCCTTCCTTATTTATTGGATTTCTTTTAAATTATTATTCTGTTTATTTCTCATTTAAGGGTCCTTTTTAGTTCTGTCGGTAGATGATCCACTTTGGAACTAACCAGATTAAATTATTTGAATTAATGGCATATTTTCCCCAAGACATACAGAGGAAATATTCGGGAATAACCCAATATTGAAAAGAAATTATTACTTTCAGGTTCAATCCGATTTTAAGAGATAGAACATGTTTGTGGATCAACTATCAATGTTTGTGGATCAAATATATATTTAAAAATTATTTGTATTCAATTGTGAAACTTGATGCCGTATAACTGTAAATAATTAGTATTACAAATCGTTACATTGTTGATTAGAAATAGAGGGCCGGGTTAGCTCAGTCGGTAGAGCGTTCGGCTAGAAACCACAAGGTTCCTAGTTCGATCCTGGTCCTCGCCAACTCAGCGTGTGAGTAGCACAGAGGTCTGTGCGGTAAAATAAGGAGCTGATGGTAGGTGTGGCACTTCACCTCAGACGCAAATAATAATCTCCTTAGTCTAGTGAAAAGGGGATAGACTCTATTGCTGATTGGCTAATACCGACATTAGGCCGCCCCGACGATTTTACCTTAGCTAAATTGTTTACAAATGATTATTATCATTATTTACTTGAAACCATATACATGTGTGCAGAAAATGATTATTAACAGTCTACGACATCATTGAGGCCGCTTTTTTTACAAGCTGCATTGATGATATTGGGCGGTACATTCAGTTTCGACGAGTGGAAGGATAAAAAAAAAATTATATCCAAAAGAAAGATTTCAACAAGCTTTACTTATCGATATGATAGGTTTAAACTAGCAGTAACAAATTACCGAGTAAAAAAAAAATCAGCCTCAGTGGTAGCGTGGGCATGATTGTGTACAAAAACTGATAATAAATAACAAAGAAGATATGAATACATACAATAAAAACGATTTCCCGACTCCTAGGCATAAAATAACCTTATACGGGTTGGTGTGCCGTTCGAATCATTCCTCCCAAAATTACTTCAATTTAAAAGAAGTTCCCATACATTAGGAACTTTTCACATTTGAAATTAATTGATGTTTTATGGAATTGGCGGGGTTCCTGTCTATTACATCAATCATCATTGACAGCACGGATTCTCATGACTCCCCCCTCTCTCTCTCTCTCTCTCTCTCTCTCTTTCTCTCTCTCTCTCTCTCTCTCTCTCTCTCTCGTCATTTTTCTGTATTCGAGCAGCTGATAAATTAAGGGGTATGCTGGTCATCTTACACTAGTATGTAAGTGTCCACTGGAGAACGTCACTTATGATTTCGTCCTTGCTTCTCCAGCATTTTCAAGCACGTTTTCTTCATCTTATTTGAATGGTCAGTGTGATAGGAGGTAAATGGCAGTACGGCGGCTTTTTGCGAGGTGCTGCTTTTAGGATGTATTCATAATGACGAAATGGGCTCTGACTTCTCTTTATTTCCGTGATACGTGTCCACGAGTTATCTTCCGTTTGTTTTTATTTCACTTAGCGTTGTAGTAGACGATTTTCTCCTGTTGCATTGTCTGATCGACATTCGTTGGGCATTTATTCATAAATGATATTCCCCAAAGGGAGGACAAACGTTGCTTCCTAGTTCCGTAAAAGTCCAATATAAACACAGGAGTACATGCGTAAGGAATTTTTTCACTAATACTCCCCCGGGGATGAGCAAAATTCCCACAGAGTAGAAGTAATAACGTCAGTACGGAGATTTCATTGACGTCGGGATCATCTTCATAAAAGTCATAAAAATCAGCACTAAGGAATGATATCTTGTGGTTACATATTTATCAACCACTCCGCGCGAGAGGGACGTGGCACAGTTCTAAGCTCCACTGATAGTCTTGAGAACTTTTTAGTAAGTTTGGTATTTCCAGACCACCACAAAACATCCTCGTACATTTATCTTTTTATGAAAAATAAATTAAAAACAATCCAGACATTACCAAGTGTCTGCAAAGGTTGGTTCAGAGCAAGGGCCGGTTCCAGCTATCGGCAACTCAGGCAGTCTCCCAACCGTCTTAAAGGCTGAGGGCGTGACGAGGCCTTCGCCAGGGCAGTATGTCATGTGCTTGAGATCTTCCAAACAAGAATAAATTAATGTGGAAAAAAACAAAGAAAAAAAGTTAAATTTCTTTTTTCAAAAACAAAAATGAATTGCTGCATCAATATGATTTTTGATCGCGGAAATTTGATGGATTTTATTGAAAAGGGGTCGTTGCAAAGAACAGTTTACTGGGACAGGTGTCGCGAAGATGTTATCATGGGAAGACAATATATACATATATATATCCCCCCCCCCGTACGAGCAGGATGCGACACAAGGGTAATTTCTTACGCGGAGTTCAACAGGTTTGAATTCAGACTTTTCCTTCTCCTAGACCAGTTGCCTAACCAAGGTTAAAGAGCTAAGACTCCCCTACTATTTACCCATAGCAGGTTGGATAGTAGAATTCATACCTTTCCCAAGGGTATTAGCGCTAAGTGAAATGCAATTACCACGTCCAGGATTTGAACTCGGGGCGACGAGTCCATTTCCCATGACTTTAACCATTACACCACGCCCTTCCATGGGAAGACATTATAGATTAATAACTGATTTTGGATCCTGGTTAATTTATAGACTATTTGTTGTAAAAGCATACAAACATAATTACCAACCGCTCCGCACGAGTAGAATATGATACAAGGTCAATTCCTTAAGGTGGTTTTAATCGGTTTGAATTCAGTCTTTTCCTTCTCTTGGAATGGTTTCCTAACCAAGGTTAAAAAGCAGAGTATGTCCAACTATTTATTTATTACTGGAGGGAGAATAGTTGGATGCATACTTTTCCCAAGAGTATTAGCCCTATATGAAATGTAAACAGACTCGTCAATGATTTGAACTTGATTGCCGTGTCCATTTCCTACGATATTAACCAATACACCAGGCACCTCCTTTGACTTGCGTATATGGAGACCATTTCAATATTGTATTGATGATATATACATAGATAGATGGATTAGAGACAGATTGCGATAAGTAGATATAAATAGGCAGATACAGATATATAAGTATGAAATAGTTGATAGCGGACTAGAGAGACCAACACACAACACACACACACACACAACACACACACTCATAATATATATATATATATATATATATATATAATATATATATTTGGGAGATTATGTGCTTAATTAAGTCATACCTAATTAGTGTGACTTTAATTAAGCACATAATCTCCCAAAAATTGTTGGCCTTCGCCATTTCAAACACATTGTTTGCTCACTTCATATATATATATATATATATATATATTATATATATATATATATATATATATATATATATATTTAAAATAAAGGAAATGATCCGACAGTATGCGTATGAAAAGGTGGAATGAAAACATCACACAATGCTGTTTGTCTTTGACAGCATTGTGTGATGTTTTCATTCCACCTTTTCATACATACATATATATATATATATATATTATATATATAATATATATATATATATATATATATATATATATATAGAGAGAGAGAGAGTAAGTGTGTTTTACGCCACTTTGTAGATGGCAAACTACAAAAGGTTAAAGCTGTGTTGGTTTTTATTTTAGGACAATTGCTATAAATCTGAACTGATTCAAAATATTTTAAGCGTTATCTTTTGCAATATGAGAATAGGTAAAAAAAATAGTAGATATGTCAGTCATACGAGCCGAAATCTTGTTAAGAAATCAATTGAATTTTCTCTATTGAAACAGTAATTTCATAAAGATTTGATTTATATATATATATATATATACACATATGTGTGTGTTATATATGTGTGTGTGTGTGTGTGTGTGTATGAGAGAGAGAAGAGAGAGAGAGAGAGAGAGAGAGTGTGTGTGTGGTGTGTGTGTTGTGTGTGTGTGTGTTTATATTTATATTTCCATACATAAAAATACCTCAGATACGCCAGAGTCAAGAGTAATTTTTTTTTATAGATATATTCTCATATTTATATAACAACGGAAAAATAGCCAGAAGATACCAAATAAATAAATTTCTTTTCTTCGTAATATAATTGAAGAAAAAATAACTTTCGTTATAAAGCGAAGGAGTTTTTTTTTACCGTAATATTTGCATAATTTATTCAAAAAGAGAGGGATGAATTATTTCAGTTTTTATATTTTCAGTTCTGTGCACGAATAACAGGTAAACCGTGTTCAGCTCTCATAAAATCAAAAATACTCTAGTAACACAAAAACGTTCCAATATTTTGGTACAAGCTTGTTTGTTTGTTTGTTTGTTTTGTTTTACGGCATATCAACCTCAGTGGGTCATTTAATGCCGATAAAGTTTTGAAATAAATCAATTCTTAATGGATAATACAATTTTTTTTTATAAATACATTTTTCTATTTAACCCATAGATGGACCCTAACAGGTACTACCACTCCGGGTCAGAGTGGACCAGGAGCAATGTGATGAAGGGGTGCTCCACATTCCCCAAACCTCCAAAACTGGAACCTCACCATCAGATAGAGTTAACGTCATTCCCAGGACATGTTGACCCGCAGCCACCGCCTTCTAGCACCCATATGATAAAAAGGGGTTGGGTTTGCCATAAGGGCAATAGGGTTGGGAAAATCATATAGGTGCTAGGGCTTGACGTGACCAGCCGATTGATCGGAGGGGGCCGGTACAAGCTTCCATATAGAAGACATGAACTTAATCTCAAGGGTAAGGTATCCAAAATATTTAGAAATCACAGAAAGATTTATTATCTATTGTCCATGAGGTTTATCTTTTTTAAACTTTGAACATCTCTCTGTTTTTTACATAATCGCCTTTTCGTTCGATGCATTTCTGTATCAAAGTGGACCTGGGAATAATGGCAACAAAGGGTTACTTTACATTCCGACAGCTCTGGACATGGCACTTAGCACCGGATATAATTTATTTCATACCAGGAAACCATTCTTTAAGTCAAGACTGATTTAAATCCATTTCTACTCTGCTTAAGATTTACCTTGTGTCGCAAACCAACTGTATTTGTAGGGGTACTAAATGCATACGTATAAACACAAAAACCATTCGCACACACACGCACACACAAACATACATATATATATATATATATATATATATATATATAGTGAGAGATAGACAGATAGATAGAGAGAGAGAGATTATAAAACAGGCAGACATCTCTTGTCTGACTATTGTCTTTTTTATCCGTTCGAGTTGACGGGCCAATCTTTTATCATTGGGGTGGAATATCTGAATAAATGCGTGCGCATACACCTACACACACCCACAAACACACACGCGCGCACGCATACATACACACACATACACTCACTCACACACACACACACACACATATATATATATATATATATATATATAAGTCACCCACAGACACGTGTTTCGGCATATCATGCCTCTTCAGTGTGGCTAGACACAACTATCCTTGTGTAGGGTCGAACTCAGACTGACCGCATGGTAGTCCGATATCTTATCCCCTTGCCCACTGACAGCTGATGCGGGGACTGGTGTTTTTAAACTATTAAGTACATAGGAACGTATGTATCTTTCGGTCAATGAGAGATCAAATTTCCGGAGAAATGATCATTGCTATATATATATATATATGATATATATATATATAAATATATAAACGAGGGAAATCCCAAAGGTAAGGTATCTAAAATACTTAGAAATCACAGAAACCTTTATTGTTTATTGTCAATGATGACATCATTTTAAAGTTTTAAGAGGTATCTATTTTTAAAAACATCGATGTTTCGATTGACGCTATTTGTAGTTGCTGTGTCAGTTTTTTTAATGCCAATGTCATACCGGCTCGCTGCTATGTTGTTGAAGAAGCGTTGAACCTGATTGTCGTTGAGAACTCCCTACCACTTGCGGGCGTTTTTGCTAACCATGCATGACTCACCAAACACTTCCGTTTATTGGCGATGAATTTGAGTTGGTTTAATGTATATTAATTTCAAAACCGAACGTGCACGAACTTCACACTTGCCGGTAGCGTCAATCAGGAGCTCTATCAGAAACGACTGCCAAGCCAAGACTAAGTGTGATAGTGAGGCGCTCACAGGGACAAGCACATTCGTATGCACAACAAACACTGCAGTGTTGCCAATAGTTGCAAGAACAGTTTCCCTGTGTCTCTGACGCTTTGGAGACATTACTTTATAAATGTCATCAAATGTGAGTTTTTTTAATAATCTAATATTATCTATTGCGCGCTATTCCTCTTTAGTATCAACTTTTAAATTTAGATATTTCAAATTTATAACTTTACAGTTCAATCATGTAAAGGACTGGTTTAGCTCAGACGGTAGAACGTCCGCCTAGGAATCACTATAAATATTAATTGTTTGTTTTACACCTTTGATAATGAGTAGTGAAACAATAGCAATTCGTGCCAATTTACGCTACCAGTGGAAAAAAAAATCATAGAGATCAAGAACAGCGGCAAAAGAAGTTAATGATGTGAAATGACTAGTAACTGTCAGCGAACGTGTGGCAAAAAGTGATTCAGATGTTTTAAAGGTGGCGTTAGCCTCGAAGACACGGCAAGGTCATAGAGACCTTCTGTTGCTGATGACAAGGCTCGCTTGAAAGGGTTGATCAACAGGATTGATCAACAGCTAAGCACAGGCGAATGGCCTCGCTCATTGCCACCAAAAGTTGGTGGTTCACAAAACACCATTAATGCTTTTTTAATAGTTCTCTTCGAACTGGAAATTTATAGCTAGGGTAGATGTTAAAAACGAAGTCTATTAACCAATCGGATTTTTGCAAATAGTGTAAAATATTTTTGAACAAATTGTCTAATCAAATAAAAAATAGCAAAAGTTTAACAGATTTTAAAATTGAATTCAGAAATGATAGTGAAAAAAATTAAGAGGGGATTTTGCGAACTATCGGAAGAATTACTTATCAGAGTGTGATCTATATATCATCATTATCATCATCAGTTCAAAATGACAGTAAGGAATCCAGCCCCCAGTGAATCACCAGTTACAGCAGGTGTTAAAACATAATAATAATAATAATAATAATAATAATAATAATAATAATAATAATAATAATCGATACCCACATTATCTCGAACTTGTGAACAGACATTGAAATACGAAAGACGAACTGGCTTGACACATTGCAAAACTTTTGACTCACCCTAGTATTAAATGGAAAACTGTAACTCGTAAACACATCGCCAGCAGCAGCAGCCACTGAAATAACATTGTATTTATGTATGAGTCACCAGTATCACGGCGTTGGTCACAAAACTTATTCTGCGACGCTATCAATGAGATCAAATAGGCAATGAATCGGTACGTTCATGATTAATCGACGTTTTGAATCATGGAAAATTCCAGCCAGACCAAATTATCATATGCTGATCATCTTGTCTTTTATCTTGTAAAAGTCTGTGGGCACTCGAAGGTCAAGGTGTAAAATCTACAATCGATTCAGGGGAACCAGTCCAGTGGAAACTGATCTTCTTACACAAAATATCTTTTTATGTTCATAGAATATCTCAGTGCTTTTTTTTATTTTTTTTTATTTTGTTTTTGTTCTTTATTAAGATCGAATTATTGAGCTCAGGGCGAAAGGCATTCAATTAAGATCACTCGGGCGAAGTCCGTTTCTCTATTCAATTTCACATGGACTCAGATTTCCTTTTAATATACCATGAACCCTAAAAAGGGCATACCATCACGGTGTAATGGTTAGAAGGTTAGTTTAGAAGATCAATTACTACTGAATAGTGAGTTTGATCCTCGTAAGATGCCCCATATTTGGGACCTTGTGTTATATCCTACCTGTGGCGCGTGGCGATCGAGTTTGGTAAAGGGTATCTCATCGTTGTGTAATGCTGAGGAATCTACTCCGCAGATCTATTACTACTGAACAGCGTGTTTATCCGCGATTAATAACATACTTGCGACCTTGTGTCACATCCTACCTACATGGCGAGCGGGTTGGGTACAAAAGGGTGTCTTAACGTGATGTAATGGCTAGCAAGTTAGTCTCGCAAATCCATTACAACAGCGAGTTCGATCCTCGCTTGATGCCCCATAGCTGCGTCGGTTTGTTATATCCTACTCGTGGTCATCGCTTTTTGGACATAACTACCTAAACGGCGTACCATCGTAGTGTAATGGTTTGCAAGCTAATCCCGAATTTCCATTACTACTGAACAGTGAGTTCGATCCGTGATTGATGCATGCCGTCACGGAAGCATGTTAACATACAAAGCATGTTTCCTAACAAAAAGCAATGAATGTAAAAACATTTTAAAAATAATATATTAAATTTCTTATTCGAAACACCAAAACATAAAAATGAATGAGCGTGTCTTCATATTTTAATTATATAAAATGCCCCCCCCTAAAATGCCACCCCATAAAATGCCGCTTGGTTGTCCGTCTTGGTAAAAATGGACTCTCTCATCGATTTCGACATATGAGGGTTCATCCAATGAACAATCTGCACAGTGATTTGTTTATAGTGGTGAAGGATTGTGTTGGACCATCCGCACAGTTTGGCACAGTCGATAGGAAAGAATTGGTGCACAAGTAATGCCACAAACCCAATCAACGACTAACCTCAGGATTTTCAAATTCAGAGTTTTCCTTCTCCTAAACTGGTAACTTATCCAATGTTAAAGAGCCCATTCTGCCCTACTATTTTACCCATAGCTGGAGGGAGAATATATGGATTCATACCTTTCCGAAGGGTATTAGCGCTATGTGATCTATGTGAGATGCAAACAGCCTTGTCTAGTATTTGAACTCGGGTCGACGAGTCCATTTCCAACGACTATTATGCCACACGCCTCCTCCGTCTTGCTACGGCACGGGTGACTAAATTCCACCAACTTTAACTGAATTAATATGATTTTTGATCGCGGAAATTTGATGGATTTCATTGAAACAAAGATATTGTAGTGAAGAAGGGTTGGCTGGGACAGTTGCCGAGGTGATGTTGTAATGGGGGATATTATATACTAAGAATTGATTGTGTAATCTGGTTCATTTACAGACATATTGTTGTAGAAGCATACGTAAGTACGTATTTGCCCAACTCCTGCGATGCTGATAGCTTTTTGATTTAGTGCGTCCTGGGACGCATGTATTTGATTTGAATGAGTTCAAATCTTTTTTGAAAAAAGTGCTCAATTCGGAGTTTTAGGTGACTTTTGAGGCCTTATAATCCCCCTGAGAGTGGACAAAAATGGCCAATTTCGTGTACAAATAAAGTGCCAATGCTTCCTTTTGAATTTAGATTATTTTCTGCTCCTCTCTCGATGAGTCCGGATTAAAAACAAGCTCTGCTGATGATTTTTATAAATCGAAATATTGTTCAATATTAGCTATGGATATGATATAAAATATTTTCATTTTAACAGCATTGTGTGTTTTCATACCCTTTTATCTATCTATCTATCTATCTATCTATCTATCTCTCTCTCTCTCTCTCTCTCTCTATATATATATATATATATATATATATATATATATATATATATATATATATATATTAATAGAATGGTATTAGTACATAGACATTATTAAAGATATATTTTCAGCTTGGCAATTTTAACCTACAGCAATAAAAATGTCAGATTTTTTGCTCTGTATAATTTACTGAGAATAAAATTCGAAAAAAATATTAAATGAATTCATTCAAAATTCTTTTCTCAAACTTTTCAGTTTTTTCATGTAAAAAAAACCCAAACTATTTCCGTAATATGAACGAGTAAAAATTGACTAATTTAAAATCCTAATGTATAATGAGCTCCAGGGGAGATAACTCATGTTAATATAATTTCACACAGATGTTCAAGCAGGAATTATCAAATTGGCCTTAACCATTTCCAAGCCGAATTCATTTCTATTTTTTTTTTTAAAACTCAATTTGAATCTAAATTTGAATTAAATTGATATAATTTCTAAAGCATATATTCTTCTACGGCCAAATGGGATTTATTTTATTTACTGAGATTTTCTTAGTGGATATCCTCATGGCGTTGTGGCTAACTTACTGGACTGCGACATCGTAATAAGCAATTTCGAACTCGAGTCACGCTATTATATTCACGTTTGAGACTGATACTTTTGGGAAAGGTATGAACTCCGTCATTCCCCAAAAGTCTAAAGATTAAATAGTATCACTATTATTCTTCTGCAAGGATGGATTTGGCACTAAATAACCCAAGAATGTTGATATGCCAATACACATAATATTTGCCAGAAGTAGCATATGAGTAAGCACAGCTTAGATCTGTGCTTTAACGTTGGCGGCTGATGGTAGGTGTGACGCACCACGTCAGACGCAAAAATAATCTCCCTGGTGTAGCTCTAGTGAAAAGGGGGTAAACATTCTCACTGATACCGACATAGGTCCCTCCAGAGACTTTCGGATTCTTTGAAATACCCTTCCAACTCATACACTATATATATATATATATATATATATATATATATATATATATATATGAAGAAAGGAAGTGAATCCGACGGTATGTAGTATATTAAGAAAAATGAAAAAAAACAGGTTTAAATGGGTTAAGTGGTGAGATTATTGGCCGACGCCGCAGTGTTTCGATCTATTAATTAGATCATGTTCAGGGCATTTTTTGTTATATAGAAGGTAATAAGATTTTTTTTTTAATAACAGAATAACCAGAAAAGCGAGTGGTAGTCCTTGTTATTCAGTCTGTTTAAAAAATGTTATCTATCTATTTATCTATCTTTCATCCTTTTCATTCAATAATTTGTTTCTTATCCGGAAATTAATTATCGCTAACTTTTCTTGTTAGCACAAGACACATGGATCAATTAAAGTTCGGCTAATATTTGATCTCTTTATTATTTCATTTTTAATAATAGATGTTATATTTTGATGCTTTAAATTCCAAATATAGCTAGTTATGGTTGTTACATATTTTTAGTTTAATATTAGAAAAAGAGTGTACATGGTTTGTAAATATAGTCTTAAAATCTGATTTTGTACACCCCACGCATAATTTAGTCATTTCAGGTTTCTGTGTAGACGTTACCGATGCAAGTTAAATTACACCCTTGGTCAAACACTTTCCTTTTACCGGACACATGCCTGAGTTTCGGCAATTGCAGTTTTTCTGTCTGTCTTTTTCCTTATTTCTATTACGTGTATGGTTGTTAATTATATTGTTATGTTTTTTGATTATCCTATCTATACTTTCCATACAGGAGAAGCTAATCTTTAAGTTGTTCCTGTTAAAGATTTTGTATAGAGTATGGTTAACTGGGAAATGATTATTTATTAAATTTATAAATATCTTTCCTATTTTCGTTATCACCTGTAGGTTAAATGGTGGGTTATACCAGAAAATCCTTCTATATCTGTTTTGTTTACTATTTGGTTTATCATTGTGTTGCTTTTTGTTAAATCTAATTTTATTTCTAATATACCCGCTATCATATAGTGCTCTATTATAAGTATCACTAACACTATTAAGAATTTGCTGTATGGAAGAATGTTTATTAATTCTGTAGTCTACTAAGTCTGGGATTTTCTTAATTATCGAGGGTGGGTGGGTGGTTAGATCCGGGGTTAACAAAAACGAATTCATCTTGAAAGCAATGGAAAACCTTTCGTGTGGTGGAACCAGAAATTTCCAAACCCCTCCGTACAGTTCGTAATTTCTCTTAATTTCTCGTTCCTATTGAAAAAGGGAGGAAAATTACCTCTTTTTTCAACAATTCCAACCTACATATAACCTGCTATCAATGAATTTCTGACCGAAAAAAGAATATTTATTTTAGATTATACATCTAATTATAAGGGTACCCTAAATTTCTTTTTAGAATTTTTTTCCATCGCTTTCAAGATGAATTCATTTTTACTTGTCCTAAATATATATATATATATATATATATATATATATATGTGTGTGTGTGTGAAAATAAAATGGAAATTAATCCGACAGTATGAATAAGATATAATGAAAAAACAAAAGATGTTTACAACTGAAATAGGCTCATCAGGAGAGAAAGTGTGCAAACCGTTTCGGGGCCAAACCGTCGAGAGATTTAAACCGTCGAGGGATTTGACCCCGAAACGGTTTGCACACTTTCTCTCCTGATGAGCCTATTTTAGTTGTAAACATCTTTTGTTTTTTCATTATATCTTTTATTCATATATATATATATATATATATATATATATATATATATATATATATATATATATATATATATATATATATAATATATATATATATATATATATATGCCTATGTATTGAAGAAAACCAACGTCCAGAATAGATCCATTCCCACCACTCATCTGGTCTTTTGTATATATATATATATATATATATATATATATATATATATATATATATATATATATATATATATATATAAAGAGAATATTTGAATAGTTAGGAGTTGGTCAGGAATTTTGATTGCAGTTTAAAGTCAGCACACATTAAGAGGCGCCGAAAGAGGGGTGGAAAGAGAGAGAGAGAGAGAGGGACTAAATAATTATTCTGATTCTAATCATGCCATCTCCACAAAGACTCTAGAAAGAAGGAGAAAAGTAATCAAAACTTTTCGAACTTGTCACAAGATTCAACTTTCCTTTCACACAAAGTTCCACGTCCCCACTGCAGAAGCAAGCCACTTACCCGTTCATCTTGGAAATAATCAATGATGGACAGCCCTGTAATATGGGGGTATGAAATAAGCCGTGCACCACTAAAAAAAGGGTAATACCACAATCAACGCAGACACGTCTTGTATTGTCGCAGATCGAGATTTTGGTAACGGAGAGACCTTTAACCGGCTACTAAGTGACACAGTGATATACATTACTCCACATTGGCTCTTACTTTGACTATATGGGCATTCAGAGTGGCCTGTTTCTATCAATCGGGTGGTCATGTCAATCCCTAGCACCTATAGGATTGTCCCAACCATATTCTTCAAATTTTTCTTATGGCAAACACCCAACTCTTTTTAATAATTGGGTGTTAGAAGTTTACTTATACATATAAAGTTATTTCTTCAGATTTATTAATATTACTAGCAAATATATGCACCCTCCGGGTGCAAGTATTTAAGTTTTGATATAATAAAATATCATATTAAATTAGAAATGCTAATGAAAGTGACTAAGAATGCAGATAAAAAGATCTGCAACAGAAGGGGTATAATTGAAAAATAGAACAACTTTGAAACTAACTATTCCATCATTTTCCATTACTCCCCTTTTTCATTGGTAAATTTTCCTAATTTAACTATTTAGCTAAAATAGGAAGTAAAGGATAATATTACAGTTATTTCTTCTTGTAAATAAATTTCTTTTAAGATTTATCCCCGCGATTTTTGTTTATATTTCTTAAGATAAAACCAAACAATTAGAAATCAATAATACCAAGCACATATTTATTAAAATAAAATTTTAAATATCAATATGCAAATTAGCCTTCTCGTTCAAACTGTAAACCGCTATTTTGTTGTATATATAAATACAATTGCATGTTATTAGTACGTAGATATGGTCAACAGTATTAATAATGTAAAACAATTTTTATTAATAACTGAAGGTTTAAAAGAATGAAATCATGGAGAATTTGACGTAAATAATTAAGGGAATTGTGACTTGAGTAGTAATATAGTTTCGGTTACAGACAGAAAAACACACAATCTCCATTATAATAAGATTTTAACAGGTTTGGTTGAATACCATGGGATATTTCTTACAATAAACCCTTCAAATAGAATAAAAATGCAACTAAAAATCTGACAATAACTACTTCAAATAATCTCCCTGAAGACAATCATGGGTGTGGTCGAAACGCTTTGGGAAAATATGGGACACCCCAATCATCTGAACCACGATATAAGAAAATTTACACGATGAATATAAGCAACTGAAAATCATTAAAAAGAAATATTCCGTGCTATTCAACTAAACCTGTTCATAATATAACTCTTTCTCTCTCTCTCTCTCTCTCTCTCTCTCTCTCTCTCTATATAATATATATATATATATAATATATATATATATAAGTAAAAAGTAAGTAAAGTCGTCGGGGCGGCCTAATGTCGGTATCAGCCAGTCAGCGAGGGAGTATATCCCCTT
>CM042141.1:126385116-126387616 GCA_023376005.1 Doryteuthis pealeii
TCAGTCCTAACACCATGAGTGTGTGTGTGTGTGTGTGTGTGTGTGTGTGTGTGTGTGTGTTATATGTGGGCGTGTATGCCTATTTCCTGTACATTAATGTATGTGTGTGTTATTTATAGTGTGTGTGCTTTGTACATGTACATTAATATATATATGTGTGTGTGTGTGTGTGTGTGTGTGTGTGTTGGTTTTAGGAGCTTAGAATGAACTTAATTTTTTTAAAAAATTGCGATTAAAGAGTCAGCTAGATTCTATTCTGCTTTGTTTTTTATTTTTTTTTTAGCTTTATATTTATCTTATATATATATATAACTGTCCAAAGAAATGATTATTATTATAGACAAATAAAAAGAAAAATTCGATTGGAAAATTGGTTGGAATCGAAAGTTGAACTTAATAATTATTAGTTTTATTTGGATTATTCGGACTATTGTCCTCATCTTCATTGTTATCTGTACGACGTTTCGGCCTATTTGCCCTCCAGCTTTCTTCAGATATTTCTTGTCGGACTCGGGAACTTTCTCGGACTCAAAATTCCGTGATGGCTGTCTATTATGACAAGAAGATTCTCGAGTTTGAAAAGAAGGTTCCCTAGTCCGAGAAAGTTCCCGGGTCCGACAAGAAATACCCGAAAAAAACCGGAGGGCACATCGGCCGAAACGTTGTACAGATAACAATGAAGATGAGGACAATAGTCCGAATAATTCAAATAATACTAATTATCAAGCCTCATCTAAAAAATTCAGAGAAATATTAATTATTATTCTCAGATATTTACAGGTTAACGAGCTCTCCACACTAAGGAATACATAAAGGGTTGATATGCCGTTAAATAGACGAAACCAAACGAAAATCAAAATGAGCCCTGTCGGCTTGAGATGTAGAATACGCCGACTGCACCACTACATTGGAAAACACTCTCCCAATAGGACCATTTACTAGCCGTGAGTGGCAACCGGTGATTCTTAAGGACGGAATCCTGGTGGTTGAGTATTCCCTAATATACATCATTCCATTTTGGCCATTAATTGGGCTAGAGAGGCGGTCGATGAGCCCTCCAATTAATTCTAGCAGCTATATGATTATCTCGAACCTACTGCTCTCATGGCAAACCTCCAAGCCCTTTTATTATATACGTGTTAGAAGGCTGTGACTGAGGGTCTTAGTGTACTGGATATAACGTTAAGATACATCTAGTGGTGAGGTTATAATTCTGGAATTCTGGGCAGTGTGGAACACTCCTTCATTGCCATTACTCTCAGGTCCACTTTATCCCGGAGTGGTAACGTATTAGAGGCCCATCTATGGGTTAGATATTTCAAAAATTAAGTTTTAAATAATGAGTTTAAAGAGCGAGTTTTAAAAATTTTTTTTAATAATCTTTGAGAATGATTATAACAAACTTGTTCGGCATGAAATAAATAAAGTGTTGACATGCTGTAAAATTCAACCAACCAACAAACCAACCAATGAAACAAAACCATTATTCAAACATTGTCATTACTCCCAGATCCATTTGACCAGGAGTGGTAGTACATGTTAGGGTCCCATTTATGGGTAGATAGATAAAAAAATTAGTTTTAAAAATGTGTTTAAAAACGAGTCTTAAAAATTACATACTCAATAAATTATTAAAACAAACGTCTTCGGCATAAGATAACTACAGGGTTGACATGCTGTAAAATCCAACCAACCAGCCAACGAAACAAATTCAATATTCAAACATTGCCATTACCCCCAGGTCTACTTTTACTCGGAGTGGTAGTACATGTTAGGGCCCCATTTATGTGTGAGATACATAAAAAAAACTTTTTAAAAATTTGTTTAAAAAGCGAGTTTTGAAAAGTTTACTCGGCATGAGATAAGTAAAGGGATGACATGCGGTAAAATCCAACAACCAACCAACCAACCAACCAACCAACGAAACCAAACCATTATTCAAACAACAGCGTTGAAAATGTTTGCTTCGATGGGTATATTGGTTTAATACCACAACAGGTTGCTATCTGATAGTACGGGATTAAAAACAAGTCGTTGCATCCATCTAAATGGGTTGCCACATTTTCTACTCAGCTAGCCGGTAGTATCGCTAAATTCTCTGTGGCACTGTCCATGATACCATTAAATCTGGTTGGCTGAAATACCAATAACGTTGACAAATGATAAAACAATTGGGTTCCTTCTGCGCAATTGGCGTAAGTACGCATGCGCATAGAGCATTTTTGCTCGTCTTGTGTGTGGCATTTTTAGAACGGTTGTCCGTCGATTTGTTTTCCTATTGATCAATTGTCTCATGGAACTATCAATTTCTCACGAGCGATATGTTTGTCTGGGACCGGGGGTGTAGCGGGGCGTAGTGAATTACTTCTTACCGGAACGGTGGCAGTTCGTTAAAAATAGAAGGCTGGTGAGAGATGTCTTGTAAAGAAGAATGTCTTCTTAATCAACGCATTAGCCGAATATGTGCGGAGAGTTTTATGTTACTAATTGTTTGCTTTGT
>CM042141.1:126400116-126417616 GCA_023376005.1 Doryteuthis pealeii
ACTATCACTGATATTAAGCACTTTTTATTTATATACATAGCAAACTATATTATCACTGTGCAATTCAATATCAAATCATCCAGAAAAAAGTACAATTGTCACCCACGCCTTTCAGTTTTTCTGTACAGATGTGGACTATGTTACAGTTAGACATTCCCAAAAACGTGAGCTTCCAATTCTAAAAATTGGCGGGGTTATGTCGATGTTTAGGTCTCCAAATTTGTTGGGGTTGGCGAAAAATGGCGCCTTTTTGTAATATATTTTTGTCTGTAAAATGAGTTTTAGTGCTTCCCTACTCCTAAGAATTGGTTTATAAAAGCATTTTACAAAAATAGATTACAAAAAGGCGCCATTTTTTGACCCCCCCCCCACTCAAATTTTGAGTGCTAAAAATCGACATAACTCCGCCAATTCTCCGAATTGGAAGCTCAAATTTTGGGAATTATCTGACCTTAAAATAGTCGACATCTGTACACAAATTCAGAAAGATTGAAGTGGGTGGGTGACATGGCCTTGATAATTTGACATGAAATTACCCACTGTTAATATATATATATTTATATATATATATATATATATATATATATATATATATATATATATATATATATAGTTGATCAACTGCTAGCACAACTTCAGTTCGAGTATTCTTCTGATGATGGGATTTTTCATCCCGAAATATTGAGAATAAAGTGACAGGTTAACAAACAACATCATAGTTACCATCTTTTTTCTTTACACTTGCATTGTGACAGCCTTCAAAACCAACCAACAAACCTATATAAACACAATGCTCCAAGCAAATTACAAAACCCTTTTATATATATATATATAATATATATATATATATATATATATATATATATATATATATATATATATATATTATATATATATATATATATATATATATGTTAGTTATATCTTTAGTTATCTTTAAGATATCTAACATACGAAAACCCTCCCTGTCGGAGGGACCTGTAGAATACACTGACTGCACATCTGTAGAGGGGTAGAATCTTCCCAATGTGGCTACCTGTCGACTGTGGGTGGTGATCTGAATGCATAAACACTGAATCCAGGTGGCTGAGCATTTAATTACTTGCAAAGCTCCACTTTGGCCCTTATTTAACCTAGACTGGCGGTCGGAGAGGCCCCTCCGATTAATTATCTAGTCACCTCAATCCCTAGCACCTATATGATTGTTCCAACCCTACTGTGGTAAAACCACGGCACTTTTAATTATATATCTGCCAGAAGGTGGCTGAGTGTCTTAGTGTCCTGAGTATGACTTTAAACTGCATCAATTGATCAAGTTCCAATTCTGGATCTCTGGAGGAGTGTGGAGTACCCCTTCATCGCTATTACTCCAAGGTTCACTATGACCCGGAGGTAGTATATGTTATGGTCTATCTATGGGTTGAATAAAAATGTGTTTAAAAAATTGAGTTTATTTTTTAAAAATACCATCAAGAATGAATAAAAACAAAATATCTTCGGCATAAAATAACCCAACAAGGGTTGACATGCCTTAAAATCCAACCAACAACCAATAAACTTAAGGTGTGATATATACAAATGATAAGCACTAAGTAGGAGGGTATTTACTCAAGCACGTCTAGAATGTGACACGAGGTCGCAAGTATGGGGTATCCAACGAAAATCGAACTCGCTATTCAGTAGTACTTGCCTAACCCGTTCACCCCATTTATGATGTGACACAAGGAAATGATTCAGTAGTAATGGATTTGAGAGACTACCTTCCTAACCATTACAACGCGATGTGACGCTTTTAGGTCGTAGTTAGGTATGCCGTATTTTTAAGAGCTTCGACCTAGTGAAAAAGTATTTCACCTAATATATTTTAGGAAAAAAAACTGTTTTGAATATAACTTCATCTAAAGTTGAATAAGAATAAAAAATTCGTAAAAAGTTCACCCTTAATTGATTTTTAATAGATCTTTTAAACTATGAATGTGACGTATGTAGTGACGTAGTTTCGGTTACAGAGAGTAAGTGACTGAATCATTATTTATAGTGGGTTTTATTTTGAAAATTAATAAATGTTTTCTTTATTTTCACTGAGAATGGGTTAAATTATAGATTTCAAGAAATATTTGAAGTAACGTTCACTTACAGGCATTATATATATATATATATATATATAATATATATATATATATATATATATATATATATATATATATATATATGGAAACCGTACGTTTATCAGATATAAATTCATTTCAACCTTCGTCGGCTTTTCAAATTAGATTTCAGATTCCATTCTGAAATCAGATTCTAAAAGGCAAAAATAAAAAAAGAAGGCTGTAATAAATTCATATCTGATAAACTTAGGTTTTTCATCTATTTCTTTATATTCTACTCCGTATATGTGAATATATGCGCATATATATATATATATATATATATATATATATATATATATATATATATATGTACGTATGTACGAGGTATGTCAAAAAAGTTCCAGGACTTGTGACCCAAAAAGTTTATTTCAAATCAAAACTACAACCTACAAGTTATACCATTCAAAATAACCCCTCTGTAGTCTAACGCACTTTTCTAATCCTTCTCCACCACGCTTGCATGCACTCCTGGAAGGATTCTTATGGTATTTTCCATAGCTATGTCGTCACGGCCTTTTTGATGTCGTGCACATACTCAAAATGGGATCCCTGGATAACCCACTTGAGCTTGGGGAAGAGGAAAAATTCACATGGAGCCAGGTCGGGTGAGTAGGGAGGTTGCTCAAGCTCAATGATAGTAATCTGGGCCAGGAAATCTCATATTCTCAGGGCAGTGGGAGCAGGTGAGTTGTCCTGTCACTTCTCTCGCCTCTTCTCGGGCACTGAACGAAGCAAACGCCGCAGTATCTCTTTGTAAACATGATGGTTGATCGTTTGGCCCTGTGGCAAGAACTTGCAGTGGACGAGACCTTTCATAACTTTTGTGACACTAGTCCTGTAACTTTTGTGACATACCTGGTATGTAAAATCTATTTATATGTACGATTACGTTCTCAATTTTGGTTGACTCTTACCTCGGATATATTTGACATATTTCACTCTCTCTCTCTCTCTCTCTCTCTTCTCTCCTCTCTCTCTCTCTCTCTCACACACACACACACATACACACACACAGCGCACAATATATATATATATATATATATATATATAATATATATATATATATATATATATATATCGTATCGCCTATATATATAAAAGTAAGTTTAGTATGTAAGTGTCGATGTATAACTCCTAAACGGGAGGTGACTCAGATTCGAAATCATGCATACACATTGATATCCTTCTAAGAAACACGATTTTTATTGTTATTGATTTTTACCGATTAAGCGATATAATTCAATAATTTAAAAAGATGTTAAAAATATTGTATACAGACCCCTCCGTTACTACACCACCCACTCCTGTTGACGTGAGTTGAACTTCCAAGACAGCCCCTTCCTTGCCACTTACTCTATGAAATACATAAATGTTCTATTTCTCTTTCACTACTATTTCCGTCGGCAATAGTCGAGTTTTGAACTGGTGGCCGGTCGACTAACTCAATTCCTCCTAGTAAAAAAAAAGAAAGACAAGTTCAAAAATATAATAAAAAAGATTACCGTAAACAATCATTCCACACACACAAGTTCTGAATCTGATATTTTGCACCACAAACATAAGGGGTGGGGGTCAAATGTAAGGGACTTGAAAAAAATCAGAACATTTTGAAATAAAATAATTGATGTGTTATAAAATTCATTCATTGATAATTCAATACTGAAAATTTCATTAAAATCATATAATTCCCCTATTTTGTAATTAAATGTCCTTTCGAACATTTTACATGAAATAAACTAATCCTGAAATAAAGGAATATCATAGTACCCAAATTCTTAACTTTACTTATCGTTAAATATTAAATGAACGAATAATTTTCATTTGAATAAATATTAAATTTCCCTCCTTCAAATAAAGACATGTTCGTTGATTGATTGGATTTTACACTATGTCAACCCTTCATGGGTTAATTTATGCCAAAGTTTTGTTTATTTTATTCATTATTACTGGGTATTCATATTATTTGTAATTCAATTTTTAAACATTTTAAAGCTTCTTTTTTATCTATTTAACCCATATATAGGCCTACCAAGTACTACCACTCCGGGTCAAAGTGGGCCCGTGAGTA
Source organism: Doryteuthis pealeii (assembly GCA_023376005.1). Classification (NCBI taxonomy): domain Eukaryota; kingdom Metazoa; phylum Mollusca; class Cephalopoda; order Myopsida; family Loliginidae; genus Doryteuthis; species Doryteuthis pealeii. The sequence continues at coordinate 126,404,335 of CM042141.1, forward strand.
ATGGTAATGAAGGGCTACTCCACACTTCACAGAGAAACTTTGGAACCTCACCACTATATGCAGTTTAACGTCATAACCATGACACTAAGACCCTCAGCCACCGCCTTTTAGCACGTATATGATAAAAAGGGGATGTTGATTTTACCATAAGAGCAATCCACTAGGGACAATCATAAAAGTTCTAGGGCTTGACATGACCAGCCGATTTACTTGAGGGACCTCTCTGACTGCCCGTCTAACTCTAGTAACGGTCAAAGTGGAGTGTTGCATGCCATGGACTGCTCCTCCACTAGGATTCCGTCAAAAAACATCACATGTCGATACTTACGAACAAAAAGGTTGACCACTTGGAAGAAGGTTTTACTTAGCAGAGGTGCTGTTGGCGTATTCTACAGCCTCAGCTGTTATAGCAAAATAAATAAGGACACGTGTTTAATACTTATCTCTTTTTACCTGCTACTTTTTAGCGGCAAAAAAGAAAGCAAATTAAATCAAATGTTTTATTACTTTAATGCAACAAGCAATTACGAACTGAATTTAAATTTTTGTCATATGTACAAAACAGATTTTAGAAAAACAGAATTATGTTTCAAAACACTCAAAAGTAAAGGATTACATTTTTTCTATAAATTATTTTCCTCTTATTCTCTCTCTAGCCTACTAACTCCCTGGTGTTCTTAAAAAAAATTAAGTCCGGTCATGGACCGGGTACTTTTGCTAGTATCATATAATGATAGGTGTACATGCGCAAAATTCATTTTATATTTAAAGGATTTATGTTAAAAAATGAGCAAATTTTGTAAATATTTTTGAAGTGGGGGTTCTATAGTTTTATACTTATCTCTCTGTTTTTCATAGAAATATAAAATAAATGAATGGATAAATAGACAACATAATTCTGTTGCAACAAAGAGCAAAACTCTTAAATGAATTCCTTTATTATAGCCTATTAAACGAATAAATATAATCCTGTAATATAACTAAATTTAGATAAAAATTACCATAGGTCTTTAACGTAGATAAAGAGCCACATGAAGAGTTTGATAAAATGTTCTGGGGTATAAGAGGAAATATTTGGATTTGCTGTCGTTTGTAAGCAAATCCTAATATTCCAGCAGTAGCAATAGAACGCTAAAAAATATATTTCCTACAAACATTTGTATCCTTTCTATGAAATATTGATGTTTTGCTGGAATATTTTCTAATGTAACGTGTGCTTAAGTCCACCACTTAAACTTATAGACCCTGCGTGGGCGCATGGATTAAAGCCAGCCAATAAACAGCTCGCTTGGTTAACTATTTAATCGCCGATCTTGAAAGCCGTTCATTTGTAAGTATTCGACACAGACGAATAGATTTGCAACCAAAGGATTCTGTCTAACACCGGCGAACAACCAAGGATTCTTAACTAAGGAACACAATAAAATACTGTGTCTTTAAAGGACCTAATACTAACATGACGAAGAAAAGGATGCTGTCAGGTACTACTATTTTATACGTGTATGATGAAGGGATGGTTGGGTGTTTTAGTTATATCAGATCTCTTCCGTGTCATTCAATGCCGGAATTAAGTCATTTTTGATGAACAAAGGACTCGGGTTGTTTATTCACTGTACCTGCTGTTAATTAACTGATCACCCATTCAAGTAGTGACAGGGACATTGCTGCTTAACTTCGGTGATTTATCGGAAACCGGTACTTCCAGCGTGACTTGACCGTAATATGTAGCGGCAAGGTGATGAGAGGTCAATAGTCAAGTAAACATCATTGCCCTTTATATTTCGGAAATAAGTTTAAAACCCATCATCTACATCATGCAATTTTGGAACCTCACAATAAGATGCATTTGTCATATCCAAGAGACCCTTTCTTTGAAGGGGGGGGGGAGTCTTAACCCTCTGCAGTTGAAGATATTTTATATTGTCGATTAAAAAGCTAATCCGTTTTATCTGGCCTAAAGTTTCTTAAGGAGAAGATCATTGTTGCCAAGGAAGCCTCTTAGAACCAAATGATGCAATAAAGGACACAGCTTTATTACTCTTGATCATTGTTACTGGCCAGTTCTCACGACTGTTCTTCTGTCCACTGTAAATCCAGTAGTTTCTCTGTTAAATTTGAGTTACATGTATACAGACCAAAACAAGTAGGACAAGTAGGATGTTGTTGTTTTGTTTTACGGCACATCAACCCCTTTCGGGTCATTTAATGTTGAATCGATTCATTTTGGTATCAGATTGCTTACAGTACCTGCTTTTTCTTAAGAGGTCATCCACTTAAGTGCTTACGGCCATGTCTTGTTGAAATCTCCGGTTCACGCTAGATCACGGATGTTAAGCAGCGATGAGTCAGTCCAATGCTTAGATGAGTGACCATTGACGGTAACAGCAGATTCTTTAAGTAACCCGATATCAAAATGAATTGATTCGACATTAATTACCCGAAAAGGGTTGATATGCCGTAAAACAAAAAAACAACCAACCAACCAACCAACCAGTCTAATTAAGTATTTAACAGGTTCGTCGCTACTTAAATTTCTAGCTCTATCGGAAACCGGTGCTTTCAGCGTGACTAGACCATAATGAGTAATAGGACCAGGTGGGATAGATGGCATAGGCCTATCATACTGAGGAAGTCTATTCCTACTGCTAGGGATAAATATGAATCTTTAGAAAAAGAATACGGATATCATTCAAGAGAGTCCCAGAATATCAATATTTCAGATACGATTCTTAAAAAGATTCAAAAGCATTAATCAACGTGTGTTTCTTAAAAATAAAAAAAATAAAAAACAAATCAGTCCAGTCACAGATGACCATCATTCCAGACAGCACCTGCTCCCATTGTCAAAAAGAAACAAAGGTTTGTTTTATTACCAGGTGCATGAAGTGTCCATCCTCATAAGAGGGAATACGGATGAGGCTAGGAAGAGGTTTTGCTTGTCTTTCTTCACGGGAGGGGTTCCTCGTGAAACTGACTTTATATCAAACTCTATAACTGCAATGAGACTAGATAAATACACATTTAAAAGAATCCTACTGGAGTCGTTCATGAAGAAATGATTATCGTCTTCACAAATGTACACGTTGACTCGAGTTCAAATCTGGGACGAAGCTGTTTGCATTTCACATAGCGCTAATACTCTTTGGAAAGGTATGCAACCAACCATTTCCATCTCCATCTATAGTTAAAATAGTTGAGGAGACTGGAATCTTTAACCTTGGTATGTAAACCGATGTAGCAGAAGGAAAACTTGTTAAACTCCGCTTAAGAAATTGACCTTGTGTAGCGGATGGGTTGGTGAAAACATGTAATGGTAGAATGTTGAAAACAAAATATCCTATTGGGGAAGGGCGAAAGTATACCCGGCAAATGAGTAAGCCCCCACCACCACCGAAAAAGGGGGGTGTCCAGGATATGACACTAATTTGTATCTGATGGTGAGTCTCCTGCTCTGGAGATCTGGGGAGGAGGAGTATGTCTTCATTAGCATTACGGTCAGGTCCACTCAAGACATGAGATAACCATAAACAACTTGAAATACCGAAAATTATGCTTCCAATTATTTCCCTACACCTTCGAGTGACAAGTAGCGAAGACTGAACTCTTTAACCTTAGTATGGAAAGGAAAACTCTAAATCAAAATCTGTTGAACTCCGTTTAAGAAATTTACCATGTGTCACATCCTGCCCGTGGCGGTGTGGGGGTGGTAGATACATCAAAATGGTAAAAGAATAGTGAAGGTGAGGGGTATCTTTTCAACATCTGTTGACAATAGAATTTATGCATGACAATATGGTGCTATCTCCTCATTAAATAACAAGTCTCTTAAATTAGTAGACCAGTGTACCTCAGTAGCAATATCTTATCTACTGAAAGGGATGTCAACATAGGTAAGACATGGACTGCTGTTGACAGGTGAAAATCAGTTGAATCAACATGTTTCTTACTGTTAATGAATTGTGTTGACAAGTGAGTACCAGTTGTATCATATTTGCATATCAGACGTAATTTTACTAAGATTATTACGTGATTGGTGGATACTCCTTCAAAAGAGGAGTATGCGTCGCAGTTCATAGCGCTGGTTATCCACTTCTTATGTAATCAAGCCGTGCTTTTGTTTTATTTGAGTAGGTATAAGTCCACAATTTATTCTCCCTTTTCTATTATTTGGTGTTTAAGAATACAAGCTACTTCTCGAAAGAGCATTCGGCCAGAAGTTCACCGTTTGGGAAGTTGGGAAGTTGAGAAAGGAGAATTTTCGTTTCGTCGTGTTTAGATATATGTCGAACGAGACAAGATAGCTCATTGTAAAATGTGGCGATGTCTTTTTTTTGCAGTCACTGGGACTATGGCACGAGACGATTGTAGTGCAGGGGTTGCCATTAAATTTGGTACATATCATTCTTGGTTAGATTTATTTATGCTGTTTAGTGATTTTAAGGCACGGGGTACTACGAAGCATTCCTACACCTCCTGTGGTGAGTTTTTACATACAGATGCCAGCAAAAAGTCCATCTATTAGCGATTTCATGATATTTTTGCTTTATTTCACTATGGTAATATCTATGTTCTTGTATGCATATGATGTTTATATTCTTATCGGCTGCAAATGCTGTTAGCTCAGGTAATTGGTTTATGTGTTTTTTGTTTTTTTAAGGTTTTGACGTTAAAAGTTGCTATGTTGAATATTTTTTGCTTCTAAGTAAGTTTGTTCTGTGTTTATGTGTGGGCTTTGTAGCTGGCTTTTAATAAATCTTTTATAAATATTTTTTTTCTGATAATTCTGTTCACAAAGGAAATATAATTAAAAAAGACCAAAGAAGAAAAAAATTTGCCAAACTCAACAATAATTTATTTTTATTGCATTTAATATTCCGATTCGCGGAATAATTTTCTCCATTGTGGTTTCGAATAAAACCTCAATTGATTCAGTTTCTCTGGAGATTTGTTTTTATGGAAATGGAAATATTTTAGGGTCTGAATGACATCTATAAAAATAAACATCGTAGATTTAATAGAATGAGAAATAATGATGGTGAGGCTGATGATCTATCCAAAAAATATTTCCACTTTTTTCACATAAAATACCGATTCATAAATAAATAAAGTAATAGTGGCCTATTGACATTATCAGCCAGTCTGCGAGGGAGTCTAACCCCTTTTCAATAACGCTACACCAGCTAGATAGTTTTTATGGAAATGGAAATATTTTAAGGTCTTAATGACATCTATAAAGGTGATATATGAAGGCTGGTGCCGAAATACATGAGCCCAACAACGTGAAGATACACGCACTATTTTACAAAAAAAAAACCGCGGTAAAATAAGAAGATTCCACTCTCTAACAACAAAAAATACGTGCATATATAAATGAATTGACATACAGTGAATTTCTTGGTGCGTTGTTGAAGAAGGGTTAACATTCTGCTTAAATGGTATATATAATATATATATATATATATATATATATATATATATATATATATATTAGAAATTCTTATTAAGTTATCTATAACCTAACGATTCCAGAGATTAAATAAATGAGGGGACCCGGACATGGCTAAGAAGAGGAAACTTCAATGGAGAAACTGAATCTCTCATAGATGCAGCACAAGACAATGCCATAACAATTTATATCATTGCAAAAATTGATTAGAAGCTATAGAATAGCTAGTTTAAAATGTGTGGAGACAAACATGAAACGGTTTATTATATTATAAATGAATACAGCAAACTAGCATAAACAGCGTACAAGACTAGGCACGATTGGTTGGGAGGGGTGATCAACTGGGAATTGTGCAAAAAATTCAATTTTGACGGTACTACTAAATGGTATATGCACAAAGCGGAATCTGTCCTAGAGAAGTAGATGCATACCATCCTTTGGGATACAGGCGGATCACTTAATCCCGGCTAGGAGACGAAGACCTTGTGCTAATTAAGAAGAAGGAGAAAACTCATGGATTTTACAGCCGTGGATCAAAGAGTGAAGGTAAAAGAAAATTAAAATATTGACAAATACCTGGAACAGGACAAATAGCTGAAAAATCTTTTAACCATGAAGGTAGAGGTCGTGCTAATTGTAACTGAGGCCCTTGGAACATTCCCCAAGGTTTAGGAAAAGGGTCTGGAGGAATTGGAAATTCAAAGAAGAATCGAGACAATCCAAACACAGCATTGTTAAATCAAAAAGAATAATCAGAAGAGTCCTGGAGACCTGAGGAGACTTGCTGTCACTCATTCTCAAGTTAACCACCAGCTAAAAGGAGTGTGAAAAACTTCAAGGTGAGAAAAATAATAAATAAACTAAAATAAAACACCAAAATGAATTAAATACGACCAAAGAAATAAAGTTCCAAATCGCTAAAATGACACAAAAGTAGTCGAGAAAACTCATCAAAGAATCTCACTCAAAGAAAACCATCCTTTCAATCAGCTATTGAATGATTCAACTGCTTAAAACAAAGGGTCTAAGTATATATATATATATATATATATATATATATATATATATATATATATATATATATATTACATGGATATATTATATATATATATATATATATATATATATATATATATATATATATATGTTATGTATTTGTTGAATTTTATAAATATAATTGTTTTCCATAAGTAACTACCCAGGTTTCAGGTTATTTAACCATCGTCAGGTTGCTAATACATATTCTGGTGTTTATGCGAAGACATTTTTTGCTGTTATGTTTTTGGACCGCAAATTACGTCGGCTGATTATTGTGAACGCTCTTTATGTTTTCGATTATACTTGTTCTTAATTGGAATCATTTTAATCAACTTCATATGTTAAAAGACGTATGTCTTTTCAAATTTTCTGATGGTAAAGTCCTGTGGTGAAGATGTTTCAAATGCAAGGAAAATCGAAAATAATTTTTTCGATTTTCCTTGCATTTGAAACATCTTCACCTGATGATTGCATCGCATGAAACCAATATGGTCGTGAATGTTCCTTTGTCACCTAATAAATAGATATGTGAAACCTTTATATATTTATCTTATTATATTATATAATAGCTCTATTTTATATTGAGCACTCTACCAATAATACTGCCTTTGGTACGCCATTCCAGCAAAAGCTGAAACAGTGACCATCTCACACTATATATATATATATATATATATATATATATATGTGTGTGTGTGCGTGTGTCTGAGTGTGTGTGTGTGAGTGTGTGTGTATGTGTGCATGTATTAAAAACGAAGGGATAGATTTATGCTTTCCTCAAGGATATTAGTGCTGAGAAAACAGGACTACTATTGGGAACTAAGTGATGACAATTTTGTTGTCCATTCTGTTCAACTGGACTGAGGACGATTCATTAGACGAACAAATTCGCCATTCGGCGCCGAATCTTTCAGAAAGGTCGTTCGTCTTCATTAGGATTCTTCTAGAAGTTCATTGACCAAACCTGAACTGCCAGCGAGGGGTCTTTCCTCCAGCAAGAAACTATTTCACTAATTAATAAGCTAACAATGACAACTAAATATTTGAGTCTTCCATCTCTATTTTCGTTCTCGTCTCGTTCACGTTCTCGTCTCGTTCTATTCTCGTTCTTTCTACGTTTCTCTTGCAAAGCAGTGCGTGTAATATGTTAGTTTATGTCTTCTCCAGTCAGTCAGTTGCCAATTGCGTCAAGGAACTTTTTTCTCCTTTTTTTCTTTCTTCCCTGCCTCTAGGACCTATCAGATCAATAGACTCCAGAAACAGACGTTTTGGCAAAATTCTCGACCAGTGTTATTTTCGTCAATGTCACACGCTGAGTTTGCTGGGGGGTCTTGTGTGAATGAATTGTGCGTGAGAGAACGGAAGAAGATGAAAATAAAAGACGAAATAGACTGGAGAGTCTGAAAAAAAGTTGGGTTGAAAGAAAAGTTCGAAAGAGACGATCACCAGAAGTAAAAGAGAAGTACTTATCTAGAAACTTGATATCAAAACGGAAGGAAAAGGGGAAGTATGAAGAAAGAAAGAAAGAAAAAAAGAAAGAAAGAAAAAAAAGGAAGAATAAGGAAAGAAAGAATCAAGAAAGAAAGAAAACGATGAAGAAGAAGAAAATATTTAGAGTATATAAAAACAAAGCGAAAACAAGAAGAAATGATAAAGAAGAGAGAAGAAAAATACATAACAGAAAAGAGAGAAAACAATTGGTAAATAAGAGAGAAATATTAGAGAGAGAGAGAGAGAGAGAGAGAAGATAAAAAAATAAGAAAGAAAGAAGTAATCTTAAACAAAAAAGAAAGAAAATTATATAAAAAGAAAGAAAGAACAAAATTAAAAGGATAGAGGTATATAGCACATATCAAGAAATAAATAAGATCATAACTAACAGAAAAAGATAGAGGTGAAGATCAGAAAGAAAGAAAGAAAAAGGAGAATTAGGGCGAAAAGAGTAAAACACTAAGAAGAAAGGATGTGATAATGAACTGAAAGAAAGAAAGAAAAGAAAGAAAGAAGAAAGAAAGAAAGAAAGAAAAAGAAATGAGGAAATAAAATAATGAAGAACGGAGAAGAAAGAAAATTACATTGAGCAGAAATAGAAAGAAAGAAAAATAAAGAGAAAGGTATATATATTTATTTCCCAACCACATAGATTAAAAAAGAAAGACAAAAGAAAAAAAGAAAAAAGAAAGGCAAATGTACATAAGAAAGGAAAAAAACCTCACAAAGAACGGAGAACAAAGATAGAGATAGTGAGCAGAAAAGAAGGAAAAGTGGTAAAGCAATAAAGAAGAACAGAAAAGAAAACAAAAGAAACAAAGAAAAAAAGAAAAATAACCAAAAAATAATAAAGTTATAAAGAAGAAAGAAGTAAATAAATTCATTAGAGAAAATAATGAACGATAAGAATGATGAAGAAAAGAGAGAAAAAGGATGCACAGAAAGAAAGAAAGAAAGCAAGAAAGAAAGAAGGAAAGTTATAAAGCCATACAGAAAAGAGTATTCTCTTTTCTGTATGGCTTTATAACTTTCCTTCTTTCTTCCATATTTAGAGTATATGATTAAGAAAGAAAGGAAAAAGGAAGAAAAATAGAAAAGAACAGAGAAAAAAGAAAATGAAAGAGCAGAAAGATCAAAAACAAAAGGAAATAGAATGGTATACAGGATACAACAATAACTAAATGAACTCACAAAGAACAAAGAAAAAAACCCAGTGATATAAATTAGAAAAGAAATGAAAAACGGAATTAGAGGAAACTGGTAAAAAAAAACAAAGTAGAATAACGTGATAATGAGCATAAAGAAAGAAAGAAAGAATGAATGAAAGAAAGAAAAAGAAAGAAGGAAAATAATGAAAAACGAAAAAGAATAAAAGTGATATAGAGCACAAAAAAAGAAAAAAACATTATATATATATATATATATATATATATATATTATATATATATATTTTAGGCGTACATTTTTTATTAGAGGTATAAGACCCACTAATAGATTCATTATTCAAAAACATATTTTACAATAGAAGGAGGCGGGTATATATATATATATATAATATTATATATATATATATATATATATATATATATATAGGGTGGGCCAAAAGTAGGGTTTCATTTAACACTTAAACATTTAACCTTTATTAGTAATATAGACATTTATCTACATATATTTACATACATTATATTTATATATTAGACAGTTTACATTGAACATTTAATCTCTCAAGTGCTCAAAGTGTCCACTTTCAACCTTGCAAAAATCTTCGTATTGTAATTGTTTGCCATTGGTCACAGTTCAGGGTTCCTGTAAATAAAAAAACGAATTTATAAAACGTACAACGTTTTAAGGCATGAGTAAGTAGCATAGAATAAGGGATCAGTATTTGTTTCTATAATTTATATCTAAAACGTGATTGTGAAGGTGAAACAGATAATGATGTAAGGTTAGCACTACTTCCCCTCTCTCTCTCTCTCTCTCTCTATATATATATATATATATATATATATATATATATATATATATATATATATACCATCCCTCCACAGGAGCAGGATGTGACACAAAGTCAATTCTTAAGCAAAGTTTAACAGCTTTTAGGTTTCCTTCCACAAGAAAGGATTGCCAAAACAAAGTTTAAAGAGCCTTGTCTCTGCTATCATTTACTCATAGTCTGAGGGAAATATTTGAAACATAACTTTACAATGTTTATTATTGGACTATGGAAATGAAAATAGAGTGAGTATTTGAACACGTCTCGCCGTGTCCATTTACTACGACGGTAACCATTATACTATGCGTCACTAACATGTAGGATAGTAAAATATAAACTTAGGCAGAACGGACAACAAAGAAAGTATTAGAGAGTAGAAAAGAAAGAAAAGGCAGTGAACGAAGGAATGATGTAGAAAATAAAGATGAAAGAATGTGATATTGAGCAGAATAGAAAGAAAGAAGGAGAGAAAGAAAGAAAGAAAATAATGAAGAGTCGGGAACAAAATGAAAAGAAAGAAGAAACGTATATTGGGTAGAAAAATAAAACAAATAAGCTTTAAAAGAACGAACAACAGAGAATAATGCAAAGATAAGGAAGAGAAAAGAAAGAAAAGTGGTGGTAAAAACAAAAAAAGAAAGAACGTAACATTGAGCAAGAAAGAAAGAAAGAAAGAAAGAAAAGAAAGAAAGCAAAAAAAATAAAAGGAAAAAAAGGAAGGAAAAGAATAAGTAACCTAAAATGAATAAGTAAAGTCGACTGGGTGGTCGATATCAGCTAGACAGCGAGAGAGTCTATCCCCTTTTCACTAGATCAAGGAGGGCAAGCCCCAACCCCTTTTTATCATTATGGGTGCTAGAATGCGTGTGGCTGCGGGTCTACATGTCCTGAGAATGACGTTAAACTCTATCGATGTGAGGTTCCAGTTCTGGAGTTTGGGGAATGTGCAGCACCCTTTCATCACCATTGCTCCCTGTCCCACTCTGACCGGAGTGTAGGCATCTGTAGGTCCCATCTATGGGTTAAATAGAAAAATGTATTTATAAAAAAAATTGTAGTATCCATTAATAATTACTTTATTTCAAAACTTTATCGGTATTAAATGACCCACTGAGGTTGATATGCCGTAAAACAAAACAAAAACCCAAACCAAACCATAGATCAAGGAGATTGTTTTTTGTACCTGAGGTAGAACGCCACACCTACTATCAGCTCCTCACTTTACCGCACATATCTCTATGCTACTCATACGCTGAGTTGCCGAGGGCCGGGTATCGAACCAGGGACCTTGCGATTACTCGACAAGAGCTCTACCGACTGAGAATTAACAATGTGAAAGAAAGAGATAAAAACAGACAAAGTAGAATGAAGCTGAGTATGAGAGATTAAACCGATCGACTTTAGAGAGAAAAGAATGGCGACAAAGATATGATTACGAACGTCTTGAAGAGGTAGAAACCAACCAAAAAGGGCAAAATGAACCGAAGTGGCTCAAACAGATCAGCGATGATGGGAAACGTTAAAAACCAAAACTGAAACGGTGGGAATTCTTGATACAGACACCAAGAAATATTAAAGAGTCAAAAGAAAGAAGAAAGAAAAAACATTGGTGTTAATGTAGAAACAGAGAGTTCGGTTTTCTTTTAACAACAAGAAAAAAAGAAATCTCTTACGAGAAACTAATTTGTGTGTGGTGATCCGGTTAACTAGGCCAGTCAGCCGAAAGCGCGTCTGACAGGTTGCGAGTAATAACCTTTCGCCAGTCTCTTTTTAGAAATCAAAGCCATGCAAATGAAGACGGATATATATATATATTATATATATATATATATATATATATATAGAGAAGAGAGAGAGAGAGAGAGAAAGGGGGGGGGAGCCAAAGAGACAGAGACCAAAGAAACAGAGAGATAAAGGGGCCCAAAGAGACAGACAGAGAGACAGGACAAAAAACAGAGAGGGGGGAAGCCAAAGAGACAGAGAGACGGTGGGCAAAAACAGAGAGTGAGAGAGGGGGTAGAAGCCAAAGAGAATCAAGCCATGCAGTGAAGACGGGAATATATATATATATATATATTATATATATATATAGAGAGAGAGAGAGAGAGGGGAGAAACCAAAGAGACAGAGAGACAGAAGGCAAAAGAACAGAGAGAGAGGGGAGAAGCCAAAGAGACAGATAGAGAGAAGGGGCAAAGAAACAGAGAGAGAGGGAGAGAAGCCAAAGAGACAGAGAGACGGTGGGCAAAAACAGAGAGTGAGAGAGGGGAGAAGCCAAAGAGAATCAAGCCATGCAGTGAAGACGATATATATATATATATATATATATAGAGAGAGAGAGAGAGAGGGGGGAGGGAGAAGCCAAAGAGACAGAGAGACAGAGGGCAAAGAAAGAGAAGGGGGGGGCAAAGAGGACAGACAGAGAGAGAGGGCAAAGAAACAGAGAGAGGGGCAGAAGCCAAAGAGACAGAGAGACAGTGGCAAAAAACAGAGAGAGAGAGGGGGGGAAGCCAAAGAGAATCAAAGCCATGCAGTGAAGATGGGATATATATATATATATAATATATATATATATATATATAGAGAGAGAGAGAGAGAGAGAGAGAGAGGGGGGAGCCAAAGAGACAGAGAGACAGAAGGCAAAGAAACAGAGAGAGAAAGGGGAGCCAAAGAGACAGATAGAGAGAGAGGGCAAAGAAACAGAGAGAGGGGCAGAAGCCTAAGAGACAAAGAGACAGTGGGCAAAAACAGAGAGAGAGAAAGGGGGAGAGGGAGAGAGAAGCTAAAAGAGACAGTGAGAGAGAGAGGAGGGGGCAAAGAAACAGAGAGAGAGGGGGAGAGAAGCCAAAGAGACAGAGAGACAGAGGACAAAGAAACAGAGAGAGGGGGGGCAAAGAAACACAAAGAAAGAGGGAGGGTGAGAGAATCCAAAGAGACAGAGAGACAGTGGACAAAGAAACAGAGAGAAAAAGGGAGCTAAAGAGACAGAGAGAGGGCAAAGAACAGAGAGAGGGGGAGAAGCCAAAGATACAGAGAGACAGTGGACAAAAAACACAGAGAGAGAGAGAGGGAGAGAGAGAGAGAGAGAGAGAAAGAAGCCAAAGAGACAGTGGGAGAGAGAGAGAGAGAGGAGCAGAGAAGCCAACGAGACAGAGAGACAGAGGGCAAAGAAACAGAGAGAGGGGTTGAGAGAAGCCAAAGAGACAGAGAGACAGAGGACAAAGAACAAGAGAGAGAGGAGAGGCAGAGAAACACACATAGAGAGAGAGAGGTGGGAGAAGCCAATGAGACAGAGAGACAGAGGACGAAGAAAC
>CM042141.1:126422616-126425116 GCA_023376005.1 Doryteuthis pealeii
TAATAGGACGTTATTTGAACAGAATGAGTTATGAGGAGAAAAGATTGTGAATTTTAAAATATCCCATCATAAAGGTAATAAAAAAAAACAACAAAAAAAGGAGAAGATTTGGTGTAACCACGGGGAAAATTTGGTAGGCAAGGAGTTAACATTATTTTGGTAGGCAAAGAGTTAAAAGTTGCAGGCGCGTGGTGTAATGGATAGAGTCGTAGAAAATGGAATCGTTGACCCGGGTTCAAAAAGAAGCTATAATTCACATAACGCTTATACCCTTGGCAAAGGTATGAATCCAACTATTCTCCCTCCAGCAACGGGTAAATAGTAAGGCAGACTGGGCCCTTTAACCTTGGTTAGGCAACCATAATAGGCGAAGGAAAATTCTGAATTCAAACCTGTTAAACTCCGCTTGGTATTGGTCACTACTAGAATAGGCTCAGTCCTAATTAGTGATCTATTTCACTGAATATTTGATATTTGAAACAAACAATTTATTTGTTTACGTTGACTTTTGCACTAATACTCTAAGAAAATCTATGAGCTCCCTCCTTTCCCAGCTATAGGTTGAATAGTACAACTAATTCTGCAAGAATAGCGTTGTCATTCAATAACCAAAGAAGATTGATATGCCATTAAATAAAGCAAACCAGATTTCTGAGTAGTTCTCATTAACATTACTCACGGATTCACTCTGATCATCCGAAGAGGAAGTATCTGTTAGACTCTCCTTTATGATTCAAAATTTCAAAAATTATTCGTATTCGAATTTTAAAATGTTAGTTTGGATACAAATCTAACAATTTGATTAGAGAGTCTTTGGAGGATCTTTACTTTAGAAGAATAACTTAATCTAATTCTGCCTACTTTAAACCGCTCACAATGTCTCTTACACTACTGCGAAAGTACAGTACAAAAACTGATGGTTAGTTCATTATATTTGAACAGAAGAATTCAGATTGCAACAACAAATACAACAACAACACCAATAATAATAATAGTAATAATAATAATATATGAAAATACTTGGACATGGTTAAGAAAGGGAAACCTCAAAAGAGAAACTGAATCACTTATAATTGCTGCACAAAATAATGCCATAAGGACAAACTATATCAAAGCAAAAATTGATAAGACTCAACAAAATAGTAAATGTAGAATTTGCGGTAATAGAGATGAGACTGTAAACCATATACTCTGCGAATGTACCAAATTAGCACAACGACAATACAAAACTAGACACAACTGGGTTGGGAAGGTGATCCACTGGGAATTATGCAAAAAATTAAATTTTGACCACACAACAAAATGGTATATGCATAAACCAGAATCTGTTCTTAAGCACGAAACGCATAAAATACTCTGGGACTTTGAAATAAAAACGGATCACCTTATCCCAGCAAGAAGACCAGACCTAGTGTTGATAAATAAAAAAGAAAAAACTTGTCAACTGGTGGATTTTGCAGTTCCAGCAGATCACAGGGTAAAACTAAAGAAAATGAAAAAAATGGACAAATATCTGGACCTTGCCAGAGAACTGAAAGAGTTATGGAATATGAAAGTCAAAGTGATACCAATTTTAGTTGGTGCGCTTGGAACGGTCCCAAAAGGATTGGAAGAGGGTTTGGAAAGTTTGGAAATCAGAGGAAGAATTGAAACCATTCAGAACACTGCACTGCTGCAATCTGACAGAATACTAAGAAGAGTCCTGGAGACCTGAGGAGACCTGCTGTCACTCAGATTCCAGTGAAAGACCATCAGCTAATGCTGATGTGAAAACTCAAAAGGAGTAAATAATAATGATAATAGTATTTTAGTTGAAAAGTATGAGTTCCGAGGGGAATAGTTAGTGAACTCTGAAATATCCCATCATACAACTAAAAGATACCAAGATAACTTGATCCAGCCGTGGGGGAAAATGAGTGGGCAAAGTGTTAATCTTAATTCTAACTTGGCCGGGTAGAGCCGGGGGATAAGAAAATGTTAGTCTTGCAGTTCCATTGATTTATTAATAAATATATATGTAATTAAACATTAAATATTTAAATAAACATAAATATAAACATTATAAATATATAATTTATATAAATTGATACACATATATATAAACTTTATATAAATATAAATACTTTTAAATACTTTAAAAACTTTTAAAAATACTTTCAAAACTTTAAAACTTCTATATTTTTATTTTCTTGTTTAAATATTTTTTATTATATTCTATCCTTTACTAATTAAAAAAAAAAAATTTTTAATCATTTTTCAAAATTATTTTTTTTTATATATCATTGATCATTTTATCATTAATATATCATTTTATCATTAATATATCATCTTATTATATTTACATATATTAACGCAAAAATCATGAACGCAAGAAATGACTTTCCCTTCTCTTACTATTCAAATCCTAATTTGTAAATATCTTCCCAGATATGAATAAAATTTTCATTATTATTGCACAGAAATCAAGCTCTGGTGATAGTGAATATATATATATATATAT
>CM042141.1:126427616-126436203 GCA_023376005.1 Doryteuthis pealeii
AGACTCCTTTCCAACCTCTTGTGTATTGTTCTAAGTGCTCCACTCATAATCGGCACGACCTTCGCCCTCATGTTCCACAGTTTTCTCAGTTCTCTGGCAAGGTCCACGTATTTGTCGATCTTTTCGTTTTCTTTCATTTTCACTTTGTGATCGGCCGGAACGGCAAAGTCCACGAGATGAGAAGTCTTCCTCTTCTTGTCAATCAAAACTAGATCTGGTCTCCTATTATTATTATTATTATTATTATTATTATTATTAGTAGTAGTAGTAGTAGTAGTAGTAGTAGAAGTAGTAGTAGATTTTTTCACAACAGAACTCTTCTGAGTATTCTTGCTGATCTTAACAATGCTGTTATCTGCATAGTAACAATTCTACCTCTGACTTCCAATTCGTCTAGTTCATTTTCTGAATTTTTGGAGAATGTCCAAGTGCACCAAGTACAATTGGCATCACTTTCATCGACATATTTCTCAGTTTGTTTGTTTTCCAATTCTCTGGTAAGGTCCAATTATTATCATCCTTATTAGATATTGTCAATACTTACTATTATCATTTGTTTTCGTTATTCCTTTCATTTCTACTTCTAGTTCCTTTTTTTTTAAATTTCTTTACAACTCACTCAGTTTGTACAATTTTGCTTTATGAACATTTAAAAAAAAAGAAAAGATGAACAAGAATATAGTAAATAAGATAAAATATTGCTTAACTTGATAATTTATTTTGGTTTTATTTGCTAACTTTTAGTTTCGAGATATTTTCTAAATTTTCAAAACTTCCAGGCTTTATACAGTTTTAATAAAAAGATTTTTGAAATAACTTTTTTGCTTTTATTTTTCGACTTAGATTAATTTTGTTCGTACTTTCTAAGTCTTTAAATATCTATCTATCGTTCTATGCCTCTCATTCTCTATCTCTTATATATATATATATATATATATATATATATATATATATATATATATATATATATATATATATATATATATATATATATATATATATATACCGGTCTGAATTATTTGTTTTTCATTCTTTCTATTTTTCTGCTTTGATTTATTTATTTATTACTTACTTTCATTGTTAGTCTTTAAACAGATCTCTCACATACTCTTTCTCTCTTTCGCACTCTTTATATATATATATATATATATATATATATATATATATATATATATATATATATATATATATATAAGTTTTATTTCTCCAGGGAATTATCTTTTAAATGTATTGAAAAGAAATAAAAAAAACAATCTCTTGCACTTGGCATAAGTAAACCAGATTATCAGATTAATTAAGCATGATTCATATTAGAAAAAAAATAGATAATAAACTTCTTTTTGTAAAAATATAAAATTTTTCCTTTATTAAATAAATAAACGAGGATTTTATTAAAGTCAAGTAATTAGTTGAATTTTGGTAGATTTTTAAAAATCGGGGAGATTTTCGCCTGAAAAGGATTTAATGCAAATTTATTCATACAAAATAAAGACCAAAATTCCGGTGAAATTCGAACCGGGTTCTTTTTTGTCTTGGGGAAACTCAATGAAGCCCACCAGTTTCTCATAGGGCTGAACTACAATATCCGAATCTCTCTTGGCTATATATATATATATATATATATATATATATATATATATATATATATATATATATATATATATATATATATATATATATATATATATAAAGTTGGTGGAGTGATCTTTGACGGCACCAGCCTGACAGCTAGGGAGTATATCCCCTTTTCACTTGCGCTAAACCAGGTAAATTGTTATTTTTCTGAGGTGGAGTGCCACACCTACCGTCAGATGCGACAGAAGAAGAACAAGAACAAGAACAAGAAGAACAAGAACAAGAACAAGAAAAATGATATGACACGATATTGGCCAGAAGATCAGACGTAGTTTTGATTAACAAGAAGAAAATAACTCGTCATCTCATGGAGTTTGGCGTTCCAGCAATCCATAGAATAAAAAGAAAAGAAGGTGAAAATTTGGACAAGTACTGGGACCTTCCCCGAGAGGCAAATAATTTAGAGAGCATGTAGGTAATCGTAATATCAATCGGACTTGGATTGGAACCCTTGGAATAGTCCTCAAGAACCTGAAAAGATATTGGAAGGACTAGGGATCACAAGAAGATTTGAAACCATCCGGACCACAACATTACTAAAATCGAATTGGATTCTTAGAAGAATTATGAAAATCACTCAGACGACAGTAAAATCCCGACAAATATAGCTGGTATAAAATCCAGCAGTAATATAATTTGCACAAGAAATTAAATATTGACATTGCTATGTATAGCATGTATATGCACAAACCGTAATACGTCCCAGGGTATGAGATGAATAAAATTCTCTGGAACTTTGAGATACAGACGGATCACCTAATTCCGGTCAGAAGACCAACTGTTGATGTTGAGAATTTTTTTATATATAAGGTGTGTGCTAGATTCCTGCCCATACTTATAGACTGGGCTAGATCATGTGATCTATTCCTTGGCCAATCACTGGCAGTACTCTCAGGCTGATACAATACTTAACCCACCCTAATGGTCATAATTACTGCAGCGCTCTTTGACGACGGACATAGTATTAAATCACTGGACCTTTAGCAATACTCAGGATAGGACATACGATTACTAAAGGATCACCAAAGGATCCCATAATATAGGACTTTCTTTAAGCCCTATTTCAACTGGCTAAGAATGGCCCTTAAAAACTTTACAGTTGATTAACAAGAAGAATAGAACTACTAGATTTTGCCGTCTCTGTGAATCACAGAGTGAACATGACAGAAAACGATAATATATTAAAATACGAGGACCTGGCCAGAAAATTGAAAAGATTGTGAAACATAGGAGTGAACATGATACATTTTTTGGTGTTTTTGGAAAAGTTGCAAAGGGTTTGTAAAAGAGTTTCGATGAATAGCAAATCAGCGGAAGAATGGAGACAATCCAATACAATCCAATACAAAATTGTTAAGATCGGCTAGAATACTCAGAAGAGTCCTGGAGACCTCAGAAGACTTGCTTTCTCTCACACTTTAGTGAAAGACCTCCAGCTAACAATGGTGTGAATAACTGATAAGGAATAATGATAATACTTAGGCCTTGATAGAGAAATTAAGAAACGGTAGAATATGAGGGGAAAACGCTATACCATTTGAAGTTGGTGCGCTTTGAATAGTCCCCAAGGGTGAATAAAAATATTAGAAGAAATTAGAAATCAGAGAGATAATCGTGACTATACAGACAACAGCATTGTTAAAAAACAGCTAGAATACTCAGAAAAGTGCTTGACACCTGATGAGACTTGTTGTCACTCAAACTCCAATGAAAGACCACTAACACTAGTGTGAAAAACTATAGAAGGAGATATAATAATAATAATAATAATAATAATAATAATAATAATAATAATAATAACGACAAACTGAGGAAATTACATTATCCGTTATCCTTGAAAAGTTTTTAACGTGCCTAGTATTCACGGTTCGCGAGTATCCACGGGTTTTTTTTTAAACATCTGCAGGGTGTCTTGCAATTCTATCAACCGCGGATAACGAGGACGTGCGGTATTATTTTCATCACCCTCCACTCTTACAAGAGAGAGAGAGAGAGAGAGAGAGAGAGAGAGAGAGAGAAAGAGTGAGAGAGGGGGTCTGTGAGTCTGAGAGAGAATAAGAGAGAGAAGGGTCTGTGAGTCTGAGAGAAAGAGAGAGAGAGAAAGAGAGAAGGAGGGAGAGAGGGGTGGGTTGAAATGCGCATAAATGTCACGATTAATAGTGAGTCACGAACAATCACATTGAATGGAAGGAAAACCCTTTAGCGAAACGTTCATGTTTGATACGTATTCACGTGGGCGTTCATATTGTTAATTGTGAAATCTGCACGGCATTTCGCAGCGCACAACTGAAAAGTTATGAAACCAAACAAACGGAAAAGAGCAGAGCAAGGCCACAATCAAACATTTTTCTCAACGAGAGATTTGCGCTTTCGTGCAAGGAACTCAAAATTGATTCAATAGTCTCGGGTTTCCGAATGAGTACTTCACATTTTTCCGTAATTAAGTGTCCACTTGAAACAGGGACAATGTTGACGACGGGGATTGAATTTCTCCTTTCAGAGATAAAGGTGTTTAGTGCTTTGCTATTTCTGTCAAACAATGGACCGGCCGATTTAAGAACAGAGAGAGTTGTGGGGTTGGTGGTGGAGATTCGGCCGGTTCATCGCCATGAGTTCGTAATCAACAATTCAGGGTATATGGGAATATATTTGCCTAACAGTTCCTCCCAAAACATTCCATGCTTTACGAGTTCACACCAACATATCATTCCTAACAATCCATACATAATCAAATCATCCCGAACGCTCCAGGACCAACTGTTGTTTATCCATAAAAAGTGTTGGGGTGGGGGGCTTGTTATAAGAAAAATATGGTTGGGAAAATCATATAGGGGGCTAGGGCTTGACGTGACCAGCCGCTTGATCGAAGGGACCTCTATGACCGCCCCTGTAGCCTAAGGACATAAGTGGAGTGTTGGATGTCATGGACTGCTCAGCCTCAACCGTTTCATTCTTAAGCATCACAGAGCGCAAACGACGGCAAACAGGTGGCCCCATCGGGAGGATTTTGCACCTCTGCAGGGATAAAGTCGATGTATTTTACAGTCTCAACAGACAGGGCGATGTTGTGGATGAAATGTTATGCATGTATTTTGGGAATGAAACGTTACATATGAATTGCTAGGGATAATTTGCCGGCATGGGATTTGGGGGAATAATTGTTCATGTTACATAATTCATAAGCAGCTTATGATTTATGTACGTACCTGTAGTTAGAATATTTTGAGGTCCGTTAGATTAAAAATGTGTTGGATTATTTTGTGATTTAAGGCGTGCTGTAATCCACCACTTAAACTTATAGACTCAGCGAGATCATGTGGTTCAAACCCCAGCCCGAATACGTGGTTAGTTAGCTATTTAATCGCTAATTAATAAAATGAACGCTGTCAATATCAGCGATTAAATTGTTAACTAACCACGTATTCGGGCTGGGGTTTGAACCACATGACCTCGCTGAGTCTATAAGTGGTGGATTACAGCACGCCTTAAATCACAAAATATTCAAACACATTTTTAATCTGACGGACCTAATTCAAAATATTCTAACTACAGGTACGTACATAAATCATAAGCTGCTCATGAATTATGCAACACCAACAATTATTCCCCCAAATCCCTTGCCGGCAAATTATCCCTACCAATTCATACGTAACGTTTCATCCCCAAAATACATGCATAACATTTCATCCACAACACTGCCCTGTCTGCTGAGACTGTAAAATACATCGACTGTATCCCTGCAGAGGTGTAAAATCCTCCCGATGGGGCCACCTGTTTGCCGTCGTTTGCGATCCGTGATGCTTAAGAATGAAACGGTTGAGGCTGAACAGTCCATGACATCCAACACTCCACTTATGTCCTTAGGCTACAGGGGCGGTCATAGAGGTCCCTTTAGATCAATCGGCTGGTCACGTCAAGCCCTAGCCCCTATATGATTGTCCCAACCATATTTCTCTTATAACAGTCCCCCTACAAATTTCATCATATATGTGCTTAAGGTGGTGGTTGTGGGTCTTAGTGTCCTGGATATGAGTGAAACTGCCTCTAGTGGGGAAGTTCTTGTTTTGGAGCCATGTGGAGCGCGGAGTCCTCTCTCATCGCCATTTCTCCCAGGTCTACTCTGACCCGGAGCAGTAGTACCTTTTAAGATCCCAACTATGGTTTAAGTAGGAAAACTGAAATGTAAAATATGAGTTAAAAAATTGAGATTTAAAAAATTGAATAACCATCAAGCATGAATACAACAAAACGTTTTCGATATAAAATAATCCAATAAGGGTTGAAATGCCGTAAAATTTAACAAACAAAGTCATTCCTAACAATCCATACCTAACCAAATAGTCTTGAACGATCCATGCCTAACATTTTATCCCCAAAATACAATTTCACCCAAAACAATCAATGCCTAACAAATCATAACAATCAATGCCTAAAAATCATCCCGAATGATCCATGCTTAAAAACTTTCACAAGAGCTAACCAATTTTTTCATATCAAACAATGCCTAATAATTCTTTTCTAAAAAATCAATGTCTAAAAATTACTCCCGAACATTTCAGTCCTAATAATCCATGCCTTACACTTCACCCTGCAAATCAATGCCTAACATTTCCTCCCTAGGAATCAATGCCTAACTATTCATCCCTAACTATAAATGCTTAACATTTGATCCCTAGCAATTCATTCCTAACAATTCTACCCTTTCAACCCATGCCAAATATTTCCTTCCCTACAATCAAAGCCTAACATTTCATTCGTAACAACCCATGCATAGCAATTTCTCCCTAACAATACATACCTAACAATACTTCCCTAAATCTATATGCTAAAAATTTCAAATCTGACAATATATGCCTAACAATTTCTCCCTGAAAACCCATGTCAATCCCCACCCCCTATTTTATTTTATGAGATAAAAAAATGACGCTTCAGAAAACGTTTTTATTTTTTTTCTATGAAGATAAGTGTCTGAATAACTATATCAAAGAAATTGTATAACATACACGCAGTAGTTTTTCTAGGAAAAATTAATGAAATCGGAAATAGAAAGTGCAAAAAAATGTCATAATATTATTATTTTGAAAACATTTTGCTTTTTAATGGTATGTACTATATTTCTATTAAATTTTCAAAAAAACATTTTTTTAAGAAATTATTTTTTTTAAGAGATTTTCAATCTTTTGTGTGCTTAAATATTTTTTTTCTGGGTGAAATAAATTAAATCTATATGCCAAAAATTTCAAACCTGGCAATATATGCCTAATAATTTCTCCCTGAAAACCCATGCTAAATATGTCCTTCCTCAAAATAAATACCTAACATCTCATGCGTAACAATCCATGCATTACAATTTCTCACTAAAACAAAGCCCTAAAAATTCCTCCCCAAACAATCCATACCTAACAATACTTCCCGAAAAATGCATGCCAAAAACTTCAAACCTGACAATATACAAGGTGTGTCAAAAACGTATCTAGATTTTTTTATACTTTTTGACACACCTTGTATTCTTAAGAAATTAACATTATATTCATTCTTTATTTCTAGCTTGGTAAATACAGCTTTAGACTTGGTACTTTTTTGACACACCATGTATTCTTAAAAAAATAACTAAACGTTCCCTTCATTGTTTATTTCTATATTGGTAAATACAGCTTCAAACTTGGCACTTTCATGACACACCATGTATTTTCGAAAAAATAACGTTCCATTCATTATTCATTTCTATCTTGGTAAATACACCTTGAAATTTGGTACTTTTTTTTATACATGTTTGTATTCTGAAAAATTTAATAAATGGAACGTAATTTTTTTCAGAATACAAGTTGTGTCAAAAAGTACAAAAATCTCGATACTTTTTTGACACAAATTGTATACCTAACAATTTCTCCCTGATGATCCATGCTTAACTATTTCCCCCTGCAAAGTCTTATAAATCATCACAATCACTAAAATGAGATAGTTGCTTGTTTTTCATATGCACAGTTCGACACAGATTTTAGCCAACAATTCGAAAGCTAATTCTTTTAGATACACGTTTACCAATTGGTAGACTGATGGAAACTCCGCCTCAACACACTTATTGTATTGTAACGAATCAGGGCTTAATAAATATCAATAGTTAATCCACGATAAGTCCCACAAGGTGGAAATAATGAAAGATAAATCAAGAAAATCAGAACAATCTCTAATTACGAAGCGGAATGAAATGCTTTTCTTAGCATTTTTTAAGTTCGAAATCTTAAACCTTTCATTTCTATAATCACAATATTACTTGCTAATCTTCAAGCGAATTTTATTTCATTTAATTTCTATCACGGTGTGAATGTATTTCCAAACTAAAAATCATTGTTTTAGGCGAAAAGATGTTTAAGAGAGAAAAATAAGACATAATTAAGATTGTGAAATTGCATTTCTTGATTTTTTTTTTTTTGTAAAGAAAATGATAAAACTTTTAGTTAAAGGAAAATTATCATCTTTGAAAAGGCATGAGAGGAAGTATAATGTTAGAATGAAAATAAATAAGTCAACCCACGTGTAAAAGGAAGGATGGAAGAAAGGGAGAGGGAGAAAGGGATATTTGTAAAGAATTAGGTGATGAAGAATAGAGACCATAAGGAAATTAAGGATGTAAGAAAGTAAAATGAATTAGAAAGAAAGAAAGAAGGAAAGAAAGAAAGATGAAATTGGTAAACCAAAAGAAAGTATGAAGAAAACGCAAAAGACTAATATGCGGAAAGAAAGAAGAGGAAAAAGCAAAAACAAAGAAAATGAAAATGGAAAGAGCTAAAAAGAAAAATGAAAATCGACATGCGGTCGACAGACAGAGAGATAACAAAAAAAAGAAGAAAGAAAGAAAGAAAGAACAGTCGGTTGATTGGTTTATTTTACGGCACGTCAATCGTGATGCGTTACATTTTGCCCAATACGTTTCTTTTATCTCTCTCTTTTT
>CM042141.1:126436303-126458803 GCA_023376005.1 Doryteuthis pealeii
GAGAGAGATAATATTTTTCCTTTCGTCAGTTGATACCCCTGCTGCCTGTCACTAATTGTTTTGTCGTCTTTGAATGGGGGGGGTGGGAGTGGGGGGCGGGCACGAGATGGCTATGGACTTACTGATCTACCCACATGGATGTGAAGGTGAGGAAAACGAATAGATAGCAATAACGACGAACAAATTTAAGAATAGAGAGACAAGGCATGAAGAACCAATATATATATATTATATATATATATATAGAGACCATATATATATATATATTATATATATTATTATTATTATTATTATTATTATATTATTATTTGCTCCAAAAACTCAATAGAGCTTCTAGGGGTGACTTAAATTAACTTTCACTGCCAGCATATATAAAGCAATGATCGTCTTTTTACAGACTGGATCTCTCAGGTGATCGTAAAATATATAAACAAATGTGTGTATTTAATATAGTTTAAACTATATTTATAGTTTAAACACTACCTCTTTATGGCAGCTGTCAAATGGCCGAGAGGTTAAGAAGTCAGGCGGACAAAAATCAGTCGGATTACGCTCCAGGTCAGAGGTAGTTGTTGTGTCTAGCCACACTGAAGAGGCGTGAAACGCCGAAACACGTGTAAATGACTATATATATATATATATATATATATATATATTGTGTGGTGTGTGTGTGTGTGTGTGTGTTAAAATGATAAATAAATAAAGGAAAATGTTCAGTGGATGTTGAATGTGTTACCAACATGTGTTTTGGCCAAGAGTTTGTTCATATACCATTGTTTCTATTTATTATTATTTTTAATATGATTGAGTTGGATTTATAGCAGGAACAGTGTGAGGTATATATATATATATATATATATATATATATTATATATATATATATATGAATAGAGGGAGAAACCTGAACATACAGAGAATACATTAGATACTAGATAGATACATACATAGATGGATAAATGGATATTATCTTCTTATATATAATTTTAAAACCTGATATATTTGCTTTAGACGAATATTGGATTGTTTAATTTTTTGGACGTAGATATCAAAGGATATATAATATATATATATATATATATATATATATATATATATATATATATATATATATATATATATATATATAATCTAATGAGTCAGACGAACCTACTATTAGTTTCGCATAAAGCACTTCAGGGCTAAAATCTGACTCTTTTTACATTTTTACTTCTCCTTGCGGTTATATGAATATATATATATATATATATATCTTATATACATATATATACATATAAATTGTTTTTTCTTTTGGCCAAATACTGTACCAATAGATTAGTTTTTGGTCCTTTCTTTTTTCAAAATTTTTTTTCTTCCTGGTTGATGTTTGGTAGTATATTTTACAATCAAAACTCTTGCTGGGTTTTTTCTCTCCGCAAGGATCTACCAACACGCTTGGTATATTAAATTATATATATATATATATATAGATAGATGAGAAGTATCCAAAACTTGGTAGTGAGGGATGATTCTACATGTGATTTCTAAGATACACTGTATTATTATTGTATGATCCAGTATATATAAATACAGTGAATCTTTAAATTACTAAAGAGAGCCCAATGTATAATAAACTTTTTAGATTATATACAGATCAATATTTATCTTAGAAAGGCAGGAAAAAGTGTTAAGTTTTTCCTTCCTTTCTAAGATATATATATATATATATATATATATTATATATATATATATATATATATATATATATTGTGTGTGTGTGTGTGTTGTGTGTGTATGTGTGTGTGTGTGTGTAAGGTAATCTAAATGACTGGTAAGTAAGGGATGATTCTATTTGGGATCTTCGAAATCCCACTGTACAATCATACTGTATGCTCTTGTAGGTGCAAACATATATACTCATACAAGGATTTTTATGAATCCCTAAAAAAACTCAGTTTTTAATAATCAATAAATTAGTTTAAAGACAGAGCAATATTTAACTTTCAAAGTAAGAAAACTTAACAACCATCTTCCCGTTATTTTTTTAAGTTTCTGGTTGAAACAAAATATAACGGGAGATGATTTGTTAAGTTTTCCTTTCTTTGAAAGTTATATATATATATATATAATATATATATATAATATATATATAATATAGAGAGAGAGAGAGAGAGGGGTGGGAGAGAGAGAGGGGAGGGAGGGAGGGGAGGGAGAGAGATTAACAAACTGGATTATAGAGATTCGGAGTTGGAGAAAAATGTGAATTAAACAATCTTTCTTGCGGTCGCGAAATATTTAGCGTGCATTCAAACTCTATTTTACCCAAAGCAACAGGGAATTATTCCCAGATTTTCCGAGATTAAAAAAAAAAGAAAGATGAAAATTTTCACCTGTTGTAAAAATAAACCAATTATCTACTCCCAGTTTCATTATTGAAATTATTCCATTAATTTTATTGAAATCTCTGAAAGTTTCAGTTACTGAAAACCTCAATTATTTTATTTAATTATCCCTTAGATCTCGCAGACTTCATTGTATATCTTTGCAATTTCTCATAAATCATGATTTAATTCATATTTTTTATCAATACCTATAATAGGGCCGATTAAGCTCAGTCGGTAGAGAACTTGTCTAGAAATCCCAAGGTTCGTGGTTCGATACCGACCCTCGTTAACTCAGCCTATGAGTAGCTCAGGTATATGTGCGGTAAAGTAAGAAGCTAATGGTAGGTGTGGCACTCCACCTCAGATGCAAAAACAATCTCCTTGGTCTAGTCATAGTGAAAAGGGTATAGACTCTCTCGCCGTCTAGCTCATACCGACATTAGGCCACCCCGTCGACTTTAATCGTTATTAATACCTATAAATTAATATATACGAGGATAATCCAAGAAGTAAGGTCTCCAAAGCGCTGTAAAAGGAGAGAAACTGTTCGTGCGGCTATTGGCAATACTGTTGCTCTTCGTCTGCATACCCTGCGCCTGGTTTCTGTTGAACTATTTTGGATATAAGGCATCGGGCAAATGGTCACTCCTAGATATAGACACGTTGACTACCACGTGACCACCGAAGGCATTTCTATTGTCCAATCACTGGCACTGCTGCTGATGCTCATGCTGTATTAATAGAGACAACGTTCTGAGCTTATGTCATTGATACTTGGATTATCTTGGACGACGGACTTACAAGGAATACGTTAACACCGGATTCTTATTGGCTTGCTTACTTATTCATTACATCTGGAACGAAGGATGGCTGCCAGATACTTAACAGTTTCGTCCTCACCTTGCCGCTACACTTAGCATTGGCTTGGTAATCTTTTCTTATGGAGCTCCCGATCGACGCTACCACCAAGTGTGAAGTTCATGCAGTTATTTGATTAAAAGTAATGTTATGTTGTCGGGTTCTCAGCTGCTTTAGTTTTCGTTATTTTGTGTTTTAACTTGGTCATATTTTTCTTGACTTACCTGTCCACATATTTTCTTTATCTCGAGATCCAAAAAAAAGCATTTTCTTTAAGGCACACTTGTTTCTTTTGTAAGTGTTTGGCTTGTATAAAAATTAGCAGCTTCTTAGCAAAATATCTTTCATCTTTTTCCTATAACCTCCTTGTCTTTGTATACTATTAGAACTAGCAAATATATGCATCCTCCGGGTGCAAGTATTTAAGTTTTAATATAATAAAATATGTTAAATTAGAAAGGCTAATGAAACTGGATAAGAATTCAGATAAAAAATATTTGGAACAGAGGGGGTATGATTGAAAAATAGAACAACTTTGAAACTAACTCTTCCATCATTTTTCCTTACTCCCGTCTTTCATTGGTAAATTTTCCTAATTTAACTATTTAGTTAAAATAGGAAGTAAAGAATAATATTACAGTTATTTCTTCTTGTTAATGGATTTCTTTTAAGATTTATCCCCGAGATTTTTGCTCATATTTATTAATATAAAACCAAACAATTAGAAATCAATAATACTAAGCATATATTTATTAAAATCAAATTTTTAAGATCAATATGCAAATTAGCCTTCTAATTCACACTGTAAACTGCTATTTTGTCGTATATATAAATACAATTGCATGTTATTAGTACGTAGATATGATCAACAGTCTTAATGATGTAAAACAATTTTATTTATAATTGAGGTTTAAATAAAAATAAAATCATGGAGAATGTGGTGTAAATAACAAAAGGAATTGTGATTTGTATAGTAATATAGTTTCGGTTACAGACAGACAAACTCACAATCTCCATTATAATAAGATAACAGTGGATTATATTTTTGTAATTTACTTTAGTCCATTTTGTCTGATGTTTTTCTGAGTTACATTTTTATTTTGGTATTTGTGTACCTGAAATTAGAAGAGCCAACATTCGCAGGATGCCGAACAACTCCCCCAAGCTGGTTATTAAGGGTGTACCTGCTGATTATATCATCTGCATACCAGGTTTTTATATCTTTCATATCTTTCATGGGTAGTATATTTTGACAATACCAAACGTAGGGGTTGATAAATATATGTGCTCTGTCACAGGTGTGACCTGGTATTCTTGCTTTCTTATAAGAGCCCAAAGACACAATTGATCGGGGGATTCTCTGGCTCTACACATAATAAAATTCTTTAAGGTTAGTTATCACATTTCATTTTGCTGTTTGAGATCTCGCAACTTCAGCATAAACTAGTGCTTTATTAACGCCAGCTGTGTCACCTAGGTGAAGATGCATGATGTTTAAAGATCCGAAACACCTAATGATCCTTGAATCACATCACTGATGATATGGTCAGGAGTATTTTCCAGATGACATTTTTTATTCCAGGGGAGCACTCACTACAGCGGGCTACAAATATACATAAAATTATTTACACCTTTTAAAATTTCTACAATTTAATTTGCTTAAAGTCCATATGTCCATTTAAAAAAATTATAATCTGGGTTTGTGGGTTAATTTCACGTCCTTGTTTGTGCTACTAAATTTTACTCCTAATTTATATTTAGTTTCTTAACTCTTTGCCTACTTTAAGCCCTTCACGGTGGCTCTCCGACTGCACCCAATCAAAATACAAAAACTGATGGTTTGTTCATTAGAGTTGAGCAGAAGGACTCGGAATACAAAAATGATAGGACGTTATTTGAACAGAATGAGTTATGAGGTGAAAAGATTGTGAATTTTAAAATATCCTATCATAAAGGTAATAAAAAAAACAACAAAAAAAGGAAGATTTGGTGTAACCACGGGGAAAATTTGGTAGGCAAAGAGTTAAAAGTTGGAGGCGTGTGGCGTAATGGATAGAGTTGTAGAAAATGGAATCGTTGACCCGGGTTCAAATCCTGAACGAAGCTATAATTCACATAACGCTAATACCCTTGCGATAGGTATGAATCCAACTATTCTCCGTCCAGCTACGGGTAAATAGTAAGGCAGACTGGGCCCTTTTAACCTTGGTTAGACAACCAGTATTGGCGAAAGAAAATTCTGAATTCAAACTTGTTAAACTCCGCTTGGTATTGGTCACTACTAGAAAAGGCTCAGTCCTAATTAGTGATCTATTTCACTAAATATTTTATATTTGAAACAAACAATTTATTTGTTTATGTTGACTTTCGCACTAATACTCTAAGAAAATTAATGAGCTCCCTCCCTTCCCAGCTATAGGTTGAATAGTATCACTGATTCTGCAAGAATAGCGTTGTCATTCAATAACCAAAGAAGATTGATATGCCATTAAACAAAGCAAACCAGTTTTCTGAGTAGTTCTCATTAACATTACTCCCGGATTCACTCTGATCATCCGAAGAGGAAGTATCTGTTAGGTTCCCCTTTATGATTCAAAATTTCAAAAATTATTCATATTCGACAGTACATTTTTAAAATGTTAGTTTGCATACAAATCTAACAATTTGATTAGAGAGTCTTTAGAGGATCTTTACTTTAAAAGAATAACTTAATCTAATTCTGCCTACTTTAAACCAATCACAGTGGCTCTTAAACCACTGCGAAAGTGAAGTACAAAAACTGATGGTTAGTTCATTATATTTGAACAGAAGGATTCAAATTGCAACAACAAATACAACAACAACACCAATAATAATAATAATAATAATAATAATAATAATAATAATAATAATAATAATAATAAAATAAAAAAGAAAAAATGGGAAGAAAAACAATTATATGGACACCTCAAACGACAAATTGGAGAGGTTGCACATGAAAAGACCGGTACGTGGTTAAGAAAAGGAAACCTCAAAAGAGAAACTGAATTACTTATAATTGCTGCACAAAATAATGCCATAAGGACAAACTATATCAAAGCGAAAATTGATAAGACCCAACAAAATAGTAAATGTAGACTTTGCGGTAATAGAGATGAGACTGTAAATCATATACTCTTCGAATGTAGCAAACTAGTACAACGAGAATACAAAACTAGAGACGACTGGGTTGGGAAGGTGATCCACTGGGAATTATGCAAAAAATTAAATTTTGACCATACAACAAATTATCTTTATCTTACATATGCAACACGTGTTTCAGATCTTCTGGTATCCTCTTCAGGCTTTGATTGATAATATGAAAATGAATTCTTACATGCGTGGGTATATATATATACATGAGTATTTCACTTCCCTCTTCCTGTTTGGTGGGAGTGGAGTATAAATGAATTTCATTTTTAACATTAGTCTTTTAAACAGATGTTTTTGTTTTCTGGGTGGCTTGGTAATAACATCATTAACTGAGCTTTTATTACTCTTTTATTAGATATAGTTCATCAGATGTTCATTTGATATGTTAGGTGTGTGTGTTTGAAATTTGTTTTTGTTTTAGAGAATTTCTGAATTTTTCTACTTAAATTTATATTTTTTGGGTGTGTGTATGTGTGTGTCTATGTATATATGCCTATATATATATATTATATATATATATATATATATATATATATATATGTGTGTGTGTGTGTGTGTGTAATATATATATATATATATATATATATATATATATGAAAACGGAAAAGGAATTGAATCCGACAATATGAGGAAAAATGAGTAAAGAAAAGAAATGTAGATGGATAAAATGAATTTAATCGATATCATATTAATCGATATCACTTACACATGTGTTTCGGTCAGTTTATGTGTGTGAAAATATTTCATTATATACACTGCAACTTTTAACTTTACATAATCTTTAAATAAAAATATATACACCACTTAAACTGAGCCATCTTACGATAACATCTTAATAAATCAAACAACTTATACAAAATTATCTACCATCAATATTTGGTCCCTTTTTAATCGACCACTGTTTTTAACATTTCACCCGATTTTTTCAAACATAACTAAGCTCCGAGAAAAATGTTCAACATGTTAATGATAAATAATAACACTTTATTTTTTTATTTTTTTTTTTTTTGTTTTTTTTTTTTTTTTTGTAATAAAAAACTATGTTGTACCATAACCCTAGAAAAACCAAATATCCAAATCATAACGGTCTATCTCAAACGTTATATTTTCAGCGTTCCAAATTTAAAAAAAAAAATTCGATTTTCGAATATTTCCAAAAATCTCCTGTTGTTTTTTTCCCAACGAATTTTTTCATTCAAAAAATGTTCACTCTGATGAAGGTCGATTCTTCTATGTGTGCGAAATATTTTTCCACACACATAAACTGACCGAAACACATGTGTAAGTGATATCGATTAATGTGATATCTCGATTAAATTCATTTGATCCATCTACATTTCTTTTCTTTACTCATTTTTCCTCATATATATATATATATATATATATATATATATATATATATGCGTGTGTGTGTGTGTGTGCGTTCATTTGTCTGTATCAAGTTCTTCTGTACAAGCAGGATACTACACAGCTATGGGTAAATAGTTGGATGGACTGGACTTTTTAACCTTGGTCTAGGAAAATAGAAGCCCTTGAATCGAAATCTGTTAGACTCCTGTTAAAATTGACCTTGCATCGCACACACACACACACGCACACACACACACACACAGACACAGACACACACATATATATATATATATATATATATATATATGTGTGTGTGTGTGTGTGTGTGTGTGTGTGAGAGAGAGAGAGAGAGAGAGAGAGAGAGAGAGGAGATATGAAGTTCTTGAATGATTCTTTGTTCAAATTGAAAAAAAGCTGAAAGAAAGAAAAAGAAAGTAAGAACAATAAACGGGAAAAAAGAGTAAAATAAGGAAAGAATTGTCTCAGATAGTATTATACGTTTTACAAAGTGACGTAGTTGCAATAGCTCTTACGTAAAACTTCTTAAACGTTGTAATATTCAAATTATCATACTGTGGTATATTCTGTTATTATTATATAAAAATAGTTACTTGAAGCCGTATAATTGTGTAATTGGGTATCTATTACTTGTATTAGATATATATACCTCCAAACATATTACTATGTACACGTTTCTATTAAAATTGTTACTTAAATCTATAATTGAACTTTAAGAATCGTTATTTTATTAGTTTTTCACAACAGGTCTTCTCCTAAGAATTCCTGCTGATTTCAACAATTCTGTTGTCAGGATGGTCTCAATTCTTCCTTTGATTTCCAGTTTAGTCTTTTTTTCTCTAAGCTATTGCGGCCGTTTCAAGTGACCCAACAACTATTGGTATCACTTCACACAGATTCTGGTTTATGCATATAACTTTTTGTATGGTCAAAATTTAATCTTGTGCATAATTTCCATGGATAACCTTTCCAACCCAGTCGTGTTTAGCTTTGTATTTTCGTTGTGCCAAGTTGCTGTATTTGCTTAGTACATGTTGATGTCTCATCTCTGCCACCAACACTCATAATTTTGATGTTTTGTTGTGTCTTACTCATTATTATTATTAATTATTACTCCATTCGAGGTTTTTTCACATCTGGCAAAAAGCCGGTGCTCCTGGCAGGCTGAATGACAGTAAGTCTCCTCAGGTTCCAGGACTCTCTGAGTATTCCCAGCCCGATCTCAATATGCTGGTAGTTGGATGTCCTCGATTCTACTCCGATTTTTAATTCCATCCAGACTCCTTTCCAACCCCTTGGGTATGTTCCAAGGGCCCCATCCACAACTCGGTCATGGACCTTCACCCTCCATGTTTCCACAGTTTTTTCTCAGTACTTTGTGCAAGGTCCAAGTATTTTGTCGATCTTTTCGTTTTCTTAATTTTTCCCTTTGTGATCGAGCGGGACGGCAAAGTCACGAGATGACAAAGTCTCCTCTTCTTTCAATTAAAAAATTAGATCTGGTCTCCTATTATTATATTATTATATTATTATTATTATTATTATTATTACTACAATATATGCACCCTCGGGTGCAGTATTTAAGTTTGAATATCATGAATTATCATATTAAAATTAGAAAGCTAATAACAACTGATAAGAATGCAGGATAAAAAGATTTGAAACAAGAGGGGGTATAATGCGAAAATTAGAACTAACTGAAACTTACCTCTTCCATCACTCTCATCCTTTACATTGTTATTTTCTAATTTAAAGTATTTAGTTAAAAGAGAAAGTAAAGAATAAAATGACAGTTAATTTTTTCTGTTAAATCGGTTCATTTTAAGATTCTTGAAGAGAATTTTGCTTATACGCCATAAAATAAAACAAACAGTTAAGAAATCAATAAATACTAAGCACAATATTTATTAAAATACATTTTTTAAATATCAATATGCAATTGCCTTCCCCGTTCACGATTGTAAACCGCTATTTTGTTGTATATTAATACAATTGCATCTTATTGTATGTACATATGATAACAGTCTTAATGAATGTAACAATTTTTCTTAATAATTGAGGTTTTAACTAAAAAAATAAAAGATTGGAGAAATGTGAATGTAAATAATCAAGGGAATTGTGACTTGTATAGTAATATAGTTTCGGTTAAACAGACGAACTAACACACAAATCTCCATTATATAAAGATTAATTATTATTAATTAGATTATTTCACACTAGAACTCTTCTGAGTATTCTTGCTGATCTTTAACAATGCTGTATCTGCATAGTAACAATTCTACCTTGACTTCCAATTCGTATAGTGCGTTTCTGAACTTTTGGAAGACTGTCCAGTGCCCAAATTTCAATGGCAGTCACTTTCACCGACATATTCTCGGTTTTGTTTGTTTTCCAATTCTCTGGTAAGGTCCAATTATTCATCATCCTTATTTAAATATTCAATACTTACTATTAGTCATGTTGTTCTTTCGTTATTTTCTTTCCATTTCTACTTCTGTTTCTTTTTTTTTTAATTTTCATTACAGCTCAACTAGTTGTTACATTTTTGCTTTATGAACATTTAAAGAAAAGAAAGATGAACAGAATATAGTAAATAAGTAAAATATTGCTTAACTTGATAATTTATTTTGGTTTTATTTGATAAATTTTAGTTTCGAGATATTTTCTTAATATTTTCATCAAAACTTCCAGGCTTATAACAGTTTTAATAAAAAGATTTTTTGAAATAACTTTTTGCTTTTATTTTCGACTTAGATTAATTTTGTTCGTACTTTCTAAGTCTTTAAATATCTATCTATCGTTCTATGCCTCTCATTCTCTATCTCTCTTTATATATATATATATATATATATATATATTATATATATATATATAATATATATATATATATATATATTACATATCAATTCTGAATTATTTGTTTTTCTTCTCCTTTTTCTATTTTCTGCTTTGCTTTATTTTTTATTACTTATTTCTTTCATTGTTAGTCTTTAACAGAATCTCTACATACTCTTTCCTCTTTCGCACTCTTTAATATATATATATATATATATATATATATATATATTATATATATATTATTCTATAAGTTTTTAATTCTCCAGGGAATTATCTTTTAAATGTATTGAAAAGAATAAAAAAACAATCTCTTGCACTTGGCATAAGTAAACCATTATCAGATTAAATTAAGCATGATTCATATTAAGAAAAAAAATAGATAATAAACTCTTTTTGTAAAAAATATAAATTTTTCCTTTATTAAATAAATAAACGAGATTTTTTAAAAGTCAAGTATTAGTTGATTTGGTAGATTTTTAAAAAACGGGGAGATTTTCGCCTGAAAAGGATTTAAATGCAAATTTATTCATACAAAATAAAGACCAAAATTCCGGTGAAATTCGAACCGGGTTCTTTTTTGTCTTGGGGAAAATCAATGAAGCTCACCAGTTTCTCATAGGGTTGAACTGCGATATCCGAATCTCTCTTGGCTATATATATATATATATATATATATATATATATAATATATATATATATATATATATATATATATATATTATATATAAGTTGGTGGAGTGATCTTTGACGGCACCAGCCTGACAGCGAGGGAGTATCCCCTTTTTCACTTGCGCTAAACCAGGTAAATTGTTATTTTTCTGAGGTGGAGTGCCACACCTACCGTCAGATGCGACAGAAGAAGAAGAAGAAGAAGAAGAACAAGAACAAGAACAAGAAGAACAAGAAGAACAAGAACAAGAACAAGAAAAATGATATGACACGATATTGGCCAGAAGATCAGACGTAGTTTTGATTAACAAGAAGAAAATAACTCATCATCTCATGGAGTTTGGCGTTCCAGCAATCCATAGAATAAAAAGAAAAGAAGGTGAAAATTTGGACATGTACTGGGACCTTCCCCGAGAGGCAAATAATTTAGAGAGCATGTAGGTAATCGTAATATCAATCGGACTTGGAACCCTTGGAATAGTCCTCAAGAACCTGGAAAGATATTGGATGGACTAGGGATCACAAGAAGATTTGAAACCATCCGGACCACAACATTACTAAAATCGAATTGGATTCTTAGAAGAATTATGAAAATCACTCAGACGACAGTAAAATCCCGACAAATATAACTTTTATGAAATCTTTCCAGCAGTAATATAATTTGCACAAGAAATTAAATGTCGACATTGCTATGTATAGCATGTATATGCACAAACCATAATACGTCCTAGGGAATGAGATGAATAAAATTCTCTGGAACTTTGAGATACAGACGGATCACCTAATTCCGGTCAGAAGACCAACTGTTGATGTTGAGAAATTTTTTATATATAAGGTGTGTGCTAGATTCCCGCCCATACTTATAGACTAGGCGAGATCATGTGATCTAATCCTTGGCCAATCACTGGCAGTACTCTCAGGCTGATACAATACTTAACCCAGCATACTGGTCATAATTACTGCAGCGCTCTTTGACGACGGACTTAGTATTAAATCACTGGACCTTTACCAATACGCAGGATTGGACTTATACGCTTATCAAAGGATCACCAAAGGATTCCATAATATAGGACTTTCTTTAAGCCCTATTTCAACTGGCTAAGGATGGCCATTAAAAACTTTACAGTTGATTAACAAGAAGAATAGAACTACTAGATTTTGCCGTCTCGGTGAATCACAGAGTGAAAACTGAGTGAACATGACAGAAAACGATAATATATTCAAATACGAGGACCTGGCAAGAAAGTTGAAAAAACTGTGAAACATAGGAGTGAACATGATACATTTTTTGGTGTTTTTGGAAAAGTTGCAAAGGGTTTGTAAAAGAGTTTCGATGAATAGCAAATCAGAGGAAGAATGAAGACAATCCAATACAATCCAATACAAAATTGTCAAGATAGCCTAGAATACTCAGAAGAGTCCTGGAGACCTCAGAAGACTTGCATCCTCTCACACTTTAGTGAAAGAACTCCAGCTAACAACGGTGTGAAAAACTGATAAGGAATAATGATAATACTTAGACCTTGATAGAGAAATTAAGAAACGGTAGAATATGAGGGGAAAACGCTATACCATTTGAAGTTGGTGCGCTTTGAATAGTCCCCAAGGGTGAATAAAAATACTAGAAGAAATTAGAAATTAGAGAGATAATCGTGACTATACAGACAACAGCATTGTTAAAAAAAACAGCTAGAATACTCAGAAAAGTGCTTGACACCTGATGAGACTTGTTGTCACTCAAACTCCAATGAAAGACCACTAACACTAGTGTGAAAAACTATACAAGGGGATATGATGATAATAATAATAATAATAATAATAATAATAATAATAACGACAAACTGAGGAAATTACATTATCCGTTATCCTTGAAAAGTTTTTAACGTGCCTAGTATTCACGGTTCGCGAGTATCCACGGTTTTTTTTAAAACATCTGCAGGGTGTCTTGCAATTCTATCAACCGCGGATAACGAGGACATGCGGTATTATTTTCATCACCCTCCACTCTTACGAGAGAGAGAGAGAGAGAGAGAGAGAGAGAAAGAAAGAGTGAGAGAGGGGGTATGTGAGTCTGAGAGAGAATAAGAGAGAGAAGGGTCTGTGAGTCTGAGAGAAAGAGAGAGAGAGAGAGAGAGGAGAGAGGGGGAGAGGGAGGGAGGGTGGGTTGAAATGCGCATAAATGTCACGATTAATAGTGAGTCACGAACAATCACATTGAATGGAAGGAAAACCCTTTAGCGAAACGTTCATGTTTGATACGTATTCACGTGGGCGTTCATATTGTTAATTGTGAAATCTGCACGGCATTTCGCAGCGCACAACTGAAAAGTTATGAAACCAAACAAACGGAAAAGAGCAGAGCAAGGCCACAATCAAACATTTTTCTCAACGAGAGATTTGCGCTTTCGTGCAAGGAACTCAAAATTGATTCAATAGTCTCGGGTTTCCGAATGAGTACTTCACATTTTTCCGTAATTAAGTGTCCACTTGAAACAGGGACAATGTTGACGACGGGGATTGAATTTCTCCTTTCAGAGATAAAGGTGTTTAGTGCTTTGCTATTTCTGTCAAACAATGGACCGGCCGATTTAAGAACAGAGAGAGTTGTGGGGTTGGTGGTGGAGATTCGGCCGGTTCATCGCCATCAGTTCATAATCAACAATTCAGGGTATATGGGAATATATTTGCCTAACAGTTCCTCGCAAAACATTCCATGGCTTACGAGTTCACACCAACATATTCCAAACAATCCATACATAATCAAATCATCCCGAACGCTCCAGGACCAACTGTTGTTTATCCATAAAAAGGGTCGGGGGCTTATTATAAGAGAAATATGGTTGGGACAATCATATAAGGGGCTAGGGCTTGACGTGACCAGCCGATTGATCGAAGGGAACCTCTATGACCGCCCATGTAGCCTAAGGACCTAAGTGGAGTGTTGGATATCATGGACTGCTCAGCCTCAACCGTTTCATTTTTAAGCATCACGGATCGGAACCGACGGCAAACAGGTGGCCCCATCGGGAGGATTTTACACCTCTGCAGGGATACAGTCGATGTATTTTACAGTCTCAGCAGACAGGCGGTATTGTAGATAAAATATTATGCATGTATTTTGGGGATGAAACGTTACGTATGAATTGCAAGGGATAATTTGCCGGCAAGGGATTTTGGAGAATAATTGTTGGTGTTACATAATTCATAAGCAGCTTATGATTTATGTACGTACCTGTAGTTAGAATATTTTGAATTATGTCCGTTAGATTAAAAATGTGTTGGATTATTTTGTGATTTAAGGCGTGCTGTAATCCACCACTTAAACTTATAGACTCAGCGAGGTCATGTGGTTCAAACCCCAGCCCGAATACGTGGTTAGTTAGCTATTTAATCGCTAATTAATAAAATGAACGGCAATC
Source organism: Doryteuthis pealeii (assembly GCA_023376005.1). Taxonomy (NCBI): domain Eukaryota; kingdom Metazoa; phylum Mollusca; class Cephalopoda; order Myopsida; family Loliginidae; genus Doryteuthis; species Doryteuthis pealeii. The sequence goes on from CM042141.1 coordinate 126,450,987, forward strand.
AATATCAGCGATTAAATAGTTAACTAACCACGTATTCGGGTTGGGGTTTAAACCACATGACCTCGCTGAGTCTATAAGTGGTGGATTACAGCACGCCTTAAATCACAAAATAATCAAACACATTTTTAATCTGACGGACCTAATTCAAAATATTCTAACTACAGGTACGTACATAAATCATAAGCTGCTTATGAATTATGTAACACCAACAATTATTCCCCAAAATCCCTTGCCGGCAAATTATCCCTACCAATTCATACGTAACGTTTCATCCCCAAAATACATGCATAACATTTTATCCACAACATCGCCCTGTCTGCTGAGACTGTAAAATACATCGACTGTATCCCTGAAGAGGTGCAAAATCCTTCCGATGGGGTCACCTGTTTGCCGTCGTTTGCGATCCGTGATGCTTAAGAATGAAAAGGTTGAGGCTGAAAAGTCCATGATATCCAACACTCCACTTATGTCCTTAGGCTACAGGGGCGGTCATAGAGGTCCCTTTAGATTAATCGGCTGGTCACGTCAAGCCCTAGCCCCTATATGATTGTCCCAACCATATTTCTCTTATAACAGTCCCCCAACCATTTCATCATATATGTGCTTAAGGTAGTGGTTGTGGGTCTTAGTGTCCTGGGTATGAGTGAAACTGCCTCTAGTGGGGAAGTTCTTGTTTTGGAGCCATGTGGAGCGCGGAGTCCTCTCTCATCGCCATTTCTCCCAGGTCTACTCTGACCCGGAGTGGTAGTACCTATTTAGATTCCAACTATGGGTTAAGTAGGAAAACTTAAATGTAAAATATGAGTTAAAAAATTGAGGTTTAAAAAATTGAGTGATCCTCAAGCATGAATAGAACAAAACGTTTTCGATATAAAATAATCCAATAAGGGTTGAAATGCCGTAAAATTTAACAAACCAAGTCATTCCTAACAATCCATACCTAACCAAATAGTCTTGAACGATCCATGCCTAACATTTTATCCCCAAAATACAATTTCACCCAAAACAATCAATGCCTAACAAATCATAACAATCAATGCCTAAAAATCATCCCGAATGATCCATGCTTAAAAACTTTCACAAGAGCTAACCAATTGCTTCCTATCAAAACAATGCCTAATAATTCTTTTCTAAAAAATCAATGTCTAAAAATTACTCCCGAACATTTCAGTCCGAATAATCAATGCCCGACACTTCACTCTGCAAATCAATGCCTAACATTTCCTCACTAGGAATCAATGCCTAACTATTCATCCCTAACTATAAATGCTTAACATTTGATCCCTAGCAATTCATTCCTAACAATTCTACCCTTTCAACCCATGCCAAATATTTCCTTCCCTACAATCAAAGCCCAACATTTCATTCGTAACAACCCATGCATAGCAATTTCTCCCTAACAATACATACCTAACAATACCTCCCTAAATCTATATGCCAAAAAATTCAAATCAGACAATATATGCCTAACAATTTCTCCCTGAAAACCCATGTAAATCCCCACCCCCCATTTTATTTTATGAGATAAAAATATGACGCGTCAGAAAGCTTTTTTACTTTTTTTCTATAAAGATAAGTGTCTGAATAACTATATCAAAGAAATTGTATAACATACAACGCAGTAGTTTTTTTTAGGAAAAATTAATGAAATCGGAAATAAAAAGTGCAAAAAAATGTCATAATATTATTATTTGAAAACATCTTTTTGCTTTTTTAATTGGCATGTACTATATTCTATTAAATTTTCAAAAAAAAAATTTTTTTTAAGAAATTATTTTTTAAGAGATTTTCAATCTTTTGTGTTCTTAAATATTTTTTTCTGCGTGAAATAAATTAAAACTATAAGCCAAAAATTTCAAACCTGACAATATATGCCTAACAATTTCTCCCTGAAAACCCATGCCAAATATGTCCTTCCTCACAATCAATACCTAACATCTCATGCGTAACAATCCATGCATAGCAATTTCTCACTATAACAAATCCCTAAAAATTTCTCCCCAAACAATCCATACCTAACAATACCTCCCGAAAAATGCATGCCAAAAACTTCAAACCTGACAATATACAAGGTGTGTCAAAAACGTATCTAGAATTTTTTATACTTTTTGACACACCTTGTATTCTTAAGAAATTAACATTATATTCATTCTTTATTTCTAGCTTGGTAAATACAGCTTTAGACTTGGTACTTTTTTGACACACCTTGTATTCTTAAAAAATAAATGAACGTTCCCTTCATTGTTCATTTCTATATTGGTAAATACAGCTTCAAACTTGGTGCTTTCATGACACACCTTGTATTTTCAAAAGAATAACGTTCCATTCATTATTCATTTCTATCTTGGTAAATACACCTTGAAACTTGGTACTTTTTTTATACATGTTTGTATTCTGAAAAAATTAATGAATGGAACGTAATTTTTTTCAGAATACAAGGTGTGTCAAAAAGTACAAAAATCTCGATACTTTTTTGACACAACTTGTATACCTAACAATTTCTCCCTGATGATCCATGCTTAACTATTCCCCCTGCAAAGTCTTATAAATCATCACAATCACTAAAATGAGATAGTTGCTTGTTTTTCATATGCACAGTTCGACACAGATTTTAGCCAACAATTCGAAAGCTAGTTCTTTTAGATACACGTTTACCAATTGGTAGACTGATGGAAACTCCGCCTCAACTCACTTATTGTATTGTAACGAATCAGGCTTAATAAATATCAATAGTTAATCCACCGATAAGTCCACAAGGTGGAAATAATGAAAGATAAATCAAGAAAATCAGAACAAATCTCTAATTACGAAGCGGAATGAAATGCTTTTCTTAGCATTTTTTAAGTTCGAAATCTTAAACCTTTTCATTTCTATAATCACAATATTACTTGCTAATCTTCAAGCGAATTTTATTTTCATTTTTAATTTCTATCACGGTGTGAATGTATTTCCAAACTAAAAATCATTGTTTTAGGCGAAAAGATGTTAAGAGAGAAAATAAGACATAATTAAGATTGTGAAATTGCATTCTTGATTTTTTTTTTATTGTAAAGAAAATGATAAACTTTTAGTTTAAAGGAAAATTATCATCTTTGAAAAGGCATGAGAGGAAGTATAATCTTTAGAATGAAAATAAATAAGTCAACACTCGTGTAAAAGGAAGGATGAAAGAAAGGGAGAGAGAGAAAGGGAATTAAGGATGAAAGAAAGTAAAATGAATTAGAAAGAAAGAAAGAAGGAAAGAAAGAAAGACCAAATTGGTAAACCAAAAGAAAGTATGAAGAAAACGCAAAAGACTAATATGCGGAAAGAAAGAAGAGGAAAAAGCAAAAACAAAGAAAATGAAAAAGGAAAGAACTAAAAAGAAAAATGAAAATCGACATGCGGTCGACAGACAGAGAGATAAATAAAAAAAAAAAGAAAGAAAAAAAGAAAGAACAGTCGGTTGATTGGTTTCATTTTACGGCACGTCAACTCGTGATGCGTTACATTTTGCCGAATACGTTTTGTTTTATTCATTCTTGTTGCGTGTTAAATCTTTTTTTCAAATGCAGATAGAAAGAAAGTAAAAGAAAGAAAGAAAGAAAAATTAATTAGGAAAAAGAAGAATGAATAATGAAACCATATTGGACAGAGAGACTGACAGACAGATGGACACAAGGAAACACAGAAACAAAAAGAACGTCAATTTAAAGAAAGAATAAAGTACATGAATCAGACAGAGAGACAGAAAGAAAGTAAAAAGAGAAATAAAAAGAGAACGAAAGAAAGAAAACATGTTGAATAAGTCAGGAAGATACCGTGTGGGACAGACAGACAGACAGACATACAGACAGACAAACTGAAAGAATTAAAGAAACAAACAAACAAACAATGAGGAAACCGAAGAAAAGACATAATAAAGGATAGGCATCAGACAGAGAGGCAGAAAGAAAGAAAGTAAAATAAATAAATAAATAAATAAATAAATAAAAAGAAAACGAAAGAAAGAAAATATATTGAATAAGAAAAGAAGATACCGTATGGGATAGACAGGCAAACTGAAATAATTAAAGAAACAAAGAGGAAACCGAAGGAAAGACATAATAAAGGATAGGCATCAGACAGAGAGGCAGAAAGAAAGAAGTAACAAATAAATAATAGATAAACAGAGAACGAAAGAAAGAAAAAAGGTTGAGTTAGCAAAAAGAAGAAAAAAAAGAAAGAAAGAATAAAGAAACCATACGAGACTGACAGACAGAGAGGCAGAAAGAAAGAAAGAAAGAAAGAAAGAAGAAAGAAAGAAAGAAAATAAATAAATAGAAAAAGAAACGAAAGAAAACAGGTTGAGTTAGCAAAAAGAAGAAAAGAAGAAGAAGAATAAAGAAACCATACGAGTCTGATAGAAGAGAGGCAGAAAGAAAGAAGAAAGAAAGAAAGAAGAAAGAAAGTAAAATAATAAATAAATAGATAAAGAGAACGAAGAAAGAAAACAGGTTGAGTTAGCAAAAGAAGAAAAAGAAAGAAGATAAGAAACCATACGAGACTGACAGACAGAGAGGCAGAAAGAGAAAGAAAGAAAGAAAGAAAGTAAAAAATAATAAATAGATAAATAGAGGAAAGAAAGAAAACAGGTTGAGTTAGCAAAGAAAAAGAAAGAAAGATAAAGAAACCGAACGAGACTGACAGACAGACAAAACAGAAAGAAAGAAAGTAAAATAAATAAATAAATAGATAAATAGAGAACGAAAGAAAGAAACAGGTTGAGTTAGCAAAAAGAAAGAAAGAAAGAATAAAGAAACCATACGAGACTGACAGACAGACAAACAGAAAGAAAGAAAAGTAAAATAAATGAATAAATAAATAAATAAAAAGAAAACGAAAGAAAGAAAACATATTGAATAAGAAAAGAAGATACCGTATGGGATAGACAGGCAAACTGAAAGAATTAAAGAAACAAAGAGGAAACCGAACTAAAGACATAATAAAGGATAGGCATCAGACAGAGAGGCGAAAAGAAAGAAAGTAAAATAATAATAATAAATAGATAAAGAGAACGAAAGAAAGAAAACAGGTTGAGTTAGCCAAAAAAAAAAAAAGAAAGAATAAAGAAAGCGTACGAGACTGACAGACAGACAACAGAAAGAAAGTATGTTGAGGGAACAAATAAACATTACATCTCTTGACTCGTCTCATAAACGTCAAATTGCAATGTTACAAGAATATTTATAGGTTAATATTTCTAAGTAAATATTTATCCGATGCGAGTATTTGAGATTTTATGAGGATAACATCGCATTGCGCGTCACACAAACAATTCCCCCTTTTTATTAGTGTTTACCATGGCCTCCTATTTCCCCGACCCTCCACATTGTTCCTGTTATCATTAGCACAATACCAAGATATAAAATGCATGTCTGTGTCTATAGATAGATATCTACTGACCTTACTTCTACAAGCACCTTAAAATTAGTGCACCCAGTGATTATCGAACTCAATACATATCAAGACGGTAACTGGACAATTTTCTAACCAAAATCTCATGGTTGGTTGGCTGGCTGTTGGATGGATTTTACAGTATGTCAACCCTTGCTGGGTTATTTTATGCCGAATAGGTTTTGTTTTATTAATTCTTGTTGGGTATTCCTTTTTTTACTTAATTTTTAAAAACACATTTTTAACTTAATTTTTTGAACACACTTTTAAACTATGGGGCCGGGTTAGCTCAGTCGGTAGAGCGTTCGGCTAGAAACCACAAGGTTCCTAGTTCGATACCGGTCCTCGCCAACTCAGCATATGAGTAGCACAGGGATCTGTGCAGTAAAGTAAGGAGCTGACGGTAGGTGTGGCGCTCCACCTCAGATGCCAAAACAATCTCCTTGGTCTAGAATGTCCGTTAGTTGGCGGGGTTTTGAAACTCTGGCGTCGGTCAGTCTGGCTTTGTCTATTTTTTTAATACGATCCTTTTTTCTTTGTTCCTCCAAACCTTGTCTAAGAAGAATTTACAGCTTACGAACCATTACAATACTAACAGGTATTCTGGGCCCGAGTGAGAGGAATGGCGATGAAAGGATACTCCACATTCCCCAGAGCTCCAGAATTGGATCATCAACACTAGATACCGTTTAACATCATACCAAAGGCACAAACTGTTAAATTGTTAGCTTTATTTATACATACGAAATCTAGAAATATGTATAACACAAAAGTCCATACGAGTACTGGACCGATTACAACAGAAATTTGCAAACTAATAAAAGCGTAATGATAAAAGAAAATAAGTATTATTTGTATTATACGGACTATTGTCCTCATCTTCATTGTTATTTGTACAACGTTTCGGCCGATGTGCCATCCGGCAGTCTTCATGTATTTCTTGTCGGACTCGGTAACCTTCTCAGATTCGGGAACCATCTCGGACTCGGGAACCTTCTTTTCGAACTCGGGAACCTTCTTTTCGTAATCGGAAAAATTCTTGTCGTAATTGGGAGCCATCACGGAACATTGAACCTAACCCTTTATTCAGTCCACGGGGGTATCCTGTTCTCATTCCGCTAACCATAGCTGGGGTACAGGTGTTAAGCTGTGTTAATTAGTATTCTATGTTACTGTTGCCCCTGACCATGATTGAACCTGCAGTCTAGAGATAACTGTCGCTTTGTCTTAACCTAACTCCTTTATCCACTATGCTATGTGTCCAACAAGAAATACCTGAAGAATGCCGGAGGGCACATCGGCCGAAACGTTGTACAGATAACATGGAAGATAAGGACAATAGTCCGAATAATACAAATAATACTAATTATAAAGCCTCATCTCAAAAAAATTCATAGATAAAAGGAAAGTTTATAATTTCCATAAGGGCACTTCAAAAATTAATTTGCAAGGATACAATTGTTGTATATATATCTTGTGAAGGAATAACACCCGCGAATTGGTTTGGTTGTTTTGTTTTACGGCATATCAAGCCTTTTCGGGTTATCTAATGCCGAATCAAGTCATTTTGATGAACAAAGGACTGAGGTTGCTTACAGTAGTTGCTGTTGCTTAAATGATCACCCAATTAAGATTATTGCTGTTTAACTTCGGCGATTGAGTGGGAAACGCTGCTTTCAGACCATAATACCGCGAAGTGACACACAGATAGTCAGGAGTAAAAACATACTGATACAGAGGAGAAAAATAGAAATATTTCGTAAAATATAGAGCATTTATAGTTGTAGAAAAAGGTTTTCATCTCTACCATGGTTTCGGTGTTCAAGGTACACCTTCCTCAGGAGGTGTGTGTGTGTGTGTGTGTATGTATGTGTGTGTGTATTTTTTTTGAGTGAGTGAGTGAGTGAGTGTGTGTGTGTGTCTGTGTCTGTGTCTGTTTGTGCGTGTGTGGCTGATAAAGAAAAAGGTTGAATATCGGTTATGATAATTGTTATAAATTTATTTCAACCGAGCGATTGTCGTCTTTGAGAATCTCCGACATCCTTAGACAGCCTACAAGTAATAGATGAAAGATTTTGCTGGACCGAGCTAAATCTTTTTTATATTTCAGTTATTTTCTAAGTTTATATTACTGGATTTAAGATGCTTGCATTTAGGGTAGGACTATAAGGCATTTAATTTCCTCTATTCCCTCCTTTTCTCTTTATGCCAACAACAAGCAATAAACCTAAGGAGTTTTTTTTTCAAACCGTTGTAATTTACTTGCAAGTCCAAACCATTTAAATTTTAAAGTCATTATAATTTAATAGAATGTTCCCCTAATTTTTACCTATAATGTATTCTAGCTAATGTATAAAAACATCTTTCATTAATAAAGTTTAATTAAAGTATATGGTACAGTT
>CM042141.1:126463803-126470597 GCA_023376005.1 Doryteuthis pealeii
ACAAAAACAAAACAAAACAAACAAAAAACAGACAGACGACAGAACAGAGAATGAATAGGAATTTTCACGGGAGAAAATTTACTCGTCACACAGATTAAATTTATGATGTTTGGAATCTATTTTAATCTACTTAGGGAATATGCTTGTGGTCGAGACTGTAGCATCTAATCCAGGGGTCTGTTGAAAAACGGGTTTTCGAACAGTTGAATAATAAAAAAAGGAGTTCAAATCCGTTAAATACGTGAGATTTGCATAACGAAATTTTCAAGCGTCTTTGTATTCTGTATACCTTGAAAATATTCTATCTATCTAATTTTTTCTCTCTGCTCACTCAATAACTCACAGTCTCTCTCTCTCTCTCTTTCATATTATATCTTTATTAATAAATGGAGATTGGGTGTTTTCTGTTCCTGTAATCCGAACTATATTTCCTGCTCAGTAAAATTCTCTTAGTTTATTGACATCACATTCTCTTGATTTTATTTTTATATCTAAACCTCAATTATATAATTTGTCTTACATTAAGTAATAATGTTAACTTGTCTAACATACTGCCACATGTATATTTATTATACAACAAAATAGCGGTTTACAGAGCGTGACGGGAGCTAAATTTTGCAATATTAATTTAAAAATCGAATTAATAAATATGTTCTTATAATTTTGAATTTCTAACTGTTTCGTTTTATTTTAATGAATATAAGCAAAAATCTCTTAATGATATCTTAAATGAAATCCATTAACAAGTAAAATAACTGTCATTTTTTTCTTTAACTTCCTCTTATACTAATATTATTAAAAAAAAATAACAATGAAATACGAGAGTGATGGAAGAGTTCAGTTTCAGTTTGTTCCAATTTTTATTATACTCCCTCTTGTTTTCAAATCTTTTAATTATAACTCCTCTGTTTTCAATCTTTTTATCTGTATTCTTTTTAGTTTCATTAGCCTTTCTAATTTAATATAATATTTATTACTTAAAACTTAAATCTTGCAACGGAGGGTGCATATATTGCTAGTATATATTAATGCGACATTCCCGTCGATTTTCCGACGTATGAGGGATTCATAACACACATGAAATCCGCACAGAGGGATTTGTCCTATAGTGGGTGAGGCTTGGTGTTGACTCCACACTTTTTTGGCAGAGGCAGTCGATAGGAAAAGAATTGCTGCATCAAAGGTTGCCACAAACCCAAAATCACGACCGACTCAGGAATTTTGAAATTCAGAGTTTCCCTCTCTAGACTGGTTTTCTACCCAAGGCTGAAGAGCCCATCGCCTACTCTTTAACAAATAGCTTGGAGGGAGAATATATGGATTCAATACTTTCCCAAGGGTATTAGCGGCTATGTTTGAAATGCCACAGAAATGCAAATATTATATATTATATATATATATATATAATTATTATATTTATATATTAGTTTAGTGTAGTAGAAATGGACTCGTCGATTCGAGTTCGTTCTTAGACGAGCCTTGTTGGCATTTCACACCACACCACACTCACACACACACACACATATATATAATATATATTTTATATATTATATATAATATATATTCAAATTCTAGACGTGTTTATATATTTCACATAGGCGCTAATATCCTTGGGAAAGTATGAATCAAACTATTCTCCCTCTGCTTGGGTAAATAGTAGTGCAGGCTTGGCTCTATAACCTGGTTCGGTAACTCAATCAGGAAGAAATAAAAACCCTGAATTCAAACATGTTAACTTCGCTCAAGAAATTGACTCTTTTGCACTCTGTCGTGCGAAGGGTTTTGGTATATATATATACTATATATATATATATTATATATATATATATTTATATTATATATATAAACGCGCACTCACATGTTTTATATATTATTATATATATATATATAGGCATAGATATAATATTAAATTTTGGAGGGCGTGGGCTAGTGGTTGGAGTCGAGGGACAAATGGGATCGTCCGGTTCGAGTTCATTCCTAGAGCGAAGCTGTTAGCAGTTCACATAGCGCTATATCATGGGAAAGTTTATGAATCCAATATTCTCCCTTCTAGCTATGGGTTTAAATAGTAGGGCAGACTGGGCTCTTTACATTGGGTAGGTAAACAGTCGAGGAGAGGGATAACTCTGAATTCAAATTCTGAGGTCGGTCATTGATTGGGTTTGTGGCATTCCTTGATGCAGCCCAATTTTTTCCTATCGACCGTGCCAAAAAGTGTGGAATGGTCCTAACAAGCCTTCACCACTATAAACAAATCACTGTGTTGGTTGTTCACTGGATTGAACACTCATGCGTCGAAATCGACGAGAGAGTCCTTTATATATATATAATATATAATATATATAATAATATATATATACAGGAGTATTTCCTTTATGTTGTTTATTTTCTCAACTAGTTTTGACCTTAGGTCATCGCTAGAATAAATTGTTTTTAGAAAAGTTTTTGAAAATTAAATATTTTTCTAAGTGTTTGACACCATTATAATCTGGGTCGAGAAGTATATTAGAAGTTGCGAGTCTATCTGTTCAGTAAAAATATTTCAGTTTATCTTTAATACTATCTTATTTTGAATGAATCCTTACTTTTATACTTAATTCCTATTTTTAAGGTTTAATCCCTATTCTATGAATTTATATTAATTTTTAAGATTTATTCAATATCTTTTTAGGTTTATAACTGTACATATACTTTAATTAAACTTTATTAATGAAAGATGTTTTTATACATTAGCTAGAATACATTTAGGTAAAAATTAGGGGAACATTCTATTAAATTATAATGACTTTAAAATTTAAAATGGTTTTGGACTTGCAAGTAAATTACACGGTTTGAAAAAAAACTCCTTAGGTTTATTGCTTGTTGTTGGCATAAAGAAGAAAGGAGGGAATAGAGGAAATTAATGCTTATAGTCCTACCCTAATGCAAGCATCTTAAATCCAGTAATATAACTTAGAAAATAACTGAAAATATAAAAAAGATTTAGCTCGGTCCAGCAAAATCTTTCATCTATTACTTGTAGGCTGTCTAAGGATGTCGAGATTCTCAAAGACGACATCGCTCGGTTGAAATAAATTTATAACAATTATCATAACCGATATTCAACTTTTTCTTTATCAGCCACACACGCACAACAGACACAGACACAGACACACACACCACTCACTCATCACATCATCAAAAATACACACACACATACATACAACACAACACACACCACCTCCTGAGGAGGTGTACCTTGAACACCGAAACCATGGTAGAGATGAAAACCTTTTTCTACAACTATAAATGCTCTATATTTTACGAAATATTTCTATTTTTCTCCTCTGTAATCAGTATGTTTTTACTCCTGACTATCTGTGTGTCACTTCGCGTATTATGGTCTGAAGCAGCGTTTCCCACTCAATCGCCGAAGTTAACAGCATAATCTTAATTGGGTGATCATTTAAGCAACAGCAACTACTGTAAGCAACCTCAGTCCTTTGGTTCTCAAAATGACTTGATTCGGCATTAGATAACCCGAAAGGCTTGATATGCCGTAAAAAAACAACCAAACCATTCGCGGGTGTTATTCCTTCACAAGATATATATACAACAATTGTTCCTTGCAAATTAATTTTTTTGAAGTGCCCTTATGGAATTATAAACTTTCCTTTTATTCTATGAATTTTTTTGAGATGAGGCTTTATAATTAGTATTATTTGTATTATTCGGACTATTGTCCTTATCTTCCATGTTTCTCTGTACAACGTTTCGGCCGATGTGCCCTCCGGCATTCTTCAGGTATTTCTTTGTTGGACACCATAGCATAGTGGATAAGGAGTTAGGTTAAGACAAAGCGACAGTTATCTCTAGACTGCAGGTTCAATCATGGTCAGGGGCAACAGTAACATAGAATACTAATTAACACAGCTTAACACACCTGTACCCCAGCTATGGTTAGCGGAATGAGAACAGGATACCCCGTGGACTGAATAAAGGGTTAGGTTCATGTTCCGTGATGGCTCCCAATTACGACAGAATTTTTTCCGATTACGAAAAGAAGGTTCCCGAGTTCGAAAAAGAAGGTTCCCGAGTCCGAGATGGTTCCGAATCTGAGAAGGTTACCGAGTCCGACAAGAAATACATGAAGACTGCCGGATGGCACATCGGCCGAAACGTTGTTACAAATAACAATGAAGATGAGGACAATAGTCCGTATAATACAAATAATACTTTTTTTCTTTTATCATTACGCTTTTATTAGTTTTGCAAATTTCTGTTGTAATCGGTCCAGTACTCGTATGGACTTTTGTGTTATACATATTTCTAGATTTCGTATGTATAATAAAGCTAACAATTTAACAGTTTGTGCCTTTGGTATGATGTTAAACGGTATCTAGTGTTGTGATCCAATTCTGGAGCTCTGGGGAATGTGGAGTATCCTTTCCATCGCCATTCCTCTCACTCGGGCCCAGAATACCTTGTATGATTATTAGTAATGTTCGTAAGCTGTAATTCTTTCTTAGATCAAGGTTTGAGGAACAAAGAAAAAAGGGATCGTATTAAAAAAAATAGACAAGCCAGACTGACCGAGCCAGCGTTTCAAAACTCCCCCGCCAACCTAAAACGGACTTCTTAGCCAAGGAGATTGTTTTTGGCTCTGAGGTGGAGCGCCAAACACCTACCGTCACTCCTTACTTACTGCACAGATCTCCTGTGCTATGCATATGCTGAGTTGGCGAGGAACGGTATCGGATACGGAAGCCCTTGTGGTTTTTAGCCGACGCTCTACCGATGAGCTAACCCGGCCCCATAGTTTAAAAGTGTGTTCAAAAAATTAAGTTAAAAATGTGTTTTTTTTAAAATTAAGTAAACAAAGGATACCCACAGAATTATAAAACAAATACCTATTCGGCATAAAAAATAACCAGCAAGGGTTGACATACTGTAATCGCATTCCAACAGCGCCAACCAACCATGAGTTTTGGTTAGAAATTGTCCAGTTACCGTCATGATATGCTATTGAGTTCGATAATCACTTTGGGGTGCACTATTTTAGGTGCTTGTAGTAAGTAAAGGTCAGTGATATCGTATCTTAGACAGACAGTTTTATAATTTGGTATTGTTGGCTAATGATAACAGGAAAATGTGGAGGGGTCGGGGAAATAGGAGCCATGGTAAACACTAATAAAAGGGGGTAATTGGTTTGTGTGGCGTCGCATGCGAATGTTTATCGCTCAATAAAATCTCAATATCGCATCGGATACATATTTAACTTAGAATATTAACTATAAATATTCTGTACATTGCAATTTGAACGTTTATGAAGACGAGTCAAGAGATGATAATGTTTATTTGTTTTCTCAACATACTTTCTTTTCTGTTTGTTGGTCTGTCAGTCTCGTGCTTTCTTTATTCTTTTCTTTTTTTTTTTTTTTTTGCTTAACTCAATCTGTTTTTCTTTCTTCGTTCTCTTTATCTATTTATTTTATTTTATTTATTTTACTTTCTTTCTTTTTTTCGGCCTCTTCTGTCCTGATGCCTATCCTTATTATGTCTTTAGTTCGGTTTCTCTTGTTTCTTTAATTCTTTCAGTTTGCCTGTCTAATCCCATAGGTATATTCTTTTCTCTCATCTCATCCCCTATTGTTTTCTTTCTTTCGGTTTTTCCTCTTTTTATTTATTTATTTTATTCACTCTCTCATCTCTCTCACTTTCTTTCTTTCTTTCTGTTTGTCTGTCTGTCAGTCTCGTATGGTTTCTTTATTCTTTTTTTTTTTCTCTCTTTCGCATCAACTCCCTCGGCTTTCTCTTCTCTCTCTCGCTTCTCCTATTATCTATTTTATTTATTTATTTCTCACTTTCTTTCTTTCTGTTTGTCTTGTCTGTCAGTCTGTTCGGTTTTCTTTTTCTTTCTTTCCTTATTCTTTTTGCTAACTCAACCTGTTTTCTTTCTTTCGTTCTCTATTTATACTATTTATTTATTTTTTTAGCTTTTCTTTCTTTCTTTCTTTTCTTCTTTCTGCTCTCTGTCTTGTCAGTCTGGTATGGTTTCTCTTTATTCTTTCTTTCTTTCTTTTCTTCTTTTTGCTAAATCAACTGTTTTCTTTCTTTCGTCTCTTTTATCTCTTTTATTTTATTTATTTTACTTCTTTTTTTTTCTTTTGCTTTCTTTCTTTTCTCTTCTTTCTTTCTTTCCCTTCTGCCTCTCTGTCTATCAGACTCGTATGGTTTTCCTTTATTCTTTCTTTCTTTCTTTTTTTCTTTTGTAATCAACCTGTTTTCTTTCTTTCGTTCTTTTTTATCTATTTATTTATTTATTTTAGCTTTCTTTCTTTTTTTCTTTTCTTTTCTTTCTTTTTCTTTCTTTCTTTCTGCCTCTCTGTCTGTCAGTCTCGTAACTGGTTCTTTATTCTTTCTTTTCTTTTTTTCTTCTTTTTGCTAACTAACCTTTTTTCTTTCTTTGTTTCCTCATTGTTTATTCTATTTTATTTATTTATGTTACTTTTTTCTTTCTGCTCTCTGTTGATGCCTATCCTTTATTATGTCTTTCATTCGGTTTCCTACTTTGTTTCTTTTAAATTATTCAGTTGCCCTGTATATCCCAGTACGGTATCTTCTTTTCTTATTCTAATATTTTTCTTTCTTTCGTTTTTCTTTTTATCTTTATCTTTATTATTTATTTATTATTATTTTACTTTCTTTCTTTCTGCCTCTCTGTCTGATCGCCTACCTTTATTATGTTTTTTTCGGTTTCCTCATTGTTTGTTTGTTTGTTTCTTTAATTCTTTAGTTTGTTCTGTTGTATGTTC
>CM042141.1:126470697-126478197 GCA_023376005.1 Doryteuthis pealeii
GAGACTTGTAAAATACATCGACTGTATCCCTGCAGAGTGTAAAATCTCCCGATGGGAGCCACCTGTTTGCCGTCGTGTGCGATCCGTGATGCCTTAAGAATGAAACGGTTGAGGTTCTTGAACAGTCCATGACATCCAACACTCCATCTTACTGTCCTTAGCTACAGGGGCGGTCTAGTAGGTCCCTTTAGATTCATCGGCTGGTCACGTCAAGCCCTAGCCCCTATATGATTTCCAAACCCATATTTCTCTTATAACCAGTCCCCCTACCAAATTTTCATCATATATGTGCTTAAGGTGGTGTTTGTGGGTCTTAGGTCCTGGATATGAGTGAAACTGCCTCTAGTGGGGGAAGTTCTTGTTTGGAGCCATTCGTGGAGCGCGGAGTTCCCTCTCATCGCCATTTTCTCCCAGGTCTACTCTGGACCCGGAGCAGTAGAACCTTTTAAGATCCCAACCTATGGTTTAAGTAGGAAAACTGAAAATGTAAAAATAATGAGGTTTAAAAAAATTGAGATTTACAAATGAATTAAAAACCATCAAGCATGAATTTTACAACAAAACGTTCGATATTAAAATAATCCAATAAGGGTTGAAATGCCGTAAATTTAACAAACAAAGTTCATTCCTAACAATCCCTACTCTAACCAAATAGTCTGAACGATCCATGCCTAACATTTTATTCCCCAAAATACAATTTCACCAAAACACAATCAAATGTGCCTAACAAATCATAACCACATCAAATGCCAAAAATCATCCCGAAATCCATGGCTTAAAACTTTCACAAGAGACTAACAATTTTTTCATATCTAACAATGCCTCATAATTCTTTTCTAAAAAATCAATGTCTAAAAAATTACTTCGACCCGAACATTTCTCAGTCCTAATTAATCCATGCCTTACCAGCTTCCACCCTGCAAATCAATGCCTAACATTTCCTCCCTAGAATCAATGCGCTAAACTATCATCCCTAACTATAAAGCTTAACATTTGATCGCGGGTGCCTAGCAATTCATTTCCTAACAATTCTCCCTTTCAACCCATGCCAATATTTCCTTCCTACAATCAAAGCCTAACATTTTCATTCGTAACAACCCATGCATAGCCAATTTCTCCTCCTAACAATAACATACCTAACGAATACTTCCCTAAATCTATATTGCTAAAAATTTCAAATCTGACAATATATGACCTAACATTTCTCCCTGAAACCATGTCAATCCCCACCCCCTATTTTTATTTTATGAGATAAAAAAAATGACGCTTCAGAAAACGTTTTTATTTTTTTTTCTATGAAAGATAAGTGTCTGAATAACTATATCAAAGAAATTGTATAACATACAAACGCAGTAGTTTTTCTTAGGAAAAATTAATGAAATCGGAAATAGAAAGTGCAAAAAATGTCATAATATTATTATTTGAAAACATTTTTTTGCTTTTTTAATTGGTATGTACTATATTCTATTAAATTTTCAAAAAAACATTTTTTTAAGAAATTATTTTTTAAGAGATTTTCAATCTTTTGTGTGCTTAAATATTTTTTTTCTGGGTGAAATAAATTAAATCTATATGCAAAAATTTCAAACCTGGCAATATATGCCTAATAATTTCTCCCTGAAAACCCATGCTAAATATGTCCCTTCCTCAAAATAAATACCAACATCTCATGCGTAACAAATCCATGCATTACAATTTCTCACTAAAAACAAAGCCCAAAAATTCCTCCACCAAACATCCATACCTAACAATACTTCCCGAAAATGCATGCCAAAAACTTCCAAACCTGACAATATACAGGTGGTCAAAAACGTATCTAGATTTTTTTAATTACTTTTTGACACACCTTGTATTCTTAAGAAATTAACATTAATATTCATTCTTTATTTCTAGTGCTTAGGTAAATACAGCTTTTAGACTTGTACTTTTTTGACACACCATTAGTATTCTTAAAAAAATAACTAAACGTTTCCCTTCATTGTTATTCTATATTTGGTAAATACAGCTTCAAACTTGGCACTTTCCATGACACACCCATGTATTTTTCGAAAAAAAAGACGTTACATCCATTTATTATTCATTTCTATCTGGTAAAATACACCTTGAAATTTGGTACTTTTGGTTATACATGTTTGTATTCTGAAAAAATTTAATAAATGGAACGTAATTTTTTTCAGAATACACAGTGTGTCAAAAAGTACAAAAATTCTCGATACTTTTTTACACCAAATTGTATACCTAACAATTTCTCTCCCTGATGATCCATGCTAACTATTCCCCTGCAAAGTCTTATAAATCATCACAATCACTAAAATGAGATAGTTGCTTGTTTTCATATGCACAGTTCGACACAGATTTTAGCCCAACCAATTCGAAAGCTAATTCTTTTAGATACACGTTTACCAATTTGGCTAGACTGATGGAAACTCCGCCTCAACACACTTATTGTATTGTAACGAATCAGGCTTAATAAATATCAATAGTTAATCCACCGATAAGTCCACAACGGTGGAAATAATGAAAGATAAATCAAGAAAATCAGAACAAATCTCTAATTACGAAGCGGAATGAAATGCTTTTTTCTTAGCATTTTTTAAGTTCGAAATCTTAAACCTTTTCATTTCTATAATCACAATATTACTTGCTAATCTTCAAGCGAATGTTTATTTTCATTTTTAATTTCTTATCACGGTGTGAATGTATTTCCAAACTAAAAATTCATTGTTTTAGGCGAAAAAGATGTTAAGAGAGAAAATAAGACCATAATTAAGATTTTGTGAAATTGCATTTCTGATTTTTTTTTATTGTAAAGAAAATGATAAACTTTTAGTTTAAAGGAAAATTATCATCTTTGAAAAGGCATGAGAGGAAGTTATAATGTTTAGAATGAAAATAAATAAGTCAACCCACGTGTAAAAGGAAGGATGGAAGAAAGGGAGAGGGAGAAAGGGATATTTGTAAAGAATTAGGTGATGAAGAATAGAGACCATAAGGAAATTAAGGATGTAAGAAAGTAAAAATTAGAAGAAAGAAAGAAAGGAAAGAAAGAAAGATGAAATTGGTAAACCAAAAGAAAGTATGAAGAAAACGCAAAAGACTAATATGCGGAAAGAAAGAAGAGGAAAAAGCAAAAACAAAGAAAATGAAAATGGAAAGAGCTAAAAAGAAAAATGAAAATCGACATGCGGTCGACAGACAGAGAGATAAACAAAAAAAGAAGAAAGAAAGAAAGAAAGAACAGTCGGTTGATTGGTTTGATTTTACGGCACGTCAATCGTGATGCGTTACATTTTGCCCAATACGTTTTCTTTTATCATTCTTGTTGCGTGTTAAATCTTTTTTTCAAATGCAGATAGAAAGAAAGTAAAAGAAAGAAAAATTAATTAGGAACAAAAAAGAATGAATAATGAAATCATATTGGACAGAGAGACTGACAGACAGATGGACACAAGGAAACACAGAAACAAAAAGAACGTCAATTTAAAGAAAGAATAAAGTACATGCATCAGACAGAGAGACAGAAAGAAAGTCAAAAAAAGAAATAAAAACAGAACGAAAGAAAGAAAACATGTTGAATAAGACAGAAAGATACCGTGTGGGACAGACAGACAGACAGACAGACTGAAAGAATTAAAGAAACAAACAAACAATGAGGAAACCGAAGAAAAGACATAATAAAGGATAGAGAGACAGAAAGAAAGAAATTAAAATAAATAAATAAATAAATAATTAAAAAGAAATCGAAAGAAAGAAAACATATTGAATAAGAAAAGAAGATACCGTATGGGATAGACAGGCAAACTGAAAGAATTAAAGAAACAAAGAGGAAACCGAAGGAAAGACATAATAAAGGATACGCATCAGACAGAGAGGCAGAAAGAAAGAAAGTAAAATAAATAAATAAATAAATAGATAAAAAGAGAACGAAAGAAAGAAAACAGGTTGAGTTAGCAAAAAGAAAAAGAAAGAAAGAATAAAGAAACCATACGAGAATGACAGACAGAGAGGCAGAAAGAAAGAAAGAAAGAAAGTAAAATAAATAAATAAATAGATAAAAAGAGAACGAAAGAAAGAAAACAGGTTGAGTTACCCCCCCCCAAAAAAAAGGAAAGAAAGAAAGAATAAAGAAACCATACGAGACTGACAGACAGACAAACAGAAAGAAAGAAAGAAAGTAAAATAAATGAATAAATAAATAATTAAAAAGAAATCGAAAGAAAGAAAACATATTGAATAAGAAAAGAAGATACCGTATGGGATAGACAGGCAAACTGAAAGAATTAAAGAAACAAAGAGGAAACCGAAGGAAAGACATAATAAAGGATACGCATCAGACAGAGAGGCGAAAAGAAAGAAAGTAAAATAAATAAATAAATAGATAAAAAGAGAACGAAAGAAAGAAAACAGTTTGAGTTAGCAAAAAAAGAAAGAAAGAATAAAGAAACTGTATGAGACTGACAGACAGACAAACAGAAAGAAAGTATGTTGAGGGAACAAATAAACATTACATCTCTTGACTCGTCTCATAAACGTCAAATTGCAATGTTACAAGAATATTTATAGGTTAATATTTCTAAGTAAATATTTATCCGATGCGAGTATTTGAGATTTTATGAGGATAACATCGCATTGCGCGTCACACAAACAATTCCCCCTTTTTATTAGTGTTTACCATGGCCTCCTATTTCCCCGACCCTCCACATTGTTCCTGTTATCATTAGCACAATACCAAGATATAAAATGCATGTCTGTGTCTATAGATAGATATCTACTGACCTTACTTCTACAAGCACCTTAAAATTAGTGCACCCAGTGATTATCGAACTCAATACATATCAAGACGGTAACTGGACAATTTTCTAACCAAAATCTCATGGTTGGTTGGCTGGTTGGTTGGATTTTACAGCATGTCAACCCTTGTTGGGTTATTTTATGCCGAATACGTTTTGTTTTATTAATTCTTGTTGGGTATTCCTTTTTTTTTACTTAATTTTTAAAAACACATTTTTAACTTAATTTTTTTAACACATTTTTAAACTATGGGGCCGGGTTAGCTCAGTCGGTAGAGCGTTCGGCTAGAAACCACAAGGTTCCTAGTTCGATACCGGTCCTCGCCAACTCAGCGTATGAGTAGCACAGATCTGTGCGGTAAAAAGTAAGGAGCTGACGGTGTGTGGCGCTCCACCTCAGATGCCAAAACAATCTCCTTGGTCTAGAATGTCCGTTAGTTGGCGGGAGTTTGAAACTCTGGCGTCGGTCAGTCTGGCTTTGTCTATTTTTTTTAATACGATCCTTTTTTTCTTTGTTCCTCCAAACTTGTCTAAGAAGACAGCTTACGAACCATTACAATACTAACAGGTATTCTGGCCCGAGTGAGAGGAATGGCGATGAAAGGATACTCCACACCCCAGAGCTCCAGAATGGATCATCAACACTAGATACCGTTTTAACATCATACAAAAGGCACAAACCGTTAAAGTGTTAGCTTTATTTATATACGAAATCTAGAAATATGTATAAACAAAAAGTCCATACGAGTACTGGACCGATTACAACAGAAAATTTGCAAACTAATAAAAGCGTAATGATAACAGAAAATAAGTATTATTTGTATTATTCGGACTATTGACCTCATCTTCATTGTTATTTGTACAACGTTTCGGCCGATGTGCCATCCAGCCGTCTTCAGGTATTTCTTGTCGGACTCGGGAACCTTCTCAGATTCGGGAACCATCTCGGACTCGGGAACCTTCTTTTCGAACTCGGGAACCTTCTTGTCGTAATCGGAAAAATTCTTGTCGTAATTAGGAGCCATCACGGAACATTGAACCTAACCCTTTATTCAGTCCACGGGGGTATCCTATTCTCATTCCGCTAACCATAGCTGGGGTACAGGTGTTAAGCTGTGTTAATTAGTATTTTATGTTACTGCTGTCCCTGACCAGGATTGAACCTGCAGTCTAGAGATAACTGTCACTTAGAATTGTCTTAACCTAACTCCTTTATCCACTATGCTGTGTCCAACAAGAAATACCTGAAGAATGCCGGAGGGCACATCGGCCGAAACGTTGTACAGATAACAATGAAGATGAGCACAATAGTCCGAATAATACAAATAATACTAATTATCAAGCCTGATCTAAAAAAAATTCAGAGATAAAAGGAAAGTTTATAATTTCCATAAGGACACGTAAAAAATTAATTTGCAATGATACAATTGTTGTATATATATCTTGTGAAGGAATAACACCCACGAATTGGTTTGGTTGTTTTGTTTTACGGCATATCAATTCTTTTCGGGTTATCTAATGCCAAATCAAGTCATTTTGATGAACAAAGGACTCAGGTTGCTTACAGTAGTTGCTGTTGCTTAAATGATCACCCAATTAAGAAGTGAACAGGCTTATTGCTGCTTAACTTCGCCGATTGAGTGGGAAACGCTGCTTTCAGACCATAATACCGCGAAGTGACACACAGATAGTCAGGAGTAAAAAGATACTGATACAGAGGAGAAAAATAGAAATATTTCGTAAAATATAGAGCATTTATAGTTGTAGAAAAAGGTTTTCATCTCTACCATGGTTTCGGTGTTCAAGGTACACCTTCCTCAGGAGGTGTGTGTGTGTGTGTATGTATGTGTGTTTTTTTTGAGTGAGTGAGTGAGTGTGTGTGTGTGTCTGTGTCTGTGTCTGTTTGTGCGTGTGTGGCTGATAAAGAAAAAGGTTGAATATCGGTTATGATAATTGTTATAAATTTATTTCAACCGAGCGATTGTCGTCTTTGAGAATCTCCGACATCCTACAAGTAATAGATGAAAGATTTTGCTGGACCGAGCTAAATCTTTTTTATATTTCAGTTATTTTCTAAGTTTATATTACTGGATTTAAGATGCTTGCATTTAGGGTAGGACTATAAGGCATTTAATTTCCTCTATTCCCTCCTTTTCTCTTTATGCCAACAACAAACAATAAACCTAAGGTGTTGTTTTTTTTTTCAAACAATTGTAATTTACATAAAACTCTAATGCAAGACCAAACCATTTAAATTTTAAAGTCATTATAATTTAATAGAATTTTCCCATAATTTTTACCTATAATGTATTCTAGTTAATGTATAAAAACATCTTTCATTAATAAAGTTTAATTAAAGTATATGGTACAGTGATTAAACCTAAAAGATATTGAATAAATCTTAAAAATTTAATATAAATTCATAGAATAGGGATTAAACCTTAAAGAATAGGAATTAAGTATAAAAGTAAGGATTCATTCAAAATAATGTAGAATTAAAGATAAACTGAAATTATTTTTACTGAACAGATAGACTCGCCACTTCTAATATACTTCTCGACCCATATATTATAATGGTTGTGTCAAACACTTAGAAAAATATTTTAATTTTCAAAAAACTTTCTAAAAACAATTTATCCTAGCGATGACCTAAGGTCAAAACTAGTTGAGAAAAATAAACAACATAAAAAAAATACTCCTGTATATATAT
>CM042141.1:126483197-126493197 GCA_023376005.1 Doryteuthis pealeii
TAACTATGGTTTTGTTTGTTAAACTTTAATTTATTCTTAATATTTCGAGTTAAATCTAAAGCAGATCCTAAACAACAGCTTCAGTTTCAGAAATATTCTGACGAAGAGATTTTATCTCAAAATATTAAGAATAAATTAAAGGTTAACAACACCATAGTTACCTTATTTTTCTTTACACTTGCATTGTGATAGCCTTCAAAACCAACCACCAATTCATATGTTATATGTAATGAATGCTTTCTTAGCTTTGCAGTAGACTGAGCTCTTTAGGCTTGTTAGGACAATTCATCCAGGAGAAAAAAAACTGGATTCAGTCCAGCCTGGTTTAAAGTTTAACTTTGTGTCACATCCTGATCATGATGATGAAGGATGGTAAATACGAGGATCATTCAATAAATAAGGTGATTTTTAAAGCAAAATATTACGTTTAATTTCGGACAAATTCCCTAGCTAAAGGCATAAACGCACTTATTCCCTCAGATATGGGTTAAATCGTGCCACTAGTGTACTTCTACAAGGATAGCTTGACTTTAAATAACCCACGAATATTTATGTGTCTTTAAACAAAGGAACTAAACTAATTCAGTTTGAGTTAAGGATCTCTGATTAAGCAAGCAAAGTTTTATGATTTTAGTCCTATTTTCCTAGGTACATTTCCCAGCACCCAAAGAATCTAATAGTATATATATATATATATATATATATATATATATATATATATATATTAACCCTTCCGCACGAGAAGGATGTGACACAAAGTCATTTTCTTAAGCGGAGTTTCACAGCCTTTAATTCAGAGTTTTCCTTTTCCTAGACAAATCAATGTCAAGGAGCCCTGTCTTACCTACTATTTTCTCATAGCTGTAGGGAAAATAGTTGGGTGTATACCTCTCCCAAATGTTGCATTATTATTATTATATATTATTATATAAAATGCAAACAGCTTTATCCAAGATTTGAACTCGGGTCGACGAGTCCATTTCCTACAACAATGACCATTATACTATTATATATGTAACCAGACAGGATAAGACGTAAAATCATTTATTCTGAGGAAAACATCACATATAAGAAATAAGAATTGGGCGGATAAGTAACATCAAGTAATCGGAATTTACTTTTTGCATTTCATCTTGGTTGATATGGACGGTATCATTTGTAACAAAAGGGTGTAGCTAAACGATAACGGTCGTACTTTTAATGCTCCTGAGTAGTAATATATAGATTTCTCTGGCCAAAGTATTCCTGTATTAAATCTTAAATATTAATTAAATTCACATTTAAACTACTAGAATCTACAACTACAACTTACATAGAGAAAGCAGTTGTGTTATTTAGTTTCTTTGTTTAATGGCATGTTAAACTTCGTGGATAATTTAATTCCAAAAACATCCTTATATAAGTATAGTAGTTGTACAATTTAATTAGCATATGGGGTGATGAGGGTGTTCATACCTTTCCCAAGGGTATTAGTGCGAAAGTGAACTTAATAGGACAACTTGAGTTCGAACTCGCTTACTACGATATCACAGCCCAGCCCGTTAATCACAGTTACGATGGTTACTTACATCAGATTACATGAAACAAACACTTTAAACTGTTAAACACATTCCAATAGAATGTGATGATCATGCTTTGTTAAAGCTAAAATTTCCATCAACAACAACAACAATGCCTTGATGGACGACGGAAAAGCAAGAGCCAAGCAGGTCGTCATTCACTATTAGTGTTATGAAATTAAAGAAAAATACGGACTTTTTACTGATTATTTTGACTATATAAGAATTATTAATAAAAAATAAACATTTTTCAGAGAAATTTTATCATTTTTTAAAGAGTAAATTGACTAAAACAAGAAAATAGAATGTTGTTGTCCTGATTTGGGTCCGTTAATATTTAACCGTGAAAAATCCAACATGTCTCTTTTTTTCTTTCTAATAATAATAACCCAAGAGAAATAAACAGAACAATACATCAATAGGCTTTTTGTTTGTATATTTAGATACATATAAATAAATATAAACATAACAGAAACTAGTCACATTCATAGGCAAAAACAATGAGAGGAGAAAATGGTGAAGAAAGAAAAAAAAAGATGATAAAGACATTTTAAAGCCATATTGAAAAATGAATGAGAACGAGAGTTTTTTTTAACCAAAACTCGAAATATATGACAAATTTCAATATCTATATTATAGAAATCGAATTAATTATAAATTGACAACACTATTTGGTTTAAGATGAAAATTGGACATTTACAACGTTTTTACAGCACAAACAACATGAGATATATATTATAATCCTCGGTATGGATGAAATATTGTCTTTCATGAAAGAAAAAAATCATATAATTATAACCTTAAACTTTACTCAATACACTTAACCCTGAAAGCGATTTCCAACAATATTTTATTGTTCATGTATACATTGAATAGCTCATCAGACATTGCCCTCACCAGATATTCTTTATTTTATCTTTATATATACATTTTTTCGTCTTATGTGTTTTTTTACTAATGTAAAGTCCTTTTTTTTAAATTGTGAATGGAAAAGATATTATTTTGTCAGAAATAAAAGAAAAAAAAAAAAAACAAGTAAAGTTGGGGGAAAGGTCTATTGTCAGTATCAGATGGACAGTGAGGGAGTCTATTCCCTTTTTGCTAGCGCTAGACCAGAGAGATTGTTTTTGCAACTGAGGTGGAGCGCCACGCCTACCATCAGCTCCCCACTTTACGATACGGATCAGATGAGCAACAAACAACTTCGGACAAATTACTGTCAAATTCAAGAAATATTCTTGGAATAAACATTACAATAAAACTGACCATTCCTCCCAATTTACTTCTTGTCATAAAGTAAGCCAAGATCAGTTGACGTGCCGTTAAAACTAATCAATCAAATCACATCCAAATAAGTATTTGGTGGCATTGTTTGATTTTTTTTAAATATTTTAAGTAAATTGCTTTGTTTTGTTTTTTCTTTAACGATTTTACGATAATATTAACATATTGTACATGTACGTTTCTTGTCGTTCTGTTATATAAATACATATCTTGGTGGTGAAGACAACATTTTCCACTCACTCTAATAAATGTATCTTTTCCTTTTTCTTTAACTTGATACTTTTGGAGTTAAAAAATATACAAACACGGATCTACATGCGTACTTAAGAATGGATGACAAAACCCAAATAAACTTGGAAATTCAGGATTATTTTGCATGCAAACTCTGTTATATAAAAGCAAACAGGATTACATATATGTGTACTTATATATATATTATATATATATATATATATATATATATATATATATATATATATATGCGTGTGTGTGTTGGTGTGTGAATCCGTTTGTACCAATCATTTCCTCTCAGAGTTTTCCAGAAGATATATTTCGATGAAACTTAGTTAACTTATGTTACTGATTTGGATATCTAAACCGGCTCCACGTAAGTATTCAGCACTTTTCTATATTCGGTGTTATGCCGACTCATTCGGATTCTTTTTCTCGTTTTTTTTTTTTTTTTTTTTGACAGTCAAAATTGTGATTCTTGCTTCTTTTCTTTTTCCTTTCTGTTGAGTCATTCTCTCTTCATATATATATATATATATATATATATATATATATATATATATATATATATATATATATATGAGAGAGAGAGTGGGGGAGAGATAATAAAACTCTCAAGTTGTGACGGTTTATAATACTCTTCAACAAACGTGCTACATGTCACGGTTAAGCTGCTCATGACGTAATGTGGGAAAAGCCCGGATGCTGGAAGTCCATGTAAATATCTCCCATATAAATCCGGTAAAAGCAACAAGTAAAATCCCTTTCGGATTCTGTTTTTTACTTGCATTCATAGATTTTAATATTATTTATGTATTTATTCATCCATGATTTATATCAATATATCAACCTTCTTCTTCTTCTTCTTCTTCTTCTTCTTCTTCTTCTTCTTCTTCTTCTTCTTCTTCTTCTTCTTCTTCTTCTTCTCTAATCTTTTCTTTGTTTTCCCCACCTACTATTTTCTACTTTTCTTCATATGATCTCTTATTCTATTATTTTCTTCTTCTTCTTCTTCTTCTTCTTCTTCTTCTTCTTCTTCTTCTTCTTCTTCTTCTTCTTCTTCTTCTTCTTCTTCTTCTTTATTATTATTATTATTATTATTATTATTATTATTATTATTATTATTATTGCTGTTGTTGTTATTTCTTATTTACTTTATTTTTGATCTTGCCTTTTCTATTATGTAATTCGCCTGCACAAAAAATATATTTTGTTTTGATTCTTTCAAGAAAATTGATTATAGGGGGAATTTTGACACATCGGAATTTAATCCTTCACAAATGCACACACACACTGTCTCTTTCTGTTTCTCTGTCTCTGTCTCTCTCTCTCTCTCTCTCTCTATATATATATATATATATATATATATATATAAGCTGATGTACCCGTAGTTTCTAGGGACAAAATTCCGAGTGAAAACATCTAAGCGGTGAATTAGGAAAGTATCTGTATTGATAAAATAACCATGCCTGAAACGTTAATATTCCACAAAGAAACTAGCCTTGGTTTCATTACATACGCCTGTGAGTTTCCCATTAGTCGAACCACCTCAATTGATCAGAACTTCTTTTTTATACTGTGTGAAGTTATACCTGTTGCATAGCGCCTTCTTCACTGGCACTAAATAATTATAATGTTGCATACCTCTTCTTCTTCACTTACTTGGACATCTATTCTTCTGCTGGCCGTCTTGGTATGCTTCTGATCGTCTTTAGTATTCTATCATCTATCTTGACTTGGTCTGGCATCTTCTAAGATCTTGCGTCTGGTGTTGACTTGGGGACTTCGGTCTGGTTTTCTGTTAGGGATTTCTCGTTATCAGAAGCCCTGTGTCATTGTTAGTTTTTAGATAATAAACACAAGACTTCGATTTACTTTGATGTTACTTTATTTTCAATCCCCAACCCAGACATCTGCTAACTAACATAGCTCGCGTGAGTTCCAGTTTAGACAGAGCATAAAATGGCTGACCGCTCTGCCTGACGTCCAACTGCAAACTGGGGACTCTGAAAAAGGTCCCACGTGACTTCACATATTTGGCGGGCTTCTGTAATTTTCCATGGAAGGACCCGGCCATGATATGAAAAAGGTCATCCCCTCAGAATTACAGGGGATTGACAATAATCTTATGCCACCGCAAAGATTATGTAACATACCGTGGAATTTCTAGTAATGACTTCTACGTCCTCAAATATCATAATTGAGTTGTATTTCCAGTTAAAGCAATACGAAAATATCTTACATATCTAGATTGCTCATTATAGGTGTTATGCTCTCACAAACCCTGAGTTTGCCAGATATTTTTCGCAAAAAAAATATCGATTCTGGCGTCAGAATTTGTTACTACTTCGTATTGACCAGTCTACACATCTAGATATCGTCACATTACTATGTAAGCTGGTCGGGTTTATTGTCCAGTGCATCAGGCGCCTCAAAATGGGAATGTCTTTTTTTATTATTATAAACTCATTGCACACTCGGTTTTCCGGTTAACGCCGGTGGTCGAGAGTTTAACAATAGCATCGAATCCTGAGACGCCCCCCTTGTGGGGGAATGCCGAAGGATCGACGCAATTTTTGTTCTTTCCCACCCATGAGCTTCGGCTTGTGGGTGGGCCCACGTTAAAAACAAGGCCTTGTGCCCAGTCATACAAGTGGGGTATGCGACAAATATACTCAAAATGGGAATGTTGACGGGACCACGCATTTTTGCATTGGTCATCGCATGAGCTTTGATTTTTGCCTGGTTTGCCACGTTAAAAAATATATTTCTTCTTAATCCGGTCTGGTGGGAATCAGGAAAATAACTACTTACCTAACTAGCATCATCATCATCATCATCATGTCGCGCAATTAGCACGGATATCCATGCCAATCTCTCACCAACCTTCTCTATCATTCATTGTTCCTGGGAGGTCCTCTGTGCATCATCCATTATCCTCACAAAGCTGGTCAATGTAGGTCCTTGCTGGGCGGCCCACATTAGCATGTCCATGTGTTGGCTTCCACAGGAGGACATCGCTTATGAGTTCGTCCTTGCTTCTCCATCAGTGTCCAGCATGTCTTGTCCGTCTTAATCGGATGGTTTGTGAGATAGGGGACAGGTGGCCGTACAACTGCTTCCTTGTCGGGTGTTGTTTCCACTAATTGTTCAAGACATTCTTGTGCAGCTCCGATAGCCTAGAGAAGGCAGCAAAGAACATTGGACTCTATGTGAATTCCGACAAAACTGAGTTCATGTGTTTAAAAAAAAGGAAACATCTTCACAATCGACGACAAACCCCTAAAACCAGTAGAACAATATCTTATCCACAGAAAGCGATGTTAATGAACGAATAGGGAAGGCTTGGTCGGCTATAAACAGATTATCGATCATATGATCTCTCTAGGACAAATTAAAACGACGATTTTCCCAAGCTATGGTTGTGTCAGTGCTGCTGTATGGCTGCACCATTTAGATCCTGACGAGGTGCCTTATGAATAAGCTAAGACCTAACTATACTCCAGCTAAAAGATGAATTAATAAACAAAAAATATGCTATCATAACTACTGGTGTGTAAAACAATAAAAAAAACATGTCAGCAGTTTGAAAGACTAAGAAAGGGATATGTTGTAATTGTGAGTTTAGGCTTTTGTTGAGAATTTTGACATATAAGGCGTGTGGTAAATGCCTACTCTTATTTATAGACTCGCCGATAACCATGTGACCAACTTCTTGTCCAATCACTGGCAGTATTCTGCTGCTGATATTGTTATTTATACTGACTGTTCTGGTCATACGTAATCATAACTACTTGGATCTTCGTGGACGACGGAATATGGGATTATAACTCAGGACTTATTCACTTACCAAAGGATTCTATAACTCAGGACTTACTTACTTATTTACTTTAAGTTGTTCACAACTGGCCAAGGATGGCGGCCAGATAGTTAACACTTTTAAGAAATCAATGAGTTTCCTAATAAAACTTCTGTTAGAGATTACCACGTTTCCTCAAAGCCAAAAAAAAAAAGGGAGGGATAAATAAATATGGATGATTTAGTTTCTTATCTATATAGATAATAATTATTATAATTATTATTGTTCCGACTAAAAATTGATAAGTAAATATATGAATAAAATATATTAGTAGCACTACTAGTATGTAAAGACTAAAAACATAGTGTCAACTGATTGAGAGACAAAGTAAGGGATAAGTTATGTTTTGGTTTGTTTGCTTTTTATTTGATGCCTAAGTCATTATTGTAAAGAACAGTAGTGGTATTAAAATTTCATAAAAATCTCTGTGCCAGTGTTGATTTGCACAGCTGGTACTTGACAACTGACCATTCTACAAAAAAAATTATATTTTCTTTTTATCTGGTTTGGTTTCTTTGTTTAATGGCATATCAACATTCCTGGTTATTTAATATCAATGCCATTATTGTCGAACAATATTTAACCTATAGCTTGGGGATAAGAGGGTTCATACCTTTCTCAAGTGTGTTAGACTGAAAGTAACGTAATAGCCTCACTGAAGTTCGAACTCACCTACTATGATGCTGCAATTCCGCACGTTAGCCACTGCATCAATATACCATCTGGCTGAGTTTTTAATTGTGAGAAAGAAGTAATGAAGTATAAGTACGTGACACTATTTGGATTTATAAGCTAAACAATAAAAATAGTTATCAGCAAATATAAAGACGCGTTACATATATAATATATAAGGGTTATATATATATATATGAACTGAGCAGACAACTTGAAAAAATTGGAAAGAAACTCGTTAGACATGAAATCTGCGACGTGTTTAACAAAACATGTTTAAGTAAAAAATTCTGGCAATATATATATATATATATATATATATATATATATATATTGTGTGTGTGTGTGTGTGTGGTGTGTGTGTGTGTGTGTGTGTGATAGTTTATCGCTCATGCAATTTTCAAACTAAGCACTTCAAAAATCACACAGGCTTGAAGTCCAGCAAGATGAAAAGTATAAAAAATAAAATAGCAGCCTCGCTATCCTTTATGGAGGTTTGTTGATCGAATATATATATATATATATATATATATATATATATATATATATATATATATATAGAGAGAGAGAGAGAGAGAGAGAGAGAGAGAGAGACTTTTAAGGTTTTCCGGCATATTACACGTGAATACACATCTATGTATATATATATATATATATATATATGTGTGTGTGTGTGTGTGTGTGTGTGTGTGTGTGTGTCCTTCTGTCCGTCTCTCTGTCTTTGTCTCTGTCTGTCTGTCTGTCTGTCTGTGACTGTGAATATTTTCTATATGTGTGTCTGTGCGTGTAACTTTGTATTATACTTAAGTAATATAGATATGTTCATCTAAGATATATATATTTATTAAATATATCATTAAATATGAATTAATCTGGCTGCCTCACATACATTGAGTGTTTGACTTGCTATCACTTAAGTAATGAATATCAAATATGCATGCCTTTTAAATCAGCATTAATAACCCAGCCTTTTATTTTGGGGGTGTTGACACACCGAACATTATTACCGCTGAGAAAGACCCATGTATCCTTGACCGGAAGGAGACACTGTGTGCGTGTGGACAGACCCGTGTGTTCTTTTGCCTCGTCTCCGATTCTCTGATGAAATTTTTCCCTGTATCCTCTCGAGAGAAATCTTAATCTCTGTCCGTTTCTCTCTCGTTCTCTCTGACTCTGTCTCTCTTTCTCTCTGTCTGTCTCATCTTTTTCTATCCCCTCTCTCCCTCTCCTCCTCCCCTACCCCTCTCTTTCTCCCCCTCTCTCTCTCTCTCTCTCTCTCAGTCCGTCTATTATATTTTTGTACTATTTTACGCTAGTCTATGTTGCTTGTTTTTTTCTTTCAACCTTCGTCGCCGTCGATGCCAGCGAGTAACGCCTCGCTTGCCAAGCGTAGTTACACTTACAACTGAATATCACCATCGACATACGTCAACACAGACACCGTGTGTTCTTGTGCTTTCTTGCTGATTCTCAAACGGAATTTTTTCTTTGTATGCTCCTATGAGAAATCCTTATCTCTGCTCGTCTCTGTCTCTCTGTCTGTTTGTCTCTGTGTCCCTTGGTCTGTCCATTATCATTCAGTATTATTTCACGCCAGTCTATGTTGCTTATTCGCAGTCGAAGCCACCGAGCAACGCCTCGCTTGAGAAACGTTGTCACACTTATAGCAGAATATCACCCTCAACTCACGTGGACACAGAGCCCGCGTGTTCTTGTGCCTTCTCCCTGATTCCCAGACGGAAATTTTATTTGTATGCTCCTAAGAGAAATCTCAGTCCATCTCTCTATCTGTCTGTCTATCTGTTTGTTTGTTTCTGTGTCTCTTTGTCTGTCCTTTATCTTTCTATATTATTTCACGCCAGTCTATGTTGCTTATTCGCAGTCGAAGCCAGCGAGCAACGCCTCGCTTGGCAAACGTTGTCACACTTATAGCAAAATATCACTCTCAACTCACGTGGACACAGACCCCATGTGTTCTTGTGCCTTCTCCCTGATTCTCAGATTAAAATTTTATTTGTATGCTCCTAAGAGAAATCCTAATCTCTGTCCATCTCTCTGTCTGTCTGTCTGTTTGTCTGTCTCTGTGTCTCTTGGTCTGTCCATCATCTTTCAGTATTATTTCACGCCAGTCTATGTTGCTTATTCGCAGTCGAAGTCATCGAGCAACGCCTCGCTTGACAAACGTTGTCACACTTATAGCAGAATATCACTCTCGACTCACGTGGACACAGACCACGTGTGTTCTTGTGCCTTCTCCCTGATTTTCAGATGGAATTTTTTTTGTATGCTCCTAAGAGAAATCTCTGTCCATCTCTCTATCTGTCTGTCTATCTGTTTGTCTGTTTCTGTGTCTCTTGGTCTGTCCATCATCTTTCAGTATTATTTCACGCCAGTC
>CM042141.1:126495697-126503197 GCA_023376005.1 Doryteuthis pealeii
GCTAGGTATTCACAATTAAATGGCTTTTTTTATGGTGGCAGGTGTTCGCCTGTCTTGTAAATAATTCTCGCTGAATTTGTTGTTCTACGTTTCACGTGCACGCTAAAAAGTAATTCTAATTTTATTTCATTGGAGTCTCGAGAGAATTGCCAATCAACGGTATGAAGTTCTGTCAGTTTTACAGGTGTAAACATTTTCTAAGAATCTATTGTCTAATTACACGCAGATGTACTCGCATTATTGTCCTTATCTTGGTTTGTTATTATAACCAAAAGGTGTCGGCTGTTGAATTCTCGAGCTCATGTCCGACGCATACTATCCCCATATCAACATTCGTGGGTTATTTAATGCTAAAGCTTCATTTGTAGAACAGTTGTAGGTCTGTCTGTATGCCTGTATGTTTGCTTTTACAACGACCAATCACAGGTCCTTCTATAATGAAAAATTGCTAAAGACCAGTGGAGATAAAATCAACAACCTATTTTTTAAACCTCGAAATGGGTTTAAATCTTTTCATCCCTCATTATGACGATATTAATAATAAATTAATAAATAAACCACCAACACAACAAACATACTGCCGGACCTGAACTTTCAGAACCCCCCCATCTAAACTTTTTTTTTCTTCTTTCAATGGATTATTATCGATTGCACACCAATCTATCAGACTTGAAAAAAATTGAAAAGAGTTATTCATTTTTCGAGTTTTCTGGGGTGCTCAGTTCCTCCTATAAGTTTATAGTAAATCAAACACCCATATCGGAACCGCTCGAAAGGAAACTGGCGCAAAGGTGTAAAAGTTAGGGTGGCCCAGAAAAAACAGAACCCAAATTATTTATTTATTTTCGCAATAAATTAAACTTAAACCCCAACACCAACCCCAACCCCTACCCTAACCATAACCCTAACCCCAAACCCTAACCCTACCCCACCTAGTTAAAATTAACACTTTTATTACAAAATTTGTGGGTTCTGTTTTTTCTGTGTCACCTTAATTTTGACACCTTAGTGAAAATTCAGCCCAACAACTGTTAGGTAGAACGGTTCCGATATGGGGGTTCGTAATACTATAAACTTATACGGGGTACTGATCACCCCTGAAAACTCAAAAAATAAATAACTTTAAATTTTTTTTTTTTTTACAATCGGATAGATTGGTGTGCAATCGATAATAATCCGTTGAAAAAAAAAAGATTAAAAACAAAAATTTTAGATGGGGGGTTCTGAAAGTTCAGGTCCACCCACATACTCATAATTTAAATAACAAATTTTATTTAAAAAAAAAGAAAAATTCAAATAGAATTGAAAATTAAGATTCCACTTGATTTTGTTCCTTATATTGTCTAGCCATTTTCTTTCTTTTTAAAATCCGTCGCATGCGACGATGACGTAAACATCACTGTTTCTCTATCGCCGTGGAACGTTTTCCACCAACTATTTAAAAAAAAGATTATTTTTTCGAACATTTCAGAAGGTTTCCGTATTTTTAAATGCTTTGATTTAAAACACCAAAGAATTTACTCTGACGGAGGCCGTTATTCCTTGTATACAAAAAAATTGTAGTTTTCTATTATTGTTATTTTATTTTGTATTTAAAAAAAAAAAGATAGATAGAAATCATCCAACGCTTTCGAGTCCTTATGAGGATGACACTCAAACATTTTGAAATCTTCGTATTGGAACCTCTTGCATGAATGCCGAGCAGAACAGCATGCCTTTTTCGAATTTCTGCAAGAGGGAATAGTTTCACTGCGCAGTTTTTCACACTTCCAGTGCTCAACTGACTTTAGTTTGCTGCACAGTAGACACAACTTGAAATAAACAAAGCGCATGCATGAAATTATTATTTCGAAATGGTGACAAGTTATCCATTGCACCACACACACACACACACACACACACACACACAGATATATATATATATATATATATATATATATATATATATATATATATATATATATATATATATATATATATATATATATATATATAGAGAGAGAGAGAGAGAGAGAGAGAGAGAGATATTGATGATTTAGTGTGTTATAATTATAAGTAAATAGTGCTCAATATCGTGGATAGAATATGTATATCGAAGTAAGAGT
The DNA here is from genome assembly GCA_023376005.1 of Doryteuthis pealeii. Lineage (NCBI taxonomy): Eukaryota > Metazoa > Mollusca > Cephalopoda > Myopsida > Loliginidae > Doryteuthis > Doryteuthis pealeii. Next base: position 126,497,803 of record CM042141.1, read on the forward strand.
ATCGTGGATATGAAGTACGGACAGATTCTCGACTATGCGATTCTCAAACCAGAGTTGGTCTGATATATATATACGGGTATACTCGTCATTTTTCATATATATATATATATATATATATATATATATTATATAATTGGGAAAACAATGATGGGTCTACCGCAGTTTCGAAAGATTAATGTATGTCCTGCAGAGATTACAATGATCCAAACCGCGGTAAACCCATAACTCTTTTCACAATTTTTTTTTTCACACCTGCCATAGCCGGTGGTTTATAGGAGGATGAGTGACAGCAAGTCTCTTCAGGTCTCCAGGACTCTTCTGTGTAATCTAACCAATCACAACAGTGCTGTATTTTGGATAGTTTCGATTCTTCCTCTGATTTCCAATTCCCCCAAATTCTTTTCCAGAGCTTTGGAGACCGTTACATGGGCACCAGTTACAATTGGCACAACCTTCACTTTCATGTTCTACAGTTTTCTTAGTTCTCTGGCAAGGTCTAATTATTTGTCTATCTTTTCACTTTTTTTCACTTGGTGAAAATTGCATTTCTTGCACAGTTCCAAGTGAATCACCTTTCCTACCCAGTCGTGCCTACTCGTGTACGCTCTTTTTGCTAGTTTACTGCATTATTATTATTATTACTATTATTATTATTATTATTATTATTATTATTATATCTGTATGTTTTAGGAAATACTACCCCAACGGAAACGTTGAAGCGGTTCTCGGCTACTATATAAATATACACATACATATATACACACATATATATATGTGTGTGTGTGTATTGTGTGAGACAGAAGAAGAAAGAGAAACACACACACACACGCACAGAGAAATAGATAGGGAGAGAGAGAGAGAGGGGGGGAGAGAGAGAGAAAGTGAAAGAGAGAACAAGATGTCTATAAAGGAAAATCCTTTAAACTAACAAAAATCGATAAATCTTATTATATTATATTATAATTATTCTTATGTCTCCTGTGTTCGGCAACGTTAGGAGCCAACGTAAACGTAATGTGTCTAGTTAAGAGCGACTCTCCGTCTCGGCCAATCCTTTATCTCCAAGTAATTTTTCAAAACGCGAGTCTTTACATCTTCTCGCAGGAGACAAGCCCAACGATTGACTTACCAATCTCTCCTTCCGGCTTCCATTTCCCCAATAAAGTTAAATGCGAATGTTTTTAGAACAATAAATTCGATCTCGGATTCACATTCCTCGAATGCAATGAAGTTGAGTCAGAGCGTTTTCAAAATGAATAAAACCTCGCAGAATCGATCTCCAGGAATCATTTCTTTTATCAGGTTATTCTTGGTAAATGAAAAACCACAAGACGATTCCTTGAAATCAGTTGAAAATGGTACGAAAAACTCCATGACTTTTGGGTTTATGACAAACTAAGCAAAGTTTAATATATTAGACTGTTGGAATATTCCGGTATATAAGGTGTGCTGGAAACCACCACTTAAACTTATGGACTCGGCATGGTCATGTGGATTAAACCCAGTCAATCAATAGCTCGAATACGTGGTTAGTTAACTATTTAATTATTGATATTGAAAGCCATTCATTTGCACATTATTCATCATTGATGATGGGACCTGCAACGCAAGGATTTTACCAAACACTAAGGGATACTAAAAAACAACCAAAGGAGCATACCCAACACTAAGGTACACCAAGGAACAACCAAAGGTTTCTTCATTAAAGATCGCGCTCTGCTTAACACAAGGGATCTCCACTGTAAAGTGCTCTCACTTGAAGCCTAAAAATGACCACAAAAATCTTAACAGATACCATCCATTTAAATTTAATCAAATTTACATTGATTGATTGATTGGTTTGCTTTGTTTTACGGCATATCAATCTCAGTGGGTCATTTAATGCCGATAAAGTTTTGAAATAAATCAATACTTAATGGATAATACAATTTTTTTTATAAATACATTTTTTCTATTTAACCCATAGATGGGACCCTAACAGGTACTACCACTCTGGGTAGTGGACCAGGGAGCAATGGTGATGAAGGGGTGCTCCACATTCCCCAAACCTCCAGAACTGGAACCTCACCATCAGATAGAGTTTAACGTCATTCCCAGGACATGTAGACCCGCAGCCACCGCCTTCTAGCACCCATATGATAAAAAGGGGTTGGGGCTTGCCATAAGGGCAATAGATTGCCCAGCCGATTGATCGTGACCAACCGATTGATCGGAGGGGGCCTCTCCGACCGCCCGTCTAGCTCAAGATAGGGCCACATGTCATGAACTGCTCATCCACCTGGGCTCTATCCTTAAGCATCACGGGTCGCCACCCACGGCCAACAGGTGGCCCCATTGGGGGAGTCTTACCCTCTGCAGAGGTGCAGTCAATGCATTCTAACGCCCCAGCCGACAGGGCGGTCAAATTTACAGTTATATAAATAACTATCATCTTCATCTGTCAATGAAATTGATAAGTGTGACATCGATGCCAGACGGGTTCTCAGGACTTGGGTTATGAGTTCAAATCTTATCAGAGGCTATGTCTATATTTCTGATCTCTGCCACTTACTTAAAAACAGTTGTCAAATCTAATAACCTGAATGCTGTGAGATAAAGTAGCAATAATTAAATGAGAAAAAACGTTTTTAAAACCAACAAAATAATAATACCCCAACGGTATAAAACTCGTATATACAAGGGGTTCTACAATATGTCCTTGAAAGCACTAACAGCACGTCAGTGGGGCTTAGAATACGCCGTCTGTATACCGTGATGTGGAGAAAGATCACCAAACAATATAATGCCCTGGGTATGACACTGAATTGTATCTGATGGCGAGACTCCATTTCTAGAGATCCGGGGACTGGGGAGTACCACTTTATTGCTATTACTCCAGGTTGACTCTAACCCAATGTAGCAGTGCCCTTTCTGTGTGTCAAATCGCTATGTATTCGATAAGAATATTTGATGTAATATAGATGTAAATTATTTTTATTAAGAATGTCGGTGCTTCTGTAATTCTGCATCATTTGGACTCGCTTAGAGAAAAAAAGATACACAATGATGCTGTGTGCTGTCTTAAACAAGTCTTTGAAGCAGCACTCAAAAAAAGTAGTTATACGGTCAATTCCATTCTGTCACACAAACCATCGAAATAAGATGAACAAGACATGCTCGACAAGCAAGAATGAACTCATAAATAACGTTCTCCGGTGGACAACTTCACATGGACACACCAGTGTGGGTCAACCAACAAAAAATCAATGGGTGAAGTTTCTGGGTGTCATATGGTAGACCAATCAGGAGCGATGACCGATGGGGATGGACGACGAAAGAGTCATGGGAATACATGCTGTCTGCATGATCTGATGATGTGTATTAATTCTGTACAAGAATCAGATTGCTGTTCGAATAGGCATTCATATTGAATATGGTATTATTTTTAACAATTTCATTCTGATAACATGCTTTATTCCTCCAGCCTTCCACAAGTCTATTTTCCCCCCCCCATCAATTCCCTATAAACTAAATGTAGATATATCTTTAGTTTTTATCTTATCTTTAATCTAGTTTCCTATAGGCAGTGTATAAATTTTACATTGAGCGTTAAGGTTCCTTTGAAAAATGCAATCCTACTGTAAACCGTTGACGGCAACTCGCTCACGTGTCACTTGTTTACGCAGAAAAATCATTACGTGAGCCCCTGCCATTTTTTGTTTTGTTTGTGAGTTCTGGGGCGAATAGACAGGGAAATTTGAAATATCCCATCATATAGGTAAAAATACCAAGAAAATTTGGTACGGAGTAAATGTAGTGGACAAAGAGTTAAAACTGTATAATTATTTGCATTAGACAGGAATACTTGGTATATAACTCTGAAAAAAAATATTTTAAGAAACAAATGCACAAAAAATGTAAATATAACTGTACATTGAAAGCAATTCCCTAACCTCTAGACGTGTCGTTCAAATCAGTCAATCCAGAAATCGAAAATTATATTAGTCAAGCCAGTCAAGTAACCCGTCGCAACTCAAGATTATTATCCACTTTCAAACAAGCGACGTAACTCGAAAACGCTAAAAGTCACGGTACCGCCGTATTTTATCAAAGGTTGACAACATTCCACACTAACAAATACAACTAAAATCCAGCGGGTTCGATCAGAGAGCCTTTCAGATGATCCACGTACGTAAGAGTCGTTCGCTTTGATTCAGATAGAAAAGGGAAAAAATAGAACCTAATCCTCGTAACAATTAATGATCCACTGTCTTTGATCCCGGCTCAAATGTACATTGAAATGCGCATGTGCGCCGCATTGTTGGGATAAGTTGGCTTTAGAGGGAATGAAATATCCGTTTGTGAATCGGAATATCTAAGTGTTTGGATTGTCTAGAAAGGCTTCCAGGACAGCTGGATGATTCCTTTTCGATCATTCTGATTTTGATCGACCGATATGGCATCATTCGTTGAGTCGGTTCTCTTTATTCCTTTCTGTTTTTAAACTGTGCTACAAAGAATATGTCGATTTAGTATTTGTTTGAAGAGAAACAACAATCAGCCAGCGACTCAGCTTCTTTCCCCAAACAGATAATATTTGCATATGACGACAGATTATTAGGAGAATCGTTGTAAAATGTTTGCCGCTAACCAGTAAACGTTATTATTCTTATTTTTCTACGTTTAGTAAGATTATATTCTTTTTTTATTACAGTGCTAAACTTGAAGCAGGTTTCTCTTTCGTTATGTAGTGGTTAGTAAACTAATTCTAGATCAAATACAAATGGAGACGCGTTGTGTAATGGTTATAGTCATAGTAAATCGGCGTACCGAGTTCAAATTCTGGACGTGGCTGTTTTTTTATTTTATTTAAAATAAGAATAGAAGCTCTCAAAGTAATTTTGACTAACAAGAAGAGATCGCCTTTGGTTTGGATTAAGAGTTTTCCTTCTTCTAGACCGATTCCCATTCTAAGGCTGAAAAGCCCATTCTGCCCTACGATTTGCCCATAGCTGAGGGAGATTAGTCGGATTCATACTTTTCCCAAAAGTTTTAGCGCTATGTGAAATGCAATCAACCGGGGACAAGATGTGAACTCCTCGACGTGTGCATTTCTTACAACGACAACCATGACACCGCGCGCCTCCACGTTTGCCTTTCACGTAGAGGCCAATGCCCTTCCGAAAGGAATGAATCCAACCATTCTCTCTCCAAGTAGGGCAGATTGGGCTCTTTAATCTTTTTTTGGCAACCAGTCTAGGAAAAGAAAAAAAAACGAATTTAAGAAATGTATCTTGTGTCGCATTCTACTCGGATTGAGGGATTGGTAAATATACACTACGGAAGAGTTTATTGGATGTTTATTTTTACGGAAAATCAAACCTTTTGGGTCATTTAATGCAGAATCAAGTCATTT
>CM042141.1:126505697-126510697 GCA_023376005.1 Doryteuthis pealeii
CACAGGTCTCCAGAACTCATCTAAGTATCCTGACCGGTTTTAGTTGTGCTGCGGTCTGGAAGATTTCGTTTCTTCCTCTAATCTCTTGTTCAACGGGTCTTTTTTCTATTGTCTTGGGTATTGTTCCACGTGTTCTGATTATGATTGGTATTACTGTCACTTTTATGTTTCACCGTTTTTTTTTCAGTTCTCTGACAAGGTCTAGGTACTATTTTTTTTAGATTTTTGCCTTTGTTTACCTTCACTCTGTGGTCTGCTAGTACAGGAAAATCCACTATGTAACAGTTTCTTTTTTATTTTCTGGTTAATCAAAATTAGGTCTAGTCTTCTAACCGGGATTGGGTGCTATGTTTGTATCTCAAAATTTCTGTGAATTTTTATGCATTTCATTTTCAAGGACAGCTTCTGGCTAGGACATTATTATTATTATTATTATTATTATTATTATTATTATTATTATTATTATTATTATTATTATTATTATTGTCGATTTCCCTGATTTCTACAGCAAACACATTGTCCATGCTGAAGCTGTATAATAAAAAAAATAGGCTCACCGGCTTAGGGTTCTCACGAGAATCTCAATAGAATATCTCGCAGAAGCGAGAATAGAAAGAAAAATAATCGTAGAAAGATGGTTTGACAGAATAAATAGAAATAACAAATGTATCGATCCCTTCAGAGGATCGTCAAGTAAGTTCGATTTTATATCAACGAAATAAAAAGGAAATGTTTGGGGCATTTTTCTCGGAACGTGGAACAATGAAAGCAGAAATAACAATAATAAAAATTCTCAATCTGGACGTTCAAGGTCATCATTGAAGAAAAAAAAAAAGAAAAAAAAAGAAAAATGAAAAAAAAAGAAGAAGAAAGAAAAAGAAAAAGAAAATTTCTTCAAGTTTTTCGATTTTACTTTCCAACTTAATAGGTTCTTTGCAGCAGGAAGAACTGGAAAGACGCTGCGAAGTTCGTGATGTGAAATGGTCAGAGAAATATTCAGTTTGTCAGAAATAGAACTGAACATATGAAATTATTGGCAGTGTCTATTCTCGAAGAAGTTTTGAACAAAAATAATGTTGAACGCGAAAAAAGAACAATTGGAATTAGCGATAAAGTCGGTTGCGAATAATAAATAAATAGATTTTTTTTTAAAATAGCGGAAGTAAGCGAACAAAAAAAAAATGGCGTACTCGCTGAAGGAAGACATAAAAATAGTTTCAAAGTTATCGTCATCCTAAAGACAAAAGCTGGAAGTCTGAAAATAAAAAGAAATGAGTGAGTGAATGAGTAAGTGTGTACATGTGTGTGTGTGTGTGTCAAAGAGAGAGGAAGGATCAGAGAGAGAGAGAGAGAGAGAGAGAGAGAGAGAGAATATGTGTGCTTGTGTGTGTGTGTGTGTGTGTGTGTGTGTCAAAGAGAGAGAAAGTATCAGAGAGAGAGAGAGAGAGAGAGAGAGAGAGAGAGAGAGAAAAAAAAAGAGAGAAAGAGATAGAGAGAGAGAATGTGTTGGTGTGTGTCAAAGAGAGAGAAAGGATCAGAGAGAGAGAGAGAGAGAGAGAAAGAGATAGAGAGAAGAGAGAATGTGTGTGTTTGTGTGTGTCAAAGACAGAAAAGGATCAGAGAGAGAGAGAGAGAGAGAGAGAGAGAGAGAGTTGAGAGAGAGAGAGAGTGTGTGTGTGTGTGTGTGTGTGTCAAAGAGAGAGAAAGTATCAGAGAAGAGAGAGAGAGAGAGAGAGAGAGAAAAAAGAGAGAAAGAGATAGAGATAGAGAGAATGTGTGTGTGTGTCAAAGAGAGAGAAAGGATCAGAGAGAGAGAGAGAGAAAAGAGAGAGAAAGAGATATAGAGAGAGAGAATGTGTGTGTTTTGTGTTGTGTCAAAGAGAGAGAAAGTATCAGAGAGAGAGAGAGAGAGAAAAAAAAGAGAGAGAAAGAGATAGAGAGAGAGAGAATGTGTGTGTTTGTGTGTGTCAAAGAGAGAGAAAGTATCAGAGAGAGAGAGAGAGAGAAAAAAAAAGAGAAGAAAGAGAGAAGAGAGAGAGAATGTGTGTGTGTGTGTCAAAGAGAGAGAAAGATCAGAGAGAGAGAGAGAGAGAGAGAAAGAGATAGAGAGAGAGAATGTGTGTGTGTGTGTGTGTGTGTGTGTGTGTGTGTCAAAGAGAGAAAGTATCAGAGAGAGGAGAAAGAATGCGTGTGTGTTTGGGTGTGAGATAAAGAGGGAGATAGTGCACACGCATTGTGTGTGTGTGTATGAGAGAGAGAGAGAGAGAGAGAGACAGACAGACAGACAGACAGAGACAGAGAGAGAGAGGGAGAGAGAGAGAGGCGGAGAAGGGAGAGAAAATAAGTTATATTTACATTTTTGGGATTCTAAAAAGAGAAAGAAAAACAAAACGCGAAGGCAATTTGTTTTCCGATTATTTAAATTAGCAACAACATGCAAGTCACCGTAGTTAAAAATCGGAAATAGATAATCTAGTTCGTACCTTCTGCAGTATCGGTGAGTTTCCTTGCCAAAAGGTTTTTAAGATATAGTTTCAAAGTTATCCTCATTCTAAAGGCAAATCTGGAAGTCTAGAATTAAGATAAAGTGAATGGTTGTGTATGTGTATGTGTGTGTGTATGTGTGTGCATGTTTGAAAGAAAAGACAGATAGACAGGAAGATACTAAGTTATATTTTAATTTTTGGGATTCTAAAAAAATGCGAAAGCAATTTATTTTCCGGTTATTTAACTTAGCAACAGCAAGCAAGTCACTATAATTAAACATCGGCAATAGACCGTACCTTCTGCAGTATCGGTGATCCTCCTTACCAGAAGGTTAAAAACCAAAAATCAGATTAAGAACCAAAGAAAATAGCCAAGTTTCAAACTCAGTTCACCATATTTACCAAGCTATGCGCATAGTTAACCAATCGATTATTTTAGAGGCATTTCAACCTGTAAATAGTTATTTTATGCCTAGTGGTTAAGGAATCACGTTCATTGTACATTTATATTTACATTTTTATGTAGTTCTCAGCTATGATTGGTTGCTTTTATTGTTTTTACTTTTGCACACAGTCCTATCGATTATTAATAATTTAAAACAGTTCTATATGACCCAGTAATCCGACCCGTAATACGAGGTATGTCACAAAAGTTCCAGGACTGGTGTCACAAAAATTTATTTCAAATCCAAACTACAAACTGCAAGTGATCCCCTTCAAAGTAATCCCCCTTGAGTCTAATGCACTTTTCCATTCTTCTCTGCCACGCTTGCATGTACTCCTGGGAGGATTCTTCCGGAATTCTCCGTAGCTCTGTCTTCATGGCCTTTTTCATGTCGTGCACATTCTTAAAATGGGTTCCCTTGAGCTTGGGGAAGAGGAAAAAAAACATGGGACCAGGTTGGGCGAGTAGGGAGGTTGCTCCAGCACAGTGATGTTCTACTGGGCCAGGAACTCTTTGATACTCAGGGCAGTGTGGGCATGAACGTTTTCATGGTGAAGCACCCATGAGATATACTGTCACATCTCACACCTCTTCTCGCGCACTGAACGATGCAAATGCCGCAGTAATTGTGTAGACATGTTGATTGATCTTCTGGCCGTGTGACAAGAACTCGCAGATGCCGCTCACATCGAAGAATTCGATCAACCTGGAACTTTTCTGTCATATCTCGTAAGTACTACCACACCGTAGCCCTTGGAATAATGACAATGAAAAAATAACTGGAACATCACCATCAAATGCTATTAAGTATTTAACTCGGATAACACTTTTTTGGGGAGGACGGGTCTAACACATCTGCGTGGGATACAATCAGCGTATTTTAATCCCAGGTGACAACATTTTTTGCTATATTAGTGTTGTGATGTTAATCCAAGAGTAAAAAGAAGTCCAGTCGAGGTAGGGTAAAATAAGACAAGTGTATTTACAATAATGGTACAGGAACGGCTAGCTTGCCGTTAAACGGTAACAGTACAACCTTTTCACTCGGTGTCTCACTATTTATAGTGAGAACCGGTGTATATTCTCCACTATAGGAACGGCCGGTACAACAATCAGTTTAACGCATATTAAAGGCTTTTTATAATATTGCTTTGTACATAAGAGTGTGTACTGAAAAGTTTACATGATATATCTGCTGTTGATAAGGTATGTCACATACCTGCTGTTAAAAATACCTGTTCCCGGTTGTTTACGGAAGTTAAGGAGAGATGAGCATACTCAATATTTAGGTGAACATTTAAGCAACAGTAGGTACTGTAAGCAATATGTTTCCTTTGTTTATCAAAATGACTTGATTGTGCATTAAATCACATGAAAGGGGTTGATATGCTGTAAAACAAAACAACCAAACCAACCAAAGAAACTAAACCAAAAAGTAGTAGTACAAATAACAAAGATAAGGATATTTGTCCAAATGAATTGGGTGGTAAATGCGTTTAATCCCTAAGCTTGTAAAATGAAATAAAAGTGAATTTATCTTCATTTAGGCAACCAATTTAGGAGAAGAAAAAAATCTAATTTCAAACCAGCTCTGTCCCGTTTAAAAATTGAACTTACATAACATCCTGCTGCTACTGATGGTTTATATGCTATTAAACAGAGAATTCAAATCACAGAAAAAGAATCAAAAAGTAGTAGTAGTAGTAGTAGTAGTAGTAGTAGAAATAACAAAGATAAGGATACTCGTTCAATTGAATTGTGGGGTAAAAGCGTTAAATCATTAAGCTTGCGAAGCCAAATAAAAAAGAGAATATATCTTCATTTCGGCAACTAATTCAGGAGAAGAAAAACTCTGAATTCAAACCATAGCTACTCCACTTAAAACCCGACGATGATTGATATTACACTGTAAGTAAAGTCATCGGGGTAGTCTAAAGTCACTATCAGCCAGACAGCGAGGGAGTCTATCCCCTTTTAACTTGCGCTAGACCAAGGAGATCATTTTAGCGTCCGAGGTGGAGCGCCACACCAACAATCAGCTCCTCGCTTTACCGCACAGATCCCTGTGC
>CM042141.1:126515697-126540697 GCA_023376005.1 Doryteuthis pealeii
TTCCGTTCTCTTTTCTTTACTCCTTTCATTTGTTTCTGCAACGATTCTTTAAAAAAATCTACATTTGTTTTTCTTGAAATCTATCTTTCTTTTTATTCTCTATATTTCTTTCTTTCTTCCCGCCTTTCTTTCAGCTCCTTCTCTCTATTTTCCCTTTTCTCTTCAGTTTTATTTCTTTCTGTATATTTTACCGTCTCTTTTTCTTTCCTTTTTTCTTTCTTTCTTTTTTATGTCTATCTTCCCCTTCTCTGGCTTATTCCCTTTTCTGTTTTTTTTTCTTTGCTGTTTTTCATTATTTTACCGTATCTTTCTCTTTTACGTTCTCTTTTTTTCTTTTCTTTTCTTTTCTTTTCTTTCTTTCTTTCTTTCTTTCTTTCTATTTCTCCTTTCACTTACTCCCTTTTCTAATGCTCTTCCTTTCTCCTTTTTCTTTCGCCATTTATTTCTTTATTACATCCTCTTTTTTCTTTTCTTTCTTTTTCTTCTTTTTTCTTTCTTTCTTTCTTTCTTTCTTTCTTTCTTTACTCCTCTCCTCTCTCTCTCTTTCTCTCTCTTTTTCCCCTCTCCTGCATTCATCTTCCTTTCTCTTTTCCTATTAGGTTTCGTTTATTTTCCCATCCTTTCTTTCTTTTTTCTCTCACTTTTACCTTTTTTTATTTCTCCCCCCCCCCTAATACTTCCTTTATTTTATCTATCTTCTCACGTTTTCCATATTTCACACTCTTTTTTTTTCTTACTTCTCACCTCCCCTTCGTTATTTCCCTCTCTTACCAACACTACCCTCGCATTACCAGTCTTTTTCTTTGTCCTCCTTTACCCCGGCTTCACAATTCATTTAAAGAAAGGCCCAGCAAGAGAGAGAAAGAGAGAGACAGAGAGAGAGTGAGCCACCCCGACCCTCTTACCCAACCACGCCCGGCAAAACGCTGGGACAGCTTGTTCAACAGAGGCCTTTCTACCCTGCTCCTCCTACTTGTAGGGGTGCCCAACTATTGATTGTACGATGTGCGTGACATTCAGCTGATACCAAATGAGGAATCCGGGATCGTAGAGTTGGTGGGTTGGGGAGGCACAGGCGATGAAAGAGAATTAAGAATCACCCCAAAGAGAAGCTCGTGTAGTCGCTACGGCAAGCAATTATATTCACACTGTCACGTGTTTGTATTTGGTGGCTGGGTCGTTCTAGCATTGTCTTAGCTATCCCATTCGGGGCGTTCATCTTCTCAGACGAGAAAAAATATTAAACGCAGGATTCCATATTAAAGAATTTATGAATACAAATTCTGTGGTTCAAAACTCTATCTAATCCAATCAAAGACATCATACGGTTTTGTAACGGTCAGCGACACGAGCTAGCCATTCGTGGGTTCGATTTTCACTAAATCAAAATAAATCAAAACGTTTTATTCACAATTCTTAGCTTAATAGTATTTGGTAATTATGCTTGAAGTATTGTTAAGTATGTTATTATATATTAATGATAGGAAAGCAATTACAATGCGTATGAAATAAAAATAAAACGATGTTTAGTCTTATCAATTTCAAAGTAACTTTATCATCAGAGACGTTTTTTAAGAAATGGACGCGTTTTTTGTGTCGTTATTACTATTTTTTTTTCGTACGTTCTAAACACGCGTCTCGTGGGGTTTTTTTTTATAACGCCACGCGGATGGGTCGTGATAGCCGTTGTTCATTCAATTTCAATTTTATTCTTTTCATCTGTTTATATATTTATGTATTTATCTATCTATTTATTTTTATTTATTCATTTTATGTATATATATATATATAATATAGTATGTATTTCTTAGCTTGTTTTATTATCAGTTCATTCTACATTCTATTTATTCTGAGTCTCTTTTGTTCTACATCCATACACAGAAAAGCACCGGTTTCCTTCAAATAATTAAAGTTAAGCAGTGATGAGCCTGTTCAGTATTCAGATGGGTAAACCCTTAGAAATAGTAGATACTGTAAGCATTTTTGCTCTTATGAACTTGAGAAAGCCAGAATTACATTCATCCTCCATCCATTTATGGATGAATAGTAGGGCAGACTGGGTTCTTAAGCCTTGGCTTGATAACCAGTCTAGGAGAAGTAAAACATTTAAAAACGCTTGAAAATTGACCTTGTGTCAAGCAATTATTTTCACACTGTCACATGTTAGTATTTGATGGTTGGGTCATTCTTACATTGTCTTAGCTATCTTATTCGGGGCGTTCGTCTTCTTGGACGAGAAAATTATTCAACGTAGGATTCCATATTTTGTGGTTTGAACTCAGTTTAATACAATCAAAGACACTTTGCGGGTTTTAAACGGTCAGCGATCTAAGCTACCAGTTTCTGGGTTCGACTCTTGCTCGTTAACTGAAAAATCTGTTCTTTTTTTACCGTGACTAAGCTAAACTAAACATATTTTACATCGAGAAACGTTTAAATAAAAACATTTGTATTCCTAATTATTAGCTTGCTTTGCTACGAGTTTATTCTACTGGTTCAGGTTCATTTGTTTACACCTTTTGATCCAGACAGTGAAAATTATTGGATTCCCTCAGATCATTAAAGTTAAGCAGTGATAAGCCAGTTCAGTATTCAAATGGGTATCCAATTATTAATAGGTGGTACTATAAGCATTTTTGTACAAATGATCTTGAAAAGGGATTAATTCATATGTTGTTCAACCAGCTATGGATAAATAGTAAAAAAATACTAGATTCTTTAGCCTTGGTTAGTCTTAGAAATTGAGCCGGCTTTCTTTTGGATTGATTTGTTGTGTTACATAATCTATGCGGTTGCATAAGATTATTGTCAATCCCCTGTATTTCAGAAGGGATGGCTCCTTTCATATCACGGGCGGGGCTTTCCATGGAATATTACAGAAAGCCCGCGAAATACGTGAAGTCACGTGGGACCTGGTTGGCTCTCAGTTTTCAGCTTGAACGTCAGGCAGATAAGGCCTTAGCTGGAGCTCACTGCACACGCGCGTTATGTTAGTCAGAGAAATATGTTTAGTTAAGTAAATAAAGGTTTAAATAAATTATATGGTTTTGTGGTTGATGAATGTCTTGGCAACAAGACTGACATAGAAGAAGAAATGAATCAAGAACGACCAATCAGCAAGAACAGAGAAATAGAAGCACAGAGAAGTCCAGACGCTAGAAGAACTTAAGATACCAAAGATGAACAGAAGAATAATAGAAGTAAAGAAAGGGTATACAACAGTTGGATTTTTACGGCATGCCAACTCTTGCTGGGTTATTTTATATCGAAGACGTTTTGTTCTATTGATGCTTGATGGGTATTCTTTTTTAAAACTTTTTTACACATTTTCTTAAAACCCATTTTTCCTATTTAACTCATAGATAGGATCCTGAAAGGCACTGCTATTCCTGGTCAGAGTTGATCTAGGAGTGAGGGAAATTATGATTCTTCACGCTTCCCAGACCTCCAAATATGAACCTTACGTTTAGATGCAGTTTAACGTAATACCCAGGACTCTTAAACCCTCAGCCATGACCTTATTGCGCATATATGTTAAAAAGAGTTTGGGCTGTCATAAGGGTAATAGAGTTGGTAATAGAGTTGGGACAATCATATAGGAGCTAGGGCTTGCCCTGACCAACCGATTGATCAGAGGGACCAAAGTTGAGTGTTGCGTTTCAATTGACTGCTCAGCCACCAGGATTCTAAGCATCATAGGTCACCACCAACGATCGATAGGTAACCCTATGGGAGGTCTGACCCCTCTGTAGAGGTGCAGTCGGTGTATTAATCTGCCAGGGTGAATGCCGAAAGAACAACAACAGCAACAACATAAGAACTAGTAAAATCTACAGCCAAGTATATATATATATATATTTACCAACCCCTCCGCATGAGTAGGATTTAACGCAAGGTCAATTCCTTAAGCGGAGTTTAACAGGTGTAAATTCAGTTTTCCTTCTCCTCGACTGGTTACATAGCCATGGTTAAAGAGCACAGTCTGCCCGGCTATTTACCCATAGGTGGAGGGAGAACTGGATTCATACATTTATAAAGGGTATTAGCGCGATGTGAAATGCAAACAGCCTCGTTTAGGAATTGAACTCGGGTCATCGAGTCATTTTCCTACGACTCTAACCATCACATGAAGACCTGGGAATGACGTTAAACTCTATCTGATGGTGAGGTTCCAGTTTCGGAGGTTTGGGAATGTGGAGACCCCTTCATCACCATTGCTCCCTGGTCCACTCTGACCCGGAGTGGTAGTACCTGGTAGGGTCCCATCTATTTGTTAAATAGAAAAATGTATTTATAAAAAATTGTTTTTTTTGTTTTTGTTTGTTTTTGTTTTGTTTTACGGCATATCAACCTCAGTGGGTCATTTAATGCCGATAAAGTTTTGAAATAAATCAATTCTTAATGGATAATACAATTTTTTTATAAATACATTTTTCTATTTAACCAATAGATGGGACCCTAACAGGTACTACCACTCCGGGTCAGAGTGGCCAAGGGAGTAATGGTGATGAAGGGGTGCTCCACATTCCCCAAACCTCCAAAACTGGAACCTCACAATCAGATAGAGTTTAACGTCATTCCCAGGGCATGTAGACCCGCAGCCACCGCCTTCTAGCATCCATATGATAAAAAGGGTTGGGGCTTGCCATAAGGGCAATAGGGCTGGGAAAATCATATAGGTGCTAGGGCTTGATGTGACCAGCCGATTGATCGGAGGGGGCCTCTCCGACCGCCCGTCTAGCCCAAGATAGGGCCAAAGTGGAGTATTGCATGTCATGAACTGCTCATCCACCTGGGCTCTATCCTTAAGCATCACGGGTCGCCACCCACGTATAACAGGCGGCCCCATTGGGGGAGTCTTACACCTCTGCAGAGGTGCAGTCGGTGCATTATAACGCCCCAGCTGACAGGGTGCAAAAAAATTGTATTATCATTTATTTCAAAATTTTATCGACATTAAATGACCCCCTGAGGTTGTATGCCGTAAAACAAAAACAAACCAAACCATCACATGAAAATATAGGAATGGAATTTTGAATTGAAAAATGTGTCATGCGTATAATAAATGGAGAATCCGCCAATCAGGAATTCATCAGAACACTTGGAGAAAAAAGAAAACTAAAAATACTTGGCTATATTAAAAGTGGACATCATCAAGCAGACGGAGATGAAAGAATAAGTAAGAAAGGAGTACTTCAGAAGAACTCGAAACCTAAACTCCACCGCAGAAATCACATCAAAGGAATAAATACAAGGGCAATATCTCTGATATGATACTCTGAACCCGTTTTTAAAGGGACTCAAATATATAGACTAAAGAATAAGGACATTGATGATGGAGAGGGCCTACACCGGAGGGATGACAGACAGACAGACTATATGTGTCAAGAACAGAAGGTGAAAGAAGACTTGCCAGTATTGTAAATTGCGTGGATGCATCGGAAAAAAGGGGGCTCTCCTTGATAAGACACTAAACTGTATCTGCTATGAATAATAATTACATCGATTGAACATCTTAGAGTGAAAGTCTCTGGTCAAAATTCTATTAATAAAGTCAGATTACGAATTTACGGATGTGTAAGAATAAAGCGACTAATCTGACTGCTGTCAAGGTGGTTATTGCATTAATTGACATGAATATGTGCAAAATTAAGCGCGTGGTTCAGTACAGCTGCTACCATCAAATCAGCCTATATAATGTTAAATAAGTAATGTGAATGCTCAACGTGCAATGTATATTATATGTACTAAGAAACGTGTTTATATATATATATATATATATATATATATATATATATATATATATATATATATATATATATATATAAAGAGAGTTTTATAATTTGCTTAAAGCATTGTGTATATATTGGTTAGGAGGTTGATTTAGGAGGCTATCACAATGCAGGTGTAAAGAAAAAAAATAATAATACGGTAACAATGATGTTGTGTGTTAACCTGTATTTAATTCTTGAATTTTTAAAAAGAAATGCCATAACTAGACTGCTTCAGTTCCAGTGATATTTTGAAAAAGAGATATTATCTCGAAAATTCAAGAATTAAATACAGGTTAACACACAACATCATTGTTACCGTATTATTATTTTTTCTTTACACCTGCATTGTGATAGCCTTCTAAATCAACCTCCAAACCAATATATATATATATATATATATATATATATATATATATATATATATATATATATCATATCATATTATAGCCAAAAGATAGTTTTTAATAAATAACTGTTCTCTGATACTCATTCGTAATTTTATGTTTTATCTTCGTATATGCATATATTTACCAACCCCTCCGCACGAGCAGGTTGAAACAAGGTCAATTTCTTAAACGGAGTTAATCAAGTTTGAATTTAGAGTTTTCCTTCTCCTAGACTGGTTACCTATCCAAAGTTAAAGGACCCAGTCTGCCTACTATTTACCCATAGCTGGAGGGAGAATATGTGGATTCATACCTTTCCCAAGGGTATTACCGTTATGTGAAATGCAAAACAGGCTTTACTAGGATTTGAACTCGGCTCGACGAGTCCATTTCATACGACACTAATCATTACACCACACACCTCCATATATATTCGTATATATAACTAGTAGTTTTGTGTAAACTTTTAAGGAAAACCAAAAGGTTATTTTGATTTTATTAAATTATAATGAAGCGATACAATTTCGTTAGCTTTTATACGTTTTCTTTGCCTTTTCCCGATGAAAGAAAACAAGCCCAAAATGAGGGTAGCCTTCTTGGTGAGATCTTAGTAAGCGAGTTCGAACTCCAGTGGCGCTATTACATTTACTTCAAGACTAATACTCTTGGTAAATGTATGAATCTCCCGCCACCAAACTCTGGGTTAAATAGTGCCACTGCTCTTCTGCAAAGATAACTTTGGCATTAAATAACACACGACGGTTTGTATGCCATTAAACAAAGAAACGAAACCAGAGCCGAAATGGGAAATTAAGAACATAATTGTAACAGCTATATGTAGTTAAATAGGCGGAGTGGCCTATTGTCTGTATCAACCGGAAAGCGAGGGAGTATATACAGTTTTCACTAGCGCTAGACCAGTGAGATTGTTTTGCGTTAGAGGTGGAGCGTTATAACTAGCATCATATAACTGTCTTCATTTTCATATTCTACTGGGCGGAGAGTACGTAGTCTGAAATCAATCGGTCGCGGATTCCTTTTTTTTTGGGGGGGGGGTTACATATTTGCAAATCAAAACCATATCTGAAGAAAATGTCTCAGTAAAGTGCAGACTAGAAATTAAACAACGGTAAAGACGCATATCCTTTTTGTATATATTAAGAAAGTTTTGTTTAGTTTGAAAAATTACTTGCAGGTCCTAATATATTTATCAATCACCCAGGGCGTCCCATCGTGGTGTAACTGTTAGCAAGTTAGTATCACAGATCTATTACTAATAAATAGCGAGTTCGATCCCCACTGGATTTCTCATGCATGTGACCTTGTGGCACATCCTACGCGTAGCGAACGGGTTGGGTAAACACCCTACTTTATTGGTCACCCATTTAAGTTATGAGTCCCAGATATGACACTAAACTGCATTCGTTACTGTGGCCCAAATTCCGGAGTCCACCCCATGTTGTCATTTCTACGAGATCCACTCGGATTCGAATTAGAAATAGAGTCCCATCCATGGGTCAAATAGATAATTTTGAGGATTTTGCACATTAATAAATTGGCTCGTTAAAAGTTGAGATTGTAATGAAGTATGGGCTGTTTAACTGTTTAAATCAATTGAACTACATTTGATTGTTTCTGAATTATTAGTATAAAATAGGAATACTTTAAACCATATAAGATTATGCAAATTATTGGACAGGGATACTTGAAACCATGTAATTTTATACAAATCATTTGTATTGGATAGGGATACTTGTAACCATGTAACTTTATACAAATTATTAGTATTGGATAGGGATATTGTAACCATGTAATTTTATACAAATTATTAGTATTGAATAGCGATACTTATAACCATGTAATTTTATAAAAATCATTTGTATTGGATAGGGATACTTGTAACCATGTAATTTTATACAAATGATTAGTATTGGATGGGGATAGTTGTAACCATGTAATGTTATACGAATTATTAGTATTGGATAGGGATACTTATAACCATGTAATTTTATACAAATTATTAGTATTGATAGGAATACTTACCTGTAATTTTATACAATTATTAGTATTGGATAGGGATACTTGAAACCATGTAATTTATACAAATATTAGTATTGGATAGGATACTTGAAACCATGTAATTTTATACAAATTATTAGTATTGATAGGAATACTTGAAAACCATGTAATTTTATACAAATTATTAGTATTGGATAGAATACTTGTAACCATGTAATTTTATACAAATTATTAGTATTGGATAGGATACTTATAACCATGTAATTTTATACAAATTATTAGTATTGGATAGGGATACTTGAAACCATGTAAATTTTATACAAATAATTAGTATTGGATAGATATACTTGTAACCATGTAATTTTTATACAAATTAATTAGTATTGGATAGGAATACTTGAAACCATGTAATTTTATACAAATTATTAGTATTGGATATACTTGAAACCATGTAATTTTATACAAATTATTAGTATTGGATAGGGATACTTTGTACATGTATACAATACAAATTATTAGTATTGGACAGGGACATTGTAACCATGTAATTTATACAAATTATTTGTATTGGATAGGGATACTTGAAACCATATTATTTCATACAAATTGTTTGTATGGAATATGAATACTTGTACAATCTTATACAAATTATTAATATGAGATAGAAAAAGACAATTGCAGATATATAATCGTTAAAATTAATTACTATTATATGAGAATACCTACCTTAAAAATACAATTGTTTAAAAAAATCACATGTTGACATTTGATAACTGAATAAGAGTTGACATGCCCTAAAACAGTAAGACCAGCCTAGCAACAAAGCAACCATATATATTGTAAATTTAGGAACAATATTCGCGTGTGAACCAGTGATTTTAATGCAAATATCCATAAGTCATCATATATATATTCTCATAATTTATTAGGCATACAGGCCCCAGTTTTTTATGGGGAAATATTGATTGATTGATTTTAATAGTATATCGACCAGTATAGGTTTATCTTATGCCTCGACTTTAGTGAATCGCGTTTACTGTATGTTTATGTTTATATTTTCTATTGTTTCACAGTTCTTTTTGTATAGTTATATGATTTCAAATAGCCTTATCTGATAAGAATAATTTGCACACAGTTGTATGATTTCACGTGATTATTTTTATTTAATAATGATCACTTATTTGCACAGTTATATGGATTCAAATACTAATACCTAATCCTTAACTTTCAAGTCTTCCTAAAATTAATAATTCTATTTAATCAACATCTGTTGGCACAAAGTTATATGGTTTCACGTAATCTTATCGAATACTAATCATTTCCAAGTAGATCTATTTAGTCCACTGAGGAAACCCTAATAGGTACTATGAGTCAGAATTTACCTTGTAGTGATGGCAATGAAGGGACACTCCACACGCGACTAGAATCTATTAATAATGAAGATTCGCTTCTGGTTTTCGTCTGTAACAAAAACCACGTCACTGCTTACGTCACTATACCCGTCATAAATCGTCATAACATAGAATAAACACACTCAAAATTTGAGCATGTAACATTAGACAGTCCTAATGGTTTTTAAAACAAGTTTTAATAGATACATACCCAGTATCATATATTCATATATAGTTGTTTTTTTAATAGATATTCAAAATTAATAGAACTTAGTTTTGATTTCAAATTGTTTTATTTTTTTTTACTCCTTTAATAAATTTGATGATTTCATGATTCATGGTTGAAACTCTACGACATTTAATTTTTAACTTCCACCTCCTCAAGCAATATTTTTCAAAAAGTTATTTTTACATCGCTCGGAGGCCGTTTTATTTTGCTAGCAAGATCAATTGAGGGATTTTGATTGTATGTCAAGCAGTCTTGGATTATTTCATTCCATGTTGTTAAAAAATTCGTGTTTATTGTAGTTTTAGTGTAGTTCTTAAGAATCTTTTTGGCACACAGTTCTTTGGAATTCGGCCATTTTAAACATATCCATTCTACTAACAGATGAAACACTAAAAGGTGCTACCACTTCAGGTCTGAATAGAAGTGTAAGTAATGGCATTGAAGGGGTAGCCACACTCCACAGTCCTCCAAAACTTCGACATCTCCACTAGATGCATTTTAACGTCATACCCAGGACACTCTCAGTCACCGCCTTTTAGCACATATATGAATTAAGGTTTTTCCATAAGAGCAATACGGTCAGGACAATCATATAGGTACTAGGGCTTGACGTGACCAGCAGATTGATCGAAGGGGGCGTCTTCGACCACCCGTGAAGCCCAAGTAAGGGCCAAAGTTAAGCATTGCATGTAATAGACTGCTTGGTCACCAGGAATCGGTCCTTAAGCATCTCCGGTCGCTATCCACAGCCAACAGGTAGCCCCATTTGGATACCTAGAATACAGTTTTTTACCGTACTTGATGCTATTAACTCTTTACCTACTTAAAACCCTCAAAGCTACCACACCAAAGCAAAATACAAAAACCGATAGTCCATTATTATTGAGCAGAAAGACTTTGATTTCAATAACAATAATATGACTTTATTTGAATAGAATGAGTTGTGAGGGGAATAGATAGTGAACTTTGAAATATCCCATCATACAGATTAAAAAAATACCATGAAAATTTGGTACATGCGTTGCGGAAATTTGGTAGGCAACGTGTTAAGGCGTCACCATCTATGTTATGTATCCGATTATTGTTGCTTAACTTCAGTGATCTAGCACAAATTGGTGAGCTCAGTTGGTAGAGTGTTCGCCTAGGAACCATAAGGTTCCTGGTTTGATACCGGCCCTAGCACACTCGGCGTATGAGTAGCACAGGATATGTGTGGTAAAGTAAGGACCTGGTGGTAGGTGTGGCGTCCCACCTCTGACACAAAAAACAATCTAATTGGTCTCGGGCTAGTGAAAAGGGGGAGAGAGTACCTCACTGTCTGGCTGATAACGACTTTAGGCTACATCAACGTTTTTATTTTTTTTATAGGGGGTTCTTGATATTTATTGTTATTCCTAAACTAAGTGTATAAGAATTGCTTTCATGATATTTCATTAAATCCCCGTTGTTCTTCTCGTTGTTTGTATTCATCATAGATGTCGTCATGTGGTCTGTTTTATGCATTTCAGACCGCAAATATCCCTTAATTAAATGGGAGTTTAAGATTCGCCCTTCTCGCATTGCCTCGTTCACGTTGCCTCTCGCATTTTCTCTCGATCGAACAAAAAGAAATGTGTGTAAACTCAAAGAATTCTTTTTAATTACAAAGATCATTTACAATTCTTCGATTCTTGTAAGTTGAATTCTATAAAAAAAAAAAACTGAAACACGAAAAGAATAGAACAAAAAATAAATAACCACAAATAAAACCAAAAAAAATTTAAAAGATCGAGCAAAAAATCAAAAACCGTTTGAGACGTGTAAACATTGTGTTGTGTGTCTTTCCAAGAAAAAAAAAACTAATTGCGTTTCGTACCAAAATCTACAAATCATCCTTTCTCCGAAAATCAACAAGATATTAATTTGCATTCACTATTCATCATTTCTCGTTTCTATCAAAATTTCCCCCATCCGTCTTCATCATTTTTCAATTTCCCATCATGTTTGAGAAATCCTGGATCTTCTTCCACACCAACCCCGCATCCAACACCCTCCACCACTTAGACTGAGAACGAAGCTTATCTATACTTGCGGTTTGCCGGGCTAAAAATGTCTGATGTGGGGACTGAAATATTGCTTTTAAGCCCCTAGAAAGAATTGCACAGTGCATTGCGCATTAAAGCAAAGGAACCACTATTAGAGTCTAATTTCATTAAAAATTATTTAAGAGAAGCGAAGAACTTCTAACCACAGATATGTATTTCCAGTACTTATCAATAAAACCTTTACTTTAATTAGTAAGTGAAACTACCATATCCTCTTAGATTAGTTATGATATATTACATGATATATTATATATATATATATATATATATATATATATATATATATAGTGTGTGAGATGGTCACTGTTTCAGCTTTTGCTGGAATGGTGTACCAAAGGCAGTATTATTGGTAGAGTGCTCAAAATAAAATAGAGCTGTTATATAATATAATAAGATAAACATATAAAGGTTTTACATATCTATTTATTAGGTGACAAAGGAACATTCACAACTATATTGGTTTCATGCGATGCAATCATCAGGTGAAGATGTTTCAAATGTCATTTGAAACATCTTCACCTAATGATTTCATCGCATGAAACCAATATGGTTGTGAATGTTCCTTTGTCACCTAATAAATAGATATGTAAAACCTTTATATGTTTATCTTATATATATATATATATGTATATATATATATATGAGACACCAAGTGAAAAGGTTGTACTGTTACCGTTAACGGCAAGCTAGCCGTTCCTGTACCATTATTGTAAATACACTTGTCTTATTTTACCCTACCTCGACTTGACTTCTTTTTTACTGTTGGATTAACATCACAACAATATATATATATATATATATATATATGGTATTTGTGGAAAAAGTGACTTACCGGTGGAAATGGTCACAGTGGTTAGTTGATTCAAGTTTCACAAAGATAAGACAGCGATATAACAAATATAAAGTGCTCAATACGTTAGTAGAGCAAATGTAATATATAACGGTCTTTTTCCCGTCTTGTTTTTGTTGATGACTGACCCACGTGCGGTTGATACATTATAATGCAACAGGGTCCTCATATTAGTTGAGGATGGGCCGAGTGTTGCTTTTTAAAACCGTCAAGAGAATTGGCCCCGTAACGGTTTGCACACTTTCTCTTCTGATGAGCCTATTTCAGTTGTAAACATCGTTTGTTTTTTCATTATATCTTATTCATATATATATATATATAATTTTCCTCTGAGAAAAAAAGATAGATGGGAACTGTATAATGATTCTGCGTACTGTCTTGAACAAACCCTGGAGGCAGCACACCACAAAATACCAGCTACACTGCCGCTTTCCTCCTATCACACAAACCATTTGGGTAAGCCGTACAAGACATACTGGAGATGGCTGGAGAAGTAAGGATGAGCTCATGGGTGAATTTATCATATGGCCACTTACATATAAACACTTTTAGGGCCGACCAGCAAAAAACTACATCGATCATCTATGCACCGATACTGGATGCTGTGCAGAGGACCTTTCAGGAGTTATATATATATATATATATATATATATATATATATATCCATTGGTATATTTATTAATTAAGAAGACTCAATATCGGTGCATACATATATGAGAAGACTCAATATAGAGCATACATATATGAGAATAACGAAGACACAGTCAATGGGGCAATGCGATCATCAGACCAAGTTTCTATACTATCCAAGCTTTATATATATATATATATATATATATATATATTAGTTTTTTTTTCTTGGCAAGACACACAACACAATGTTTACACGTCTCAAACGATTTTGATTTTTTGCTCGATTTAAATTTTTTTTTTTTTATTTGTTTTGTTTTATTATATATATATATATATATATAATATATATATATATATATATATATAATTGAATTAACGTAGTTTTCATGATTTTATATTTTTCTGGGTGTATATATAATTCTGCTATCGTGGCGTCGAGTATCTTTCCAACAAACTTTGTTCATTTGCATTTATCTTTATATATCACTCTCTCTCTCTCTCTCCCTCTCTCTCTCTCTCTCTCTCTCTCTATATATATATATATATATATATATATATATATATATATATAATAATGGAGATTCGATCCCGGTTTTTGTCTGTAACAAAAATTACGTCACTGCTTACGTCAAATTACCCAAATTCGTCAAAACAAATAGAATAAATACACTCAAAATTTGAGTATGCAGCATTAGACAGTCCTCATTGTTTTTTAAAACAAGCTTTAATAAATACATGACTGGTATTATATATCTATATATAGTTTGTTTTATTTTAATACATATTTAAAGTTTACATTTTAAATTGTTTTGTTATTTAATCCTTTAATGAATTTGTTGATTTTACTTACTTACGTACAAACTCGCTGACATTGAATTTTTTACTCCCACCCTTCAGGCAATATGCTTCAAAAATCTATTTTTACATTGCTCGGAGGTGTTTTTTATTTTGTACTAGTATATATATATATATATATATATATATATATATATATATATATAATATATATAAGCAGAAATGTGAAGTTTATAAACGGACTATAAGCCTTTCAGAACACGAGGAAGTGAGGAGAATTTTGAGTTCATTTTAGAAATTGTCTTTTGTTTTGTTTACTCTTAATATATATATATATATATATATATATATATATATATATATATATATATATATATATATATATATATATTAATTTAGACCGAAACTTGTGAGTGTTCTGAAGCAGAAATTTAATTTTCTAGAAAATAATTTCCGCAAATGACAAACATTTAAATTTTGTATTTAATCGTTTGTTGAGCTAAAAGGATAAAGAAATATTCGTTTATTTTATTTTATTTCTTACTCAAATATTACAATAAAAACAACCTAAGAATTAAACATGCGCCCTTGTTTGTAGGTGAATAATTTCGCGCATTTTTTCCAGTTGAATTTATCCGTTTATTCTATGAATAGTTTACTTCTTTTTGTGCTTATGAAGAACTGTGAAGACTTCCAGAAAGCGTTGTATTTTAATCATTGAATTATAACATTTAATCAGTAAAAATCAAAAAGTAAATTTTGTACTTTTCTTTATTATAAACATATTAAAGTTTATGCGCGATTTTATTACTTAACAACATCTCTCTCTTCTTCATTATAAGTCGAAAGGTACATACCAAAATAGACCCCCCACATATATATATATATATATATATATATATATTATTATATATATATAAGGGTTGTCAAAAAGTATCGAGATTTTTGTAATTTTTGACACACCTTATATTCTGAAAAAATAACATTCCATTCATTAATTTTTTTCAGAATACAAGGTGTGCCAAAAAAGTAACAAGTTTAAAGCTGTATTTACCAAGATAGAAATGAAGAATGAATGTAACATTATTTTTCACAATACATGGTGTGTCAAAACGTACAAAAATCTCGATACTTTTTGACCACCTTGTATATATATATATATGTGTGTGTGTGTGTGTGTGTGTGTGTATGTATATGTATATATAGTCTACTACTCATAATGATAATATTGCATTGATGTATGAATTAATGTGCCCATAAATTGGTCAGGGAATAACCATATATGGGTGTGTTTTGATTTAATGGCCTTGTGTTTATTTGTGGATTTTACAGATGCGTTTACTTTCTCTAACCGTCTCCGTTGTTTCTCCTCTTGCTCGTGCCTTCCATCTCAACCAAGAACAAGTATCAGTTGCCATGATAATTTCCAAGTGGTTATTGGAAGGTTTTCGTCCACACTGACGAGTGGATTTTTGAAAATCAATGCCCACTCCAAAATGCCTGCCTCTCCCGGCCACTTAATGTGGCCTATCGGTTCGTTCCCATCTTCGCGTCTTCAAACATCTCATACAGAACTTTTCCCGGCATCCCTGCCACGAAATTCCATATTCCATTCTCTTGTATTTCTTTGTCGTTTGTCTCCTGATTTTCCTGTCTCCCTTTGTATCCACCCCGTCCATTCCTCTTTACCTCTCTCTCCCCCCTCTCTCTCTCTCGTGTTGTCTCACTCTTACTTTCTATTCTCCTACCCACAGACTATTCCTCTCTCTCTGAGAATATTATCGTTTCATCTATGTCACTTGTCCACGAAGCAGTGACAAAAGATACTGGCGCGTCGTCACTGTGACTCTCTTAAAAGCTTCCTGGCCAGAAGTGATTTAGCCGTTTTTCCATTCCACTCTTTATCTTCCTTATCTCTTACTTTTCGTTTATCTTCTCCAAGAACCCCAGACATTAATTCCATGCCTTTATGGGGTTTAGGATCCATTCAACTATTTTTCTAAACTCTTTCCTTTTTATTTCTATTCCCAGGCGGGCTCCTCACCTGATTAGAGCTCTCTCAAGGTTTTGTCCGAAAACGAGGCTATCCAGCAAGGGCGTCCATTAGGGAACAAAATGAGAGCAAAACAGGACGAACGAGTTGTTCTCTTTTTCCATCGAATAGATGTAAAAGATAAAGAAAATCGAAATTTACTGATGGTAACTGTCAAGTCTGTGCGCAACTTGACAGCGAATCAGTGCGTCCAAGTAGACATATGCACAATCATCTATCGAGACACCAAGGACTAGATACAAGCGATCTCGGGTTCTATAGAATCTTTCACTATAGAAATCGATATCAGAAGGTATTTCTGCTAAAAACTAATAACCTGTTATTCTGACCTTCCAAAGCAGAAACGGTAATCGATCAGCTAATCAATAGGGATCTATACTTGACCAAGCCAGACCTTTTATTCGTTATATCATTTATAGTATTGCAAAATAATAAAAACCTACTTAGGTTCACTGAAATGTTTTCAGATTTTTTACTATTGACATTTGGTTTCTTTGTTTAATGGCATATCAACTTTTGTGGATTATTTAATGCCAAAGTCTGGTTTGGTTTGGTTTGTTTTGTTTTACGGCATATCAACCTCAGTGGGTCATTTAATGCCGATAAAGTTTTGAAATAAATCAATTCTTAATGGATAATACAATTTTTTTTATAAATATATTTTTCTATTTAACCCATAGATGGGACCCTAACAGGTACTACCACTCCGGGTCAGAGTGGACCAGGGAGCAATGGTGTTGAAGGGTGCTCCACATTCCCCAAACCTCCGAAACTGGAACCTCACTATCAGATAGAGTTTAACGTCATTCCCAGGACATGTTGACCCGCAGCCACCGCCTTCTAGCACCCATATGATAAAAAGGGCTTGCTATAAGGGCAATAGGGTTGGGAAAATCATATAGGTGCTAGGGCTTGACGTGACCAGCCGATTGATCGGAGGAGGCCTCTCCGACCGACCGTCTAGCCCAAGTGGAGTATTGCAAGTCATGAACTGCTCATCCATCTGGGCTCTATAATTAAGCATCACGGGTCGCCACCAGGTGGCCCCATTGTGGGAGTATTACCCTCTGCAGAGGTGCAGTCGGTACATTCTAACGCCCCAGCCGACAGGGCGGTAATGCCAAAGTCAACCTTGTGGAAGTACAGTAGTAGTTCGATTTAACCCATACCTGCGGGATAAGGAGGTCCATACCTTTCCAAAGTCTAATAGTCTGAAAGTGAACATAATAGCGTGACTGCATTTCGAACTCGCTTTCTACGATGTCGCAGTCCAGCACGATAGCCACTACGCCACGGAGACTCCCTTGAAATTCAATGTGGAAACACAAAACAAAGCATGACATTTGGAGACTTAATTTTAGTTACGTAATTTTAATGGGTTCCAATTATCATATCGATTTAGGAAGGAGTAAAGAACACTAATCAACAATGCATAGTTCTTCGTCATTCCTGGAACAGCGAATAGCGAATAGATCACATTAAAGAAAAAGTCTTCAGGCTAAAGAAAAAAGCAAGAAGCCGGCTGTACCCCACAGAAATTATCATAGATGCGGACTACGCAGTGGATCTAGCACTTCTCAGGAATACACTTGCACAAGCCGAATCACTTTTCCATTGTACAGTGAAAGAAGCAAGAGGTATTGGCTTCTATATGAACTCTGGTAAAATAGAGTCCATGTGTTTTAAACAAAATTGTGACATCTCCGTATTAGATGGTAAGCCTCTCAAAGTAGCAGGCCAGTTCCCATACCTTATTAGTAATATCTCATCTACAGAAAGCGATGTCAGTATACGTATAGGAATGGCATGGACTGTTATAGATTAACGATATGGAAATCTGATCTATCTGATAATATAAGGAGGGAGACGTATCAGTGCTACTCTATGGCTGCACTACTTGTATCCTAAGAAATATCCCAGAGAAAAAGCTAGATGGGAACTACATACAAATGCCCAACTATTAAGCATATCTGGAGGGAGAATAGTTCATACCTTTCCGAAAAATCCCCTCTAGATGTCCAATACTTGCGACCTTGTGTCCCATGCTATCCTTGGTAAGTGTATTAGCTAATTACTTACCTTTCCCAAGGATATTAGCGCTATGGGAAATTCAACTACATTCGTGCAAGTCCTGGAGGTAAATCCAGCCCGTAACTCTCGACGAATATCAAGATTAGTATCTCATAGTCTAGAGTGTTTCGTCACCTTCACGACTTCGGTAAAGTTACGTCGTTGGTGTGGCCTAAAGTCGGTAGCAGACAGACAGCATGGGAGTCTATCCCCTTTTCACTAGCACTAGACCAAGAAGATTATTTTTGCGTCTGTGGTTGAGCGCCACACCTACAATCAGTTCCTTACTTTACTGCACAGATCCCTGTGCTACTCATACGCTGAGTGGGCGAAGGCCGGTATCGAATCAGGAACCGTGTGGTTACTAGGCATGCGCTCTATCGACTGAGCTAAACCGGCCTTTTTTTCAGAAGAGCTAGGTAATTGTTTCCACCTTACCAAAATATTGCAAATATTTTGAATCACTTCCGAGGTGTCCAAAATATTCGTCTAAAATATTCTATTTTTGTTAATTTTTTGTGATGTCTTTATTTGACAACACGTTGAAGTTTAGAATTTATTCAAACTAACTACACTACATGCCAATAATATTTTCTGCCAATCCCTCATTTTTCAGTCGTTATTTTTTTATAAAGAAAAGATGAAGCTTGTTTCAGTAAATTATTTTGTCCTTAAAACACTTTTGAAAAATCATTTTATTGCCTCTTATGAACAACAGATTTGCATTTAGATTCTCACACGGCTAATTTGTCTCATGATATATATGTATATGTTTACGTTGTGTGTTTCATGTATTGTTTCCTGTGAGCGTTCAAGGGCGGTTATGTCCATGGGATTAGCTTCATGCTATTAGGCATGGCCTCCCTTCAATAGTAGTTTAAACCAATAAAGTGTTTCTTTTACTTATATTTTTTTTATAATTTGTACTACTATTGATTAATAAATTTCTTATTTCTTTCTTATTTCTTTCTTTCTAACATAAGAAGTGATCTGCCCAAACAAAATTATTTGATTTGCAATTCCTCCAGTCTTTTTTCCAACCCTTTAAGAACCATTCAAGTGCACCAAATACAATTGGTATCACCGTCACCCTCATGTTCCACAGTTTTTTTCACTGGCAGTGTCTAAGTATTTACGTACTTAAGTTTCTTTTTTTTTTAATGTCATAAAAGATTCCGGAACTGGCGAATTGTGCCTCACCTTACCAAAATATTCCAAAGCTTTTGACTCACCCTAATTGGAGACTTTACTTACGGGGCGTCCCTAGTATTTGTCTAAAGGATTTTTATTGTTTTAAATAATTTTTTTTCTGTTGATCAATTTAGATCAAATCGCCAAGGTGCCGCATGCAAGGTCTTTATTTGACAACATTTTTTTTTTTGGTTCCCGTTTTGCCTTAACGTTATTTTATTTAGATTCCTTAAATTTTTCCAGAAAATGTTGACAGAGGTGACAAATGAAAGATCTCTTTCTTCCCCGAGATAAAAAAAAAGAATAAATAAATTAAAAAAACAAAACAAAAAGAAAACGACATTGCATTACCGTTGAAAAGGATTATGAGTTCGACAATGACATCAAATAATCCTTTCCATAAAGAGATTTTCAGTATTTCCATTGTTTATGCCATTGTTTTTTTTTTGTTTGTTTTTTTCAGGGGTAATTTTTTTTTTTCCTTTTTTCTTTTTTTTTTTTTCAGTAAGATTCTTTTTTTTTCTATCAAGAATACGTGAACATTAAATATATCCGATTATATTCATGTCTGTGTTTCGAACAAAAAAAAAAAAAAAAAGAAAAAAGAAAAGAAAATCACGTGGTTATATGGAAGCAGAGAAGAAGAAAAAAAAAAGAATTCCAGGAAAAAAAGGTTGTCATTTAAATATTTTTAAGTCAAAGAAGATTAGAGGGCGGAAAACACAGTCTACAAAAAAGAATGGAGAGACGTAGATGGAACCTCTGTAGATAGAAACATTATTGCTGTTATTATTCTCTTGCTTTAAAGAAATATTTCTTATTTTTAAGGGAAGATATGTGAATAATTGTATTCAGATGTATTATCTTACACATTTATAGCTGAAAGTCATAGAGATGACTTTCATACAAAAAGATAAACTGAGATTTTCGATATTTTTCCATCTTACTTACAAAATAACAATCAAGCCTCTATCATTGACTGATTGATTGATTTTAAAGACATGCCAACCCGACGAGGATTATTATTATTATTATTATTTACTCCTTTTGAGTTTTGACATCAGTGTTAGCTGATGGTCTTTCACTGGAGTCTGAGTGACAGCAAGTTTCCTCAGGTCTCCAGGACTCTTCTGAGTATTCTGGCAGATTGCAGCAGTGCAGTGTTCTGAATGGTTTCAATCCTTCCTCTGATATCCAAACTTTCCAAACCTTTTTCTAATCCTTTTGGGACTGTTCCAAGTGCACCAACTACAATTGGTATAACTTTCACTTTCATATTCCATAACTTTTTCAGTTCTCTGGCAAGGTCCAGATATTTGTCAATTTTTTCATTTTCCTTTAACTTCACCCTGTGATCCTCTGGCACTGCAAAATCCACCAGTTGACAAGTTCTTTCTTTTTTTAATCAACACTAGGTCTGGTCTTCTTGCTGGGATAAGGTGATCCGTTTTAATTTCAAAGTCCCAGAGAATTTGTGCGTTTCGTTCTCAAGAACAGATTCTGGTTTATGCATATACCATTTTGTTGTGTGGTCAAATTTAATTTCTTGCATAATTCCCAGTGGATCACCTTCCCAACCCAGTCGTGTCTAGTTTTGTATTCTCGTTGTGCTAGTTTGCTACATTATTATTATTATTATTATTATTATTATTATTATTATTATTATTATTTCTTATGAGTTTTCACATCAGTGTTAGCTGATGGTCTTTCACTGGAGTCTGAGTGACAGCAAGTCTCCTCAGGTCTATTATTATTATTATTATTGTCTCCTTTTGAGTTTTCACACCAGTGTTAGCTGATGGTATTTCACTGGAGTCTGAGTGAGAGCAAGTATCCTCAGGTCTCCAGGACTCTTCTGAGTATTCTGGCAGATTGCAGCAGTGCAGTGTTCTGAACGGTTTCAATGCTTCCTTTGATATCCAAACATTCCAAACCCTTTTCTAATCCTTTTGGGACTGTTCTAAGTGCACCAACCACAATTGGTATCACTTTCACTTATTATTATTATTATTATTATTATTATTTTATTATTATTATTATTATTATTATTATTATTATTATTATTTATAATGATATTTATTATTTATTATTTTTTTCACACCAGCGTTATCTGATGGTCTTTCACTGGAGTCTGAATGACAACAACTCTTCACAGGTCTCCAGGACTCTTCTGAGTTTTCTAGCCGAGTTCAACAATACTGTTGTCTGGATGATCTCAATTATTCCTATGATTTCCAGTTCCTGTGGTATTTTTCTAATTTTTGAGGGAGCGTTTCAAGTGCCCCAACTACTATTGGTATCACTTTCACCCTCATATTCCACATGTTTTTCAATTCTCAATCAAGTTCTATGTATTTGTCTGTCTTTTCGGTTTCTATCATTATTATTATTATTATTATTATTAATATTATTATTATTATTATTATTATTTGCTTTTGAGTTTTCACATCAGCATTAGCCGATGGTCTTTCACTGGAGTCTGAGTGACAGCAAGTCTCCTCAGGTCTCCAGAACTCTTCTGAGTATTCTGGCAGTTGCAGCAGTGCAGTGTTCTGAATGGTTTCAATCCTTCCTCTGATTTCCAAACTTTCCACACCCATTTCTAATCCTTTTGGGACTGTTCCAAGTGCACCGACTACAATTGGTATTACTTTCACTTTCATATTCCATAACTTTTTTAGTTCTCTGGCAAGGTCCAGATATTTGTCCATTTTTTTCATTTTCCTTTAGCTTCACCCTGTGATCTGCTGGAACTGCAAAATCCACCAGTTGACAAGTTCTTTCTTTTTTGTTTATCAACACTAGGTCTGATCTTCTTGCTGGGATTATTATTATATTATTATTATTATTATTATTATTATTATTATTATTATTATTATTATATTATTATACTCGTGTTACTTAATTGTACGACCTTTATCATCTTGAAACACCCTCTGGTTAAAAATAAGACCGTCCAAATCGTTCAAGATGAAATGCAAAAACGTTAATGCAAAAATGTAAATCCTGATTATCTGGTGTTGCTTATCCATCGAATTCTTATTTCTTATGAGTGTCGCCACCTCAGTTAAATAATGGGCCGTTATTTTTTTTATTATAAAGAGAGAAATGGGAAAAAAGAAGGTGCTACAGAGAAAAATACAATAAGAAAGAAAGAAAGAAAGTAGAGGAAAGATATAGTGAGGTGGCGAGCGCGCGTAAACGATAACGCTAATCTATTTCAATCAAGCATAATGAAAAGAAGAAAAGAATGTGAGAAAGAGAAAAAGTGTGAGAGAGTTCAATCAAGATTATTATACTTTATACCTATTGAAATATTTAGCAATAGCTCTTAAGTAAACATCTCAAACGTTGTAATAGATAAATAATCATTCTGTGTTATATCCACAGGTCCTGCTAGTTATTATTCTTTCGCTCCTTGCAAAATAGGTGGTGGTATTTCTCAAGAGTCAGAATGAGAACAAGTCTCCTCAAACCTCCTGGACTCCTCTGAGTATTCTTGTTGATCTTAACAATGCTGTGGTCTGGATGGTCTCGGGCCTTCCTCTAATTTCCAGTGCCTCTAGTCTGTTTTCTAAACTCTTTGGGGGCGTTCCGGGACACCAGTTATAATTAGTATCAACGTCATTTCCATATTCTACAGTTGTTTTAGTTCCCTGGAAAGGTCCAGATATTTATCAATATTTTCGTTTTCCCACCTTCACCTTGTGATCCGATGGGACCTCGGAATCTACCAGTTGACAAGTTCTCTTTTCTTGCTACTTAACGGATAATTGCACCATTAGATGGACAGACAGACAAAGAGACAGACAGTTATGACAAATGTGGTATAAGATTATTTATTTTTAAAGTAACTAATCATATCTAACTAGCTGAACCCATGGAACTTCCATGGTAGCGATAATACAAATGCCTTCTACGTTTGCCTATATCTCATAATTCGTTTATTTCACTGAAATATAATCTGAAACGAATTGATGTAGATTTCTATTTGTATGTAACAATCTCCGACTCTCTTCACGTAAGTAGTATTCTCCTACTCTTGATTTCTTTCAGTGTTGTTTTCTCTTCTCTTCTTTCACCCTTCTGATCTCTGTCTGTCTGTCTGTCTGTATATATATATATTTATATATTTATATAACAACTTTCTATTCTAATCCATTGAAATAGATTAGCGTAATCACTACCGCTCGCGCTCTGGTTAGCCTTTCTTTATCTCGGTTTCGAGCTGTTCCATTTGAGCTGCTCCGAATCGCCACCTCCCCACCACTGTTCTCTAATCCCTTCTACACTCCATACACAACTCACTGCCAACTACGAAGCTTCTCCGGATCGGGGTTTGGGGATGTGACATGTTTGTAGGTAATAGCGAATTAATATACAGATGATGACAATCATTTCCTTTGCACATATCTATATGGTTATAAGTACTCTTATTCAACTAATAATTTATACAAAACTTATTTGGTCTAAATCATCCATTCCTATTCAACAACAACTACTCCTTTGCACACAGATGAACTGAAATAAAGCAAATTCCCAAGTTATCAAAGATAAAACTGATGTTATGTTTTAAAAAGACATGAAATAAACGTCTCAAGAGAAAGAAAAAGTATATTTCATATCAGATAATGGTCTTGTTATGCAACACAATTCCATTTCTAAAAGGAGAATGTATAGTCCAAACATGTTTACATTTATTTCAGATATTAACACCAGGTTTTTAACTTTGGATATTACCGCCCTGTCGGCTGTGCCCTTAGAATACCAACTGCACCTCTGCAGAGGGGTAAGACTCTCACAATGGGGCCACCTGTTAGCCGTGGGTGGCAACCCGTGATGCTTAAGGATAAAACCCAGGTGGTTGAGCAGTTCATGACTTGCAATACCCCACTTTGGCCCTATCTTGGGCTAGACGACCAGTCGGAGAGGCCCCCTCCGATCAATCGGCTGGTCATGTCAAGCCCTAGCATCTCTATCATTGCCCCAATCCTATTGCCCTATGGCAAGCCCCAACCCTTCTTATCATATGGGTGCTAGAAGGCGGTGGCTGAGGGTTTTCATGTCCTGGGAAAGACGTTAAATTCTATCTGATGGTGAGGTTCCAGTTTTGGAGGTTTGGGGATGTGGAGCACCACTTCATCTCCATTGCTCCCTGGTCAACTCTGACCAGGAATGGTAGTACCTGTTAGGGTCCCATCTATGGGTTAAATAGAAAAACATGAGTTTATAAACAAAATAGATTATCCATTAAGA
The DNA here is from genome assembly GCA_023376005.1 of Doryteuthis pealeii. Lineage (NCBI taxonomy): Eukaryota > Metazoa > Mollusca > Cephalopoda > Myopsida > Loliginidae > Doryteuthis > Doryteuthis pealeii. Next base: position 126,540,429 of record CM042141.1, read on the forward strand.
ATGAATTTTATTTCAAAATTTTGTCGGCATTAAATGACCCACTGAGGTTGTTACGCCGTAAAACAAACAAAACAAAACAAAACAAAACCAAAACTTCGGATATTAAACATTCAATTCAAAAGAAGAAAAAACAATCACAACTAAACTCAGCTTTGCTTTTTTAACTAGTTAATTGTTGATTCCAACTAAAAACGATATGGTCACCTCGGTGAAGCAAGCTTGTCTTGCGGTTTATATACTACTGTGTTGTGAGTTCGACTCTCACCGAG
>CM042141.1:126548197-126570697 GCA_023376005.1 Doryteuthis pealeii
GCGAAATTATTTTAGCAGGACAAAATGGCGATTGATAAGTAAATAAGTGATCGTAAAAGTTTTTTTTTTCTGATATCGAAATTTGAACATTTTTCTTATTCCATTCTATGTTGTGTAAGTGGGGATTAAAATTCACTGATGGGATCCTCTACTTAAGGGTAAGACTCCCACAAAAAGGAGGGGTCTTTCTATGGCACTAAAGTACATATGACAATGAGGCTTCAGTTCTATGGATCTGGGTAGTGTCTAGAAACTATTCATTGCCAGTATTCCCAGGTCCATTCTTACCCCAAGTGATAGTATCGATTAGGACCACCTCCATGGATCAAATAAATCAGTTTAATGATTATCAGTATTTGATTCATTGGTTGGTTGGATTTTACAGCATGTCCCCTCACACACACACACCTTGGGTATTTTATGCAGATGACATTAATTAATTTATTTTTGATGGTTACTTAAAAATATTAAACCCAATTTTAAACGCATATTTTATTAACTCACTTTCGTATATTTAACCCATAGATGGGACCCCTAACAAGTGCTACAACTCCGGGTCATGTCGATGAAGGGGTACTTCACACTTCCTAGTTTAACGTCATACACAGGACACTAAAAAGCCTCAGCCACCGTCTTCTAGCACACATATAATAAAAAGAGATCGGGAGGGCTCGGGCTTCACGTGTCCAGCTGATTGATGAGAGGGAACCTCTCTGCGACCAACCGTCTAGCCAAAGTGGAGAGTTGCATGCCACGGACTGCTCAGCCACCAAGATGCTGTCGTTAAGCATCATGTGCCGCCACCCACGGTCAACGAGTAGCTCCATTGGGGGATTTTACCCCTCTGCAGAGGTTCAGTCGTTGTACTCTTCTGTCCCAGTCGTCAGCAGTATTTGGTAGAAAATAGAAATACTTGATTTGATATAACTGTGCGCTGTCTGATGGGATTAGAATACGCTGACTGTATCCCCAATAGTGGGGTAAAGCCCCATATAAGAAGGGTGTTCTGGTTAGTACACCAAATGCATCTGGTTGTAAGGTTTCATTTTTGGACATCACGGCAGGGGACAGTACCCCTTCATTGCGATTACTCTCAGGTCAACTCTGACCCGGAGTGGTAATAATTTTTATGATTTCATCCATGAGCCAAATAGATCTCTTTAAAAATTATCCGTATTGATTGGACCGTGAGAACAAAAAACAAGAACAAAACCCAAACAATTTAAGAAGCAACACAAGAATTTTAAATGTAAACGTACAATGAACGCGATTCTTGAACCTTTAGACAGGAAAACCTACCATTAAAGCAAATGAATCGATAAATCGTCTTCAGATCGAATGCAGAAAGAAACGAATCCAATATAAGGCACAGGGATTTGATGAAACGTATTTAGAAAAATATTTTCAATGTGAAATTTCTTCTTATATTCTGAATTATACAGAAAGTAAATGACCCGGGTCATATTGATATTCTATAGTTGGCACTGATATATATATATATATATATATATATATATATATATATATATATATATATATAGTATATTAAGAAAGAATGAAAAAACACAGGTTAAATTGAGTTAAGTGGTGAGTTTATTGGTCGACGCTGCAGTGTCTCGATCTATTAATTAGATCATCTTCAGGGCATTTGTTACACAGTCCCAAACTCATACCGTAAAAGAGAATAAAAGAGAGTATTTCAAACCGTCTCCCTTTTTTTAAACCTCAAATTTTAAACAGACTGAATAACAAGGACTACCACTCGCTTTTCTCGTTATTCTGTGATAAAAATTTCTTATTACCTTCCATATACCAACAAATGCCCTGAAGATGATATAATTAATAGATCGAAACACTGCAGTGTCGGCCAATAAACTCACCGCTTAACTCATTTAAACCTGTGTTTTTTTTCATTTTTTTCTTACATACACACACACACACACACACACACACACACACACACACACACACACACACACACATATATATATATATATATATATATATATATATATATATGAGAGAGAGGTGCGTGTGTGTGTGTGTGTGGTTATCAGTTGAAATCTCAAATCCCTTGTGGATGAGCTGATGGGCCTAAAGTTGAAACTCTAACTGATGAAAGATTGGACGGGTTCGATCCCAGCTGAGGGTAGTCTGTGAGGAGACCTGATATATCATAACACAGTGTCTATAGACATATACGCTCCCAACCCCACGGAGTTTGATCTCTCTGGAGTGAAATTCGCTCATGCCTGCCGATCACGCGTAAATTGCACAGTTCCCAGGCATTGCCCAGAATTTAAGAAGTGTTTTTTTAATCGCTTATCTATATTCATATACATAGATTAAAACATATTATTTTCTACATATTTGTTTTATTATATTTTATTCTTTATACATTCTTATTTTTAAGTTGTTTGTTTTTATTATTAATCTTATTTTTATTTTTTATTTTGTCTTTTATTTGCTTTTTATTTAATTTAACATTTAAGAATGTGTTTTTAATTAATTATGTTATTATTATATTTTACTTAGGTTTTCTTACACAAATTAAGAAGTTGAAAGTTTTTTTTTAAATCCCCTTTAAGTCAGTATTGGTGTTATTGAACTTTGATTTTTGCTGGTCTCCTCTATTGTTTTTCTTTATCAAAGGACGTGCGCTTGGTCGCTCTACAAACAAACAGACAGAGAGAGACATACATAATCTTATATATATATAATATATATATATATATATATATATATATATATATATAAAGGTTTTACATATCTATTTATTAGGTGACAAAGGAACATTCACAACCATATTGGTTTCATGCGATGCAATCATCAGGTGAAGATGTTTCAAATGTAAGGAAAATATTGGAGGATATGTGCTTAATTGAAGTCGTACCTAATTTTGAAAATTAATTAGTTAATAATTAATGAATTTTAGGTACGACTTCAATTAAGCACATATCCTCCAAAGAATTGTCGGCTTAAAGCCATATAAGAATAAACACATTTGTTTGGTTACTTAACCTCATATATATATATATATATATATATATATATATATATATATATATATGAAGATAGGATGGATGGGTTTACAATCCGACAATATGAGGTAGATAAAATTTCCGAGTGACGATGTCCGGGTAACACGGACGAAATCATTTCAACCCTTGATTTGTTTTGAGTTATTCATTTCTTGCTCACTTATCCTTTTATCTACCTCATATATATATATATATATATATATATATATATATATATATATATATATATATATATATATATAGTGAGAGACAGAAAGAAATAAAAGGAGAAAGGGGGTTAGAGTGAGATGCTATAAGAGAGAGAGAGAGAGAGAGAGAGAGAGAGAGAGAGAGAGAGAGAGAGAGAGAGAGAGAGAGAGAGAGAGAGAGAGAGAGAGAGAGAGAGAGAACAGAGATGGGAAAAAAAACTCCAAAAATATTTTCTTGTCTGCTTCTAAAAAAAGCTCCTCTTCAAAAACGCTAAACCGTGTTCTGTACATTTTATTAATATTAATCTCCCTCAAAAGTAGGAGAAAAGGGTCTGATACCCATGCTGGAAGGTCAATGTTGATTTAACGTCCCAGGAGTGAGACTTCATTGATTAAAGCAGGCGGCAAATTAATCGCAATTGACCAGTAATCGACTTCGACGGCCACTCTGTCTGTCAGTCTGTCCTCTTCTACTGTGGATGACCGCCAACACTCCCAACCCACCCATTTGCGTGAGGGCATGAGTGTAGAGTGTCAACGATTAATCGCCTTTGACACCAATATTTCAAGTTCGGTGTTCTCTTGAAGGCCGGCTAGCAATTGCGTGAGCCTTAGCGTTCCAACAAAGAATAGTGCATTTGGCAAAAAACCCAAAAAAAACAAAACAAACAAAAAAAAACGCATGCGTGTATAAGCTCCCCACTCCCAGAAATTGAGATATATATATATATGTGTGTGTGATTGGCTGTAGGTTGTATGTATGCGTGTAGATGCGTATGTATCTAATCCATTTCCGCGCTCGGTAAGATGTGACACAATGTCATTTTTTAGAGCTAGTTTCCCTTCTTGCAGATAGGTTACTTCACATGAAGCAACCAAAATGGCTATTATTAGATATTATCAATTACCAAACTCTGAAACATTGACAAAGTGACCAGAACTTTGAACAGCAGTACAAAAAAGAATACACCTATATATATATATATATATATATATATATAAGGTGAGTCAAAAAAATATCTTCAGATTACGTGTCAAAAAATACCAAGTTTAAAGCTGTATTTAGCAAGATAGAAACGAAGAATGAATGTAAAGTTTTTTTTTCAGAATAAAGGTGTGTCAAAAAGTACAAAAAAATCTTGATAACTTTTTGACACACCTTGCATATATATTATATATATATATATATATATTATATATATATATATATATATATATTATGGACTCTCTCGTCGATTTTCGACGCATGAGGGTTCACACACACAATGAACACCCACACAGTGATTTGTTTATAGTGGTGAAGGCTTGTGTTGGACCATCCACACTTTTTGACACAGTCGATAGGAAAGAATTGGTGCATCAAGGGTTTCCACAAACACAATCAACGACCGACCTCAGGAATTTAGAGTTATCCCTCTCCTAGACTGGTTACCTACCCAAGGCTGAAGGGCCCAGTCTGCCCTATTATTTAACCCATAGCTGGAGGGAGAATATATGGATTCATACCTTTCCCAAGGGTATAAGCGTTATGTGAAATGCCAACAGCTTCGTCTAGGAATTGAACTCGAATCGACGAGTCCATTTCCCACGACTCTAACCACTAGCACAGGCGCCTATATCTATATCTATATCTATATCTATCCATCTATCTATATCTATATCTATATCTATTGAACACGCTAGCAGAGTTAACAAACAAATGTAGGCATAAAAATAAACACAAGCTCTGCCTAGTAAATTCCGGTGTTGCGTATGGGGCGAAGGCGGGTGTATAACAGACGAGTTACATTGAAAACCCAACTATAAACTTCATAACGATGGCAGGAAAAAATACCCCGAAGATTCGCGCTATTGCGAGTAACTCGTGTTGGTATATTTAAACAATCCGTATTTTAAACCATTGGATTTTAATCGTATATATATATATATATATATATATATATATATATATATATATATATATATATATATTTTTTTTTTTTCAGCGTTGTTTTCAAGCTTCAAATTTTAAACAGACTGATGAACAAGGACTATCATTTGCTTTACTCGTTATTCTGTGATAAAAAAAATGTCTTATTATCTTCCATATACCAACAAATGCCCTGAAGATGATCTAATTAATAGATCGAAACACTCCAGCGTCGACCAATAAACTCACCACTTAACTCATTTAAACCTGTGTTTTTTCAATCTTTCTTAATATACTAAATACCGTCGAATTAAGTTCCTTTTCTTCACACACACACACACACACACACCACACACACACACAAATCGCATCTGGTGATTTGGGGATGTTAGATTCTTTATCTAAGCTTCCTGAAATAGACTATAATGCAAGAAATTTAAGTCTTTTGTTATATTTTGTACTATTTCAGGAAGCTTAGTCAATGTGTCTAACACCCCCAACTCATCAGATGCGATTTTGCACTTATATCATTACGATTATTTTTACTTATAAATTTGCTCTGTGACTCTAACAATAAGAGCACACATTGAGCTATGCAAACAGCGACACGTTTTTAAAAAAATCCTATGTCGTAAGGAAGATTTTTCTGCGGATTTCTGGATCATATATACATATATATATATAGATACATACTATAGTGTGGGATGGTCACTGTTTCAGCTTTTGCTGGAATAGCGTACCAAAGGCAGTATTATTGGTAGAGTGCTCATTATAAAATAGAGTTGTTATATAATATAATAAATAAATATATAAAGGTTTTGCATATCTATTTATTAGGTGACAAAGGAACATTCACGACCATATTGGTTTCATGAGAGGCAATCATCAGGTGAAGATGTTTCAAATGCAAGGAAAATCGAAAATATTTCAAAAAAATTCAGAAAATTCAATAGACAAAATGATGTGCGTATGTATGTGGTTGGTTATTTGGACTACAGGCTTATACAAATGGATTTATGCCTTTACAAAAAGCATTAGCGGGAAGCCGTGTAATGGTTAACAAGCTATTACTACTCAATAGTGAGTTTGATAATCACTAGATATACCATACCTACCCGTGGCGAACGGGTCGGATAAATACTTTCCTGTGGCAAAGGGTTAGCAAGCTAGTCTCGCAGATATATTACTACTGAATAGCGAGCCCGATCCTTGCTGGATGCTCCATACTTGCGACATCCTACCCGTGGTGAACGGGTTGGGTAATAGAGTAGGTCGATTTTGGAACTGTAACGTCCCCACTGTGGCGAAAGTTGCAAATTAAGATACAAAATTACCACACACAATATTTTTCTTTCGTTTTGCCTTCGTTTGAATAAATACATTTCAATATTTTAAAGTGTTCCTGGACCCTAACTAAGCGACTAGAGAATAAACTAGATGGGAGCTGCACAAGAATGCTGCGGGTGATCTTGAACAAGACGTGGAAACAATACCCTACGAGAAAACAGCTGTACGGTCACCTGCCACATATCACCGAAACCATCCGAGTAAGACGGACAAGACACGCGGGACACTGCTGGAGAAGCAAGGACGAACTCATAAGCGACGTCCTACTGTGGAAGCCAGCACATGGACACGCGAGTGTGGGCCGACCAACAAAGACGTACATTGATCAGCTCTGTGCGGATACAGGATGCTGCATAGAGGACCTCCCGAGAATGATGAACGATAGGGACGGATGGAGAGAGATTGTCATGGATATCCGTGCTGCCAGCGCGACATGATGATGATGATGATTGGGTAAAAAGCAGCATGTCAGATGTATCACTGGTGATGGAGGAAATATCTTATTCGTTTCGGTTAAAATGACCACTTTTTCTGTTTTAGATATTGAAACTGATATTTTTATTAAAGATCCCAAAATATCATTTATTTGGACCATATTACCTTTAGGCACCCCTTTTTTATATCGATTAAGAAAGGACATGCTTTTCATTTACACTTTCAATATCCGGCTGCTTGTTAAGGATTGGGGTTAGGGTTAAGGGTCAGGGTTAGGGATTAGTTTTACAATTGAAAAAAATCTAGAAATCGTCTGTTAAAACAACCGGATATTGACAGTGTAAATGAAAAACATGTCCTTTCTTAATCGAGATCAAGAATGGGTGCCTAAAGGTCATATGGTCCATTTATTTATCTGTTAAGCTTCAAATCTGGTAGTACCATAATTTTATGAATTTATGCGCATGCGTATTCAACGTCCTATTAATGGCGATTCATTTGATATTTAAAATAATCTTTCCTTGAAGTTAAATGTTGCGATGATGATGATTTTTTTGTGTATTTTATATATATATGTGTGTGTGTGTGTGTATGTGTGTGCAAACTATATATATATATATATATATATATATATATATAATATATATATATATTTACTCCTTTTGAGTTTTCACATCAGCATTAGCTGATGGTCTTTCACTGGAATCTGAGTGACAGCAAGTCTCCTCAGGTCTCCAGGACTCTTCTGAGTATTCTGGCAGATTGCAGCAGTGCAGTGTTCTGAATAGTTTCAACCCTTCCTCTGATTTCCAAAAATTATTATTATTATTATTATTATTATTATTATTATTATTATGGAGATTGTGTATTTGTGTCTGTAACCGAAACTATACTACTGTTCAATTCACAATATCCTTAATTATTTACGTTTCATTCTCCATGATTTTATTTTTAATTAATAATACAATTGTTTTACATTATTAATACTGTTGGTCTTATCTACAGGTATTTGCCTCTCATCCCACTTATGAGGGCGTGACACAAGGACATATTTGTGTGGGCCCGCCCACAAGCCGAAGCTCATGGGTGGTAGGTGGAAAAAATTGCGTCGTCGGCATTCCCCTCAAGGGGGTCCCTCAGGCGTTGGGCAATAAACCCAGCCCCGCCCTTTAAATCAGGGGGCAGGTATTGCCTTGGGTGAGTATTTGCCTCATACTCCACTTCTATGCGATTTCCTCAAACAATGGTGTAAATAACAGATATAGTTTTTGGCATTAGTTTTATTATACCAACACACAACATTCGCATTTTAGGAGTATTTGATTTTTTTTAAAGTGAAAAATCAAACTACTCTATTGGTAAATGCTTACTCTAACAATGAATTATAATTCTCCACTTCTTTCTGAAGCATCTATATCATCATGGGCGGTGGTTTTTAATGAGAATCAGTTCACAAGTTGTCTTTTTATTGAACTATTTAATTTCTGAAAGAATTCTATTTTTTTTCGCCATTGTTATTCTGACGACGTACCGAGATAATTTCCAATCTTTATTGTTCTAAATAGAATTCAACATTTTCTTTTCATGCCCAATTTGAGTTGTAGAATTTATTTGTAATCTTATTGAGAATAAACTGAAATTTCCTATTGATTTCTAATTTATACAAAACTGAATGTCGTATTGTAAGAATCCTACTAATAGTGGCCTTCCTTCAGATTAATAAAAATGACCAAAAAGTATTTCAGCAAAACAGAAGAAAGTAATTGCGACTAAAGCGATTTAAAAATTTAACGGCATCCTACAGACTCAGGCATATAAATCGGTTTCACGCGTCGAACGAGACACAGTGAAAAATATCCTTGGTAAATTACAATTACTAGGTAAAGTATGCGCCCACCCTGCGCGCAAGTATTTAAGTTTTAATGTCAGAAAATATATTAAATTAGAAAGACTAAAGAAACTAAATAAGGACGAATGTAAAAATATTACACTTATTTTAATGTTATCTTAATTGATTTCTATATAAAATTATATAGAGAATTGCTTTTAACACGTTTGAGAATAACATGAGAGTATTAGAAATCAGTAACAGAAGATGATTATTTATTAAACCCAGTTTTGTTAAAAACCTTATGTAAATTATTCTCACCACCTACTATGTAAATCTTTATTTCTTAGAAATATATAACACATATTTCAGGATTTTAGATCCATTAATAATATGGGTAGTTTTGCGGCAAATCTAACTCAACTAGATTTTAATTGAAAATTGTTAATAAAGAAGCTGTTAATTAAGATTAAATACTGAATATTTCATAATAATTGAGAATATAATCTAAATCAACAAGGAAATCGTGACGTCAAGGGTGACGTAGTTTCGGTTACATACAAACAGTTACATTATCTCCATTGTAATAAGATTTGAATAATTTAACAACAAATGTATTTCTATATTTTTCTTTGTTAATTTGTTAATACAGTTACGGTCAAATTTCACCATATTTCTTAAAACCCCCATGAATTAAAATTTAACAAAACTATGAAAAAAATGAATGAAAATTAAGGTCATTTTTGTGGCATTATGTAGTTGTAATCAAGCTTTTTATGCAATCGTTTCGATTAAGAGTCCAAATGGCGCAACCATCAGGTAGTACTGACACGGCTACAGCTTGAAAGAATCCCAGTTTTATCTTATCATAGAGATCAGATTCCCCTATTATCAATAACCTGTTCATAGCATTCTACGCCTTTCCTGTGCAGTAGATTAGATAGGTTAAATTTTCTTTGTTGATATATTAATGAATAAAAAATATTATGCACCAGTTATTTTATTTGAAAACTCTTACATTTTTTCAGGTCAGTTAACTTTGAACCACGTATCTTTGAGGCGTAACACAGATTCACAAACATACGTGGTTCAAAGTTAATTGACCTGAAAAAAATGTAAGAGTTTTCAAATAAAATAACTGGTGCATTATATATTTTATTCATTAATATATCAACACTGAAAATTTCATTAAATTCGGTTAATTCCTTCATTTTTAGTTATTTTTTCGACGGGGTGACTTACGGTGGTTGAATTTATGTCCGTTATGTAGGATTTAAACCATTAGATATTGTGATCGAGATGTGTGAGCGTGTCTTCTAATTTCAGCAAATTGCCATTTAATGTGGAGAATACTAATACTTGTTTAAAACACATAAACTCCATTTTATTTGGATTCAGGTTGAAGCCAATGCCTCTTGTTGTCTGTTCCAGGCTGTGCAGCTAAGAATCGGTTTAAAATTTCAAGATATACATAATTTAAGAAGCAAGAACAAAACCATTAGTAACGTTCTACGTGTACACCTACACATGCACACACCAGTGTAAGCCGACCAGTAAAAACCTACACCAGTAAACTCTGGATGCCGCGCGGAACACCTGCCAGGGAAGATGAACGATAGAGAGAGAGAGAGAGAGAGAGAGAGAGAGAGAGAGAGAGAGAGAGAGAGAGAGAGAGAGTCATCCGTGCTGTCACTGCGACATGATGATGATGATGATGATGATGATGATGATGATACAAATAACAAAGAACATAAACGAATTCTTTTCTTAAAATATTATTTTTTTCTCGGGAATATTTTTATTACTTAACTCTATTCATAATGATGGGTCGTGTTTTTTTTTTTTTTTTTTTCGCTAGATGATTTATGCTACGATTTTTTTTTCGTATTCACAAGTGAGGAACGCCGGTTTGCCTCGAAAATCAGCATTTGAAAGTATGGTTGTAATCAATTTAGCTTGAACGTACATTAATGGTGTCGGTTGGAACTTTCCAACTACTTTAGTTATCAATCGCTATAACAATAAATATATAATTTATTAAAATCATAGATCAAACTTAAATGTTGAAACTATGAGATGAAAGGGATTTTTATACTTTTAAAGCTCTTCAAATTACCCGTCAAGTAAGGAAGTTTTTTAAAAGCCAGAGAAACACAAGATACTTAACAAATTCCTGAGGAGATCATCTAAATGAAATCTAAAAGATGGGATGCGAAACGTTGGCGGGGACGGTTGTTTTTTCGAGTGCTTAATGAGTTAGGCCTTTTAAGTCGTAGAGAATATTTTTGAAGAACAATTCTATTTGAAGGACATATTGCTTGCTGATAGTGGATACGCCTTCCCCCATCCCAGCTCTCCGGCGCCGGAGATCCTTACTCTCCACCGGCTGAGATCCTTACTCTCCACCCTGTCCTTTCTAATTTGGATCAAATGTTCTGCATTCACTGTCACTGCTGCACATCCCCCACCCCCAACCCAACTTGAAATTCTTTGATTTAGCCGACATTGATGTTAGTCAACTGGTCAACGAACAAAGCGTTCGGGCGACACTTTAAAACGATTTCAATTGCTTTATTTTTTGGTTGTTGTTTTTCTTTACTTTTTTTTTTTCCTTCACTCATATCACAGGAAATTTTTACCGTATCGTCTCTTTGATTAATCTCTTTATTCTTGCTAACTAGTGACGTCATCAAAATTAAACCATCTCTTATTTCAGTTCTAAAAATCTTTAAGTATATTCAAAAAGACAATTTTGTTAAAAATAAGCACATGAAAACAACAAAGTTTGAAGGATGAAATGGTTGTGTTTTTTTATTATTCATTGTTTATTTACTTATTTGTGCTTTTAGATGGAAGGGTTTGATTTTAAACAAGCACTACGATTATTTTTTATCAAAGGCATGAAACTGTTAAAGAGTAATACTCAAACAAATGACTTTAAAGGTCCGTTGTTATTTTTTGATAGTATTATTGAACAACAACAACAACAACAACAACAGCAACAACAACAACAAAAAAAAACTGGCGAATTTTGCTGTTCCATCAACCGCTGAATGAAAATGAAAGAAAGCGAAAAGATAGACTAATACTCGGATCTTGCCAGAGAGCAGAAAAAGCAGTGGAACATAAAAACTGTGATACCGACTGTTTTTGGACTGCATAAGAGACTGGAGGAACAAATCGGAGAAATAATAGAAACAAACAGCCACAGCATTATTAAGATCGGCTAAAATACCCTGAAGAGTCCTGGTGACCTGAGGAAACGTACTGTCACTCAGACTCCAGTTAAATACCACCAGCGTTAGATGTGAAAGACACAAAAACGAAGAAGAAGAAGAAGAAGAAGAAGAAGAAGAAGAGAAGAAGAAGAAGAAGAAGAAGAAGAAGAGAAGAAGAAGAAGAAGAAGAAGAAGAAGAAGAAGAAGAAGAAGAAGAAGAAGAAGAAGAAGAAGAAGAAGAAGAAGAAGAAGAAGAAGAAGTTTATTTACGAGAAAAGCTAGATCATCTTCATTGTCTGCATCAGTAATTATTTATGTGAGATATTACCTGTTCTTTTTTAGCATAAAACCTTTTTCTCTCATTAAATCTAAAGTCGTACGTAGTACATGTCTAGGTATATTGTAAACAAAAACAGCTACTGAAAGATTTCCATGAAACCAGGCGTAGTCTGCAAAATTTGTCATACCCTTACTCGAGGAGTAAAGTTTAGGTAAACACAAACTTGATCTGACTTCTTTTATTGTAGTGTAAGTAAAAATATATATAAAATTGACATCAAAGAGATTTTTGGTACGTTCTACATGAATTCATTGTGAAAACTTTTCACGTACGTTTATTTCCGACCGTTGTTTCAGTGGAAGAATCGAAGTCATATTGTTCCTGATTTTTCTTTACGCTCCGAAGAAAAAGACCAGAACACGACTCTCTTTCCTTGTATACATGATGAGATATTTAAGACATTGTATCGGGGATTTTACAAGAAAAGTACGCAGTTTTTGTACATAAGTTAATATACGAGTGAGATTCAAAAATTAACCTTACTCTTATTTTATGGAGACCGAGATAATCTTGGATGATTTGATTGGTAAAACATGACTAATCTGCAGAGAACAAGCTAACCCATCGATGATAACTCATTGTTTCACCAATACAATAGCTTGAGCTTTTGAATCTTCTCATCAGTGGTGGAGGTTGACGGTCATCCTACTCTCTCTTCGTGCGTCACGCTTTACCGGCCACTTTCAAGCTTCTCTATCCACTTATACACATAACTATGCGGTAGTGCACTATACTGGTGTAGGGGATTATCTTCCCTTTGCCTGGAAGAGTGATCTTCTCACTGCGTTGCCGTTTGTTCCCACTAGGGGACCTCTGGTATTTAAGCGCCTTGTTGAACTTGTCTTCCTCTTTTAGCTGGATCTTCTCAACGAACTGTTATGGGCTAGAGTCTATCTACCCCCTTCTCGGTGGGGCTTTTGCCCCCCCCCTAAATTACTGTAAGTCCTTTATACAGCATGGACTATCCTTTAGTTCCATGTCTGTAACATTTATATTTTAAGTACATTTGGGTATCTTGTTTAAACCTAAATATTGTATATGTATTTACATGTTCTATTCTCCTGTACATTATGTATCTTATCGTTTCCATGTGCGGTTATATATATTAAATGTTTTGTCTCACAACGTGTCAGAATTGTATGTTCATTAATTAACGTTGAATCTTACACGGGTATTGTGATAAAAGACACCGATAGATTTCAGCTCCTGACACTCCTTCTGAGCAGAGATGTTCAGCCACTTCCTTGATGCATATGACTAGTGGAACGACCATGTTTATACAGCAAGCAAAATGGTTCAATCAGGTTCAAACTTCGATCATGTGAAAACAACAGTATCAACAATAAACAAGGACAGAAGGTAATGTGACAATAATAAAGATATGTTATGGAGAAATTGTGGATAATTTGACTCTCCTTCGTATTTTACAATTTATTTATATGGTTTTAAGTAACTACTTATAATAATCATTTGTTAGAATATTATAACTTAAACTAAGTATTATTAATTAAAATAATCTCTAAACGATTATATGGTTTCAAGTATTACTATCCAATACGGCTAATTTGTATAGAGATATAATTATGGTTTCAAGCATTCCTATCTAATACTAATAATTTGCAAGCAATTTTATGGTTCGAAGTATTCATTCCAGTTTTATAATAATAATAATAATAATAATAATAATAATATCAAGCAAAACCTGTGGATATACCACAGAATTATAACTTAATTATTACAACGTTTGATATGTTTACTTAAGAGCTATTGGAGTGTTCAATATGATATCATAATCCTGTTTTAACTCTCTCTCTCTCTCTCTCTCTCTTCTCTCTCTCTCTCTCTCTCTCTCTCTCTCTTTTTTTTTTCTTTTCTTTTTATCTTTCATTATTTTAGATTGACATTGATTCTGCGCTCCCGTTCCTTCTAACTTCCCCTACTCTCTTTCTTTCTTTCTTTCTTTCTTTCTTTCTTCTTTCTTCCTTCCTTCCTTCCTTATTATATTTTTTCTGTTTAGCATGTACTTATTACCTTTCTTTGTACATAAAAAAAAACCCAGAATAATCTATTATTTTGTTGAGGTGACGAACTTCGTAATAAATAAGATTTCAGCGGATAATCACCACCAAATAATCAAGATCTACATTTTTGCATTTCATCTTGTACGATATGGACGATCTCATTTTTAACCAGAGAGTGTTGCAAGATGATAGCGGTCATAAGCTTCAGAAACACGAATATTAATATATAGATAATGATAATCTTTGCAAGCTAATGTATTACTTTAGTTCAAAATCCTTTGAAACATAATATCAAATAGACTTATTTTGAGTGGGAGTAGAAATTCATCTTAATGCAAACACACACACACACACACACACACACACACATATATATATATATATATATATATATATATATATATACATATTTGTAAATGTATAAGTAGTAACTTACCTGTGGGTATAGTACGATCGTTGAAGCGCACAGTATCCAGAGGCTTAATTTGAGAAAAACAAATACAAAGTGCTCAATACAATTAAGCAACAATTTATTTTAACAATGAAAGGAGTAACCTACTCGAGTTTCATCGATTGATTCTTCAGGGTTACTTTAGTTAAATTATCGAGTTTTCGATTAATCTTAGATGGTATAATACATGCCGTTGGAATGGGACTTATCTTTAGTAGAGGAACGCTTATTTATCTACTAAAGATAAGTCCATTCCAACGGGCATGTATTATACCATCTAAGAATCGAAAACTCGATTAATTTAACTAAAGTAACCCTGAAGAATCAATCGATGAAACTCGAGTAGGTTACTCATTTCCATTGTTAAAATACACACACACACACACACACACACACACATATATATATATATATATATTCTATTATCTATCGGCTTTTAAAATCAGTGCTACGTATATATTGAGCACTTTTTTATATTTTTTATTCTTCCGACTCATTCAGTTTTATTCTTTTTTTCCCGACAATTTTTCAAAATTGTGACTCGCTTGATTGTTATTTTTTTTTTTAGTCATCCTTTCTTCAATGTACATTTATTCCTTAGAGGTGCGTGGTATACTGATTACCGTATTAAGAAATGGACACGGCGGGACGAGTTCAAATGCTGGACGAAGCAGTTTACATTCTCCTAGAGGACTAATATTCTCGGGAAAGGTATGAATCCTACTATTTTCTCTCCAGCAATATGTAAATAGTAAAACAGAAATGGCTCTAACCTTGGTTCGGCAACTAGTCCAGAAGAAGGAAAATTCTGAATTAAAATTTGTTATTCTCTACATGAGAAATTAACCTTGTGCTATATATATATATATATATATATATATATATATATATATATATATATAATTTTTTCTCAATTTTTGCGCGCAAGTCGCACGTAAGTCACACGCAAATCGCACACAAGGATTGAAAAATAACGTAGCGTTCAACCGTTATTACACAACCATTATTTTAAAAAAAAGTTACAAAAACACACACAACCTATCAATTAATGGATATATTCTGCCAAAATAATAATTCAATGCCTGAAGAAAACAACAGATCAGAAACACGTGTCGCATTCATATGTAAGTCAATAAATTTTATAAAAAAAACATAATCCTTTTTGCAACCTTCTTTTTATAAAATATCTATTTTCCTCCCGTTGGACCCATAACAACACTTTATATATATATATATATATAAAGATAAATCTACTGAGTCAGACGAACCTACTATTAGTTTCGCTTAATGCTCTTCAGGGCTAAGATCTTAGCCCTGAAGAGCATTAAGCGAAACTAATAGTAGGTTCGTCTGACTCATTAGACTTATCTTTATTATTTGGTCTACTTAGGTATTGAGCACTTTTTATTTATTAGCTATTCTCCTAGCGGTTATATGAATATATATATATCTTATATACATATATATATACATATAAATTGTTTTTTCTTTTGGCCAAATACTGTACCAATAGATTATTTTTTGTTGGTACGACTATCTTGGTCTTTTCTTTTTTTCAAAAAATTTTTTCTCCCCGGTTGATGTTTGGTAGTATATTTTTTACAATCAAACTATTTGCTGTTTTTTTTTTCTCACCGTGAGGATTTACCAACACGCTTGGTATATTAAATTATATATATATATATATATATTATATATATATATATATATATATATATATATATATATATTGCTGTATGCCTGACAGGCCATAAGTTCTCCAATGTTATCATTATGCTACCTGTTGATTAATAGATGAGGATTTGCCAAGTACGAAAACTTCCTTGCTGTTAACTATGATATACTATGAAGTAATTATATTCAACCAGAATATATATGTGAACCCCTACAAACAGACACATACACACACACACACACACACACACACACACACACACACACACACATACATATATACATAATATATATATATATATATATATATATAGTGTGTGCGTGTGTGTGTGTTGGAGGGGTGCGTTTGGGTCAGTGTGCCTGCATGTTTGAAGGAAAACCCAGATGTTGACAATAAATCTATTTTAAGTTGGTAATTTTGACAAAATTCATCAGATGATACGCTTACATCACAAACAGAAACAGTCGTAAATATCCACGTGGAACAGAATTCGAGATATAATATTTACAAAAGCACTAGATAAACCTGGAAAGTGCACCGTTCACAAGAGAGGTCAGGGATATAAAAGAGAAAACTGGTTTCCTGGTCGACTGATGGGTGGAAGAGGAGGTATCTTCGTTCCCTACAAATAGAAAATGAAGATGTCTTTATTTCTGACTGCCCATCAGAAGAAAAAATGAAAAAGTAATAGAAACTAAGATGGTGGAATGAAAGCGAATTAAAATATCAGAAAGCTACTGAATGAGAGGGCTGAATAAGCTGGCAAACAATCGAGAAATGATGACAGCATAAGAAACACCACCAGATCTTGAAACTCTCTCCAGTTCTGTTTAGCTGATAACATAAAAATTAAGGGGTTATTTATTATTATTATTATTATTATTATTATTATTATTATTATTTCACACATGTCGTAGCCGGTGGTTCACTGGAGGCTGAATGACAGCAAGTGTCTTCATGTCTCCAGGACTTTACTGCGTATTCTAGCCGATCTAAACAGTGCTGTAGTTTAGATGGTCACGATTCTTCCTCTGATTTCTAATTCACCCAAAATCTTTTTCAAAGCTTTGGGGACCGTTCCAAGGGCACCAATTACGGTTGGTACAACCTTCATCTTCATGTTTCCTCAGTTCTCTAGCAGGGTCCAAGTATGTTTACCTTTTCGCTCTCTTTCATTTTCACTCGGTCGTCGGCTGGAACAGCAAAATCCACTAGATGACAGGTTCTCTTCTTGTTGATTAGTACTGGCCCCGTATCCTGGCCAGGATTAGGCGATCGGTTTGTACCTCGAAGTCCCAGATTATTATTATTATTATTATTATTATTATTATTATTATTATTATTTGAGCTGTTGTGGGTGAGCGACTGCAATTTCCAATTATAGGGGACAATTCCCAGGGCACCAACTACAATTGTTATCACCTCCATTCTCATGTTACACAGATTATTATTATTATTATTATTATTATTATTATTATTATTATTTTACTCCTTGCGAGTTTTTCACATAAGGTTTCAACTGGTAATTTTTTTAACGGAAATTTAGTGACAGCAAATTTCCATGCCTCTCCAGGATAACTGGAAGTGTTTTGGCTGATTTCAGCTGTTCCATGATCTATATGGGCTCAATTCTTCGTTCGATCTTGAGTTTCCCCGTCTCTTTTGGGAGCGATGCAACGCCTTCAAATACAATTGATATCACCATCACCTTCATGTTCAACATCTTATTTTAACTCTCTGATGACGTCTAGTTTTTCGCCTTCTGTATAATCTCTCTATGTAGTCTGCTGAAATGAAATATCCACTAGATGAATATCAGTTTTTCTTAAACAAAGAATTAGATACTATTTCTCTGAATTTTTTAGATGAGGCTTGATAATAAGTATTATTTGGATTATTCGGACTATCATCTGTATTGTTATCTGTACAACGTTTCGGCCGATATGCCCCCGGCCTTCTTTTGGTCCCGATTATGACAAGAAGGTTCCCTAGTTTGAGAAGGATCTGAATCAGACAAGAAATACTTGAAGAAAACAGGAAGGCGCATCGGCGGAAACGTTGTACAGATAACAATAAAGATTGAGATAATAGTCCGAATAATCCAAATGATATTAAAGAATTAGATTAAAACTAGGTTTAGTCTTTGTTAAGTTTCTGACCGCCATCCTTGGCCAGTTGAAAAGGACTTAAAGTAAGTAAGTAAGTCCTGAGCTATGGAATCCTTTGGTAAGTGAATAAGTCCTAGATTATGGAATCCTACGTAGTGTCAAAGGTCCAGTGATATAATCCTATGTTCCGTCGTCCACGAAGGTTCAAAGCAATATGCGCTGGTATGACCAGAACAGCCTGTATAAATATTATAACAGCAGCAGAGTACTGCCAGTGATTGGCCAATAGGTTGGTCACATGATTATCGCCGAGTCTGTAAGTAGAAGTGGTCATCCAGCACACACCTTATAATAGAAAAATCTCAACACTCTTCGGGACAGTATTTTGGCGATCAGTTTGTATCTCAATGTACCAAAGAATTTTATGCATTTCCTTTTCAATATTCTGGTTTGAGGCGCGTAGTGGTGTAATGGTGGAGGCCGTAGGAAATGGACAGGATGAGACGAGTTCAAATCCTGGATGAGGCTGTTTGTATTTCACATAGCGCTAATACCCTTAGGAAGGTATAACTCCAACTATTCTTCCTCCAGCTATAGGTAAATAGTAGGGCAGACTGTGCACTTTAACCTTGGTTCAGCAACCAGTTTAGAAGAAGGAAAACTCTGTTAAACTCCGCTTAAGAAATTGACTTGGTGTCACATCCTACTCGTGCAGAGGAGTTGGTAAATATATATATATATGCCATTTGACAAGCATCCAACTAATCTCCCTCCGGATATGGATAAATAGTAAGACATACTGGGCTTTTTAACATTGGTTAGGCAACCAGTCTAGGAGACAGAAAACTCTGAATTCAAACCTGTTAAACTTCGCTTAAAAATGTACCTTGTGTTACATCCTGCTGATCTTGAGTATATACAGAAATTATATGGTTTTAAGTACTTTTTAAAAGTATTTCCTCATTGGTAATGAATAGATACGCCACTCTCCTCAGAGTCCCAGAACAGGGGGCATCTTAAATAACAATTTCGGTCTGTCTTTGTCAAACTCATCGGTGCCTACACCAGTGATCTGATCATGTCGAAACTTTACACACATGTTAAGTTAATATTCAGAACAGGACTGGCTAATTAGATTTCCCAGCAAGAATGATTCAAACAAATATCTTCGGCATAAAATGACTCAAGGTATGAATCCGGCTATTCTCCCTCCAACTATAGGTAGTAGGCAACACTGGGATTCATAACCTTGGTATGGCTACAAGATTAGAAGGTAACGCTGAATTCAAACTTGTTTAACTCCGCCTAAGAAATTAATCTTGTGTCACATCCTGCTCGAGCTTAGTTGGTAAATATATGCTCTTGGCATTTCTGTCTTTGAAGACTATAAAATAGTTTTTGTGCCCCTCAAGTTACAGAACCTCCTCTGACTGTGAAGTCCTATTATTGAAAAACATTCTCGACCACATATGTCGCATGTGAGAGCTGTCCCTGAAGATGTTTATGTGCCGGTGTCTTGATGCCGCTGCTTTCTTCTGGACCTCCTAGCTTCATATGGTGTTGTGCCAGTGTGACCTCAGACATGAACAATCCACTACAGAGAGCCTGCCACCGAAGGAAGTCCTGAGCCAAATTTTCCCAGCTGGAAAGGGCAATGCCAAAGCACATGAGATCGTTCTTGCAGACATCCTTGAAACGCATCTGGGGGCGACCAATCTGTCTCTTACCAAAAGAAAGCTCTGCGTAAAGCGTATCCTTCGGTATCTTTCGATATCCGTCCATCATCCATTCGGTGGACATGACCCAGCCATCGGAGACGACGACGCTGGTATATCTTATTATAATGGAGATTGTGGGTTTGTTTGTCTGTAACCGAAACTATATTACTATACAAGTCACAATTCCCTTTGTTATTTACATCACATTCTCCATGATCTTTTTTTTATTTAAACCTCAATTATTAATAAAATTGTTTTACATCATTAAGACTGTTGACCATATCTACATACCAATAAAATGCAATTGTATTTATATATACAACAAAATAGCGGATTAAGTGTGAATGGGAAGGCTAATTTGCATATCGATCTTAAAAATGTGATTTTAATAAATATATGCTTATCATTATTGATTTCTAATTGTTTAGTTTTATCTTATTGAATATGAGCAAAAATCTCGGGGATAAATCTTAAAGAAATCCATTAACAAGAATAAATAACTGTAATTTTATTCTTTACTTCCTATTTTAACTAAATAGTTAAATTAGGAAAATTCACCACTGAAAGACGGGAGTAACGGAAAATGATGGAAGAGTTAGTTTCAAAGTTGTTCTATTTTTCAATCATACCCCCTCTGTTCCAAATATTTTTATGTACATTCTTATTCAGTTTCATTAGCCTTTCTAATTTAATATGATATTTCATTATATTAAAACTTAAATACTTGCACCCGGAGGGTGAATATATTTGCTAGTACATAATCAATATGCAAGTATGGTTAAACTTTACGCTCTTGCACAATTCCCAAGTGGATTAAGTTCCACACCAAACGATGTACTCCTTCTTGCGCTAGTTTCTTTCACTTCGTTTATTATAAGATTAACTGTTTCATCTCTATCATCACAATTGCTGTTCTCCTGCGTGTTATCAATTTTTGTTTTGACATAATTAGTCTTTATGGCAATATTTTGTTCCGCTGTTAATAGAGATCATATTTCTCTGCTCAAGTCCCCTCCCATTGGTAGTCATTATCAGGTCATTTCATATTCAATTTCGTTAGTTTATCGCTTGAAGTATGAAAATAGTTCTTTTGTTTTTTATTTACTAGATTTTTTTCACTATTGATTTTTTGTTTGTCAGTAAATTATTTTTGTTGATATTGGTTTTACTGGAAATGGTGATCAATCTTTCTTTGTTTTGAATTTTTTTCTATTTGTTTTTTTTTTGTTTTGTTTTTTGTTTTTTTAATATTATTCGAGTCACTGAATTGCAGCATCCACGCTATGGTAAATATCGGTGAGTCTCTAATTTCTTGTCACAGTGACTCTGTTTTTGACATCTCCTGATTATAAGGCAATGTACACAGTCTATTATTATTATTATTATTATTATTATTATTATTATTATTATTATTATTATTTACTCCTTTTGAGTTTTCACATCAGCATTAGCTGATGGTCTTTCACTGGAGTCTGAGTGACAGCAAGTCTCCTCAGGTCTCCAGGACTCTTCTGAGTATTCTGGCAGATTGCAGCAGTGCAGTGTTCTGAATGGTTTCAATCCTTCCTTTGATATCTTTCCAAACCCTTTTCTAATCCTTTTGGGACTGTTCCAAGTGCACCAACCACAATTGGTATCACTTTCACTTTCATATTCCATAACTTTTTCAGTTCTCTGGCAAAGATATTTGTCCATTTTTTCATTTTCCTTTAACTTCACCCTGTGATCTTCTGGCACTGCAAAATCCACCAGTTGACAAGTTCTTTCTTTTTTGTTTATCAACGCTAGGTCTGGTCTTCTTGCTGGGATAAGGTGATCCGTTTTTATTTCAAAGTCCCAGAGAATTTTATGCGTTTCGTTCTCAAGAACAGATTCTGGTTTATGCATATACCATTTTTTTGCATGGTCAATTATTATTATTATTATTATTATTATTATTATTGTTGTTGTTGTTGTTGTCTCACACCAGCGTTAGCTGATGATCTTTCACTGGAGTTTGAGTGTCAACAAGTCTCCTCAGCTTTCCAGTACTCTCCTGAGTATTCCAGCAGATTTCAACAATCCTCTGATTTCCAGTTCCTCAAGTCTTTTTCTAAGCTTTTGGGGACTGTTCCAAGTGCACCAACTACTATTACTAGTTAAATTCCTGAATTAGCACAAGCGTCTGAAAAAGACAAAATATGACATGTTCGGCTAGGAACCACAAGGTTCTTGGTTCCAT
>CM042141.1:126578197-126600697 GCA_023376005.1 Doryteuthis pealeii
GGTAAATATATATACACATACAAAATTAATACTCGCACAATATATCTTTTGTAAACTATAAAAACAATAATGCATAAAGACATCTGTTTCAACTCAATCTCCTGTTATTTGTTTTGCTGTTTGCTTATTTTATTTATAAAACATTTCAGCATTATACTGTTTAACATCGCATCTATGGACACGCCATCAACGGACTTCAGATACAACGGACAAAATCTAAAAAAAAAAAAAACACCTTGAGGTAAAGACGGACAACCTTATTTCTGCCAGAAGACTAGATCTAGTATTAATTAACAAGAAAAAGAGAACTTGCCAACTGCTAGATTTTGCAATCCCAGCAGATCACAGAGTGAAGATGAAATAAGAGATTGACAAATACCTGGACCTCGCTAGAGAACTGGAAAAAACTGTGGAATATAAGGGCGAAAGGGATACCAGTTGTAATTGGCAACTTTAGTAATTGGCAAAACTTAGAAGACATACAAGCGTAATTGGAAACCATTGAGACCATTCACAGAAAAGCATTGTTGAGAACGTCTAGAATACTCAGAAGAGTTCTGGATACCTGAGAAGACTGTCTGTCACTCAAACTCCAGTGAAGGACCATTAGCTTACACTGGTGTAAAAAATACTCACAAGGAGTGAAATAATAATAATAATAATAATAATAATAATAATAATAATAATAATAATAAATAATATGTGTCTAGAAAAGGAAGTGGAAGAGGTCTAGCCAACTGTTTAGAGGCCACAATATAAGGACTCGAAGAATACACAAAAAAGGACAAAGAAAGATTACTTATGGCAGCCAACAACAGCAGATGAAATATATGGACAAACAGAAAAACAAAGAAAACTAGAAAATAAAGATGGGAAGAAAAACAATTATATGGACACTTCAAACGACAAATCGGAAGGGTTGCGCATGAAAAGACTTGGATATGGTTAAGAGGAGGAAACCTCAAGAGAGAAACTGAATCGCTAATAATTGCTGCAGAAAATGATGTGATAAGAACGAATTATATCAAAGCAGAAATAGACAAGACACAACAAAACAGTAAATGTAGAATGTGCGGTGACAGAGATGAGACTGTAAACCATGTTTTAAGCGAATGTAGCAAACTAGGACAACGGGAATACAAAGCTAGGCACGACTGGATTGATAAGGTGATCTACTGGGAATTATGCAAAAAATATGGTATATGCATAAACCAGAATCTGTTCTTGAGAATGAAACGCATAACATTATCTGGGACTTCGAGATAAAAACGGATCATCCCAGCCAGGAGACCAGACCTAGTGTTGATTAAAAAAAAAGGGAACGTGCTAACTGGTGGACTTTACGGTTCCAGCAGCTCACGTGGTGAAGCTTAAAGAAAACAAAAAGATGGACAAATACCTGGACCTTGCCAGAGAATTGAAAAAAGCTATGGAATATGAGGGTGAAAGTGATACCAATTGTAGTTGGTGCACTTGGAACGGTCCCAACATCTTGGAAAAAGACTGGAGGACCAGGAAATCAGAGGAATAATTCACACCATCAAGACTACTACAATCGGCTAGAATACCCAGAAAAGTCTTGGAGACCTGAGGAGACTTGTTGTCACTCCGATCTCGGTGAAATACCATCAGCTAATGTGAAAAACTCAAAAGGGGGGAAAATAATAATGACAATAATAAGAGGAGCGACAACTCCGAAGTTTTATCTATCTATTCATTTATTATAATATAAGTTATTTATTTATACTTGTTGGTATTCAATATTTTTAATTCAATTCTTTTAACCCTATTTTTAAAATTATTTTTTATCTATTTAACCCATAGATAGGTACTACCACTACAAATTGATATGTATTAATATTAGTACAGTTGAAGTAAGTAAGTAAAGGCGTCGGGGCGGCTTAATGTCGGTATCAACCATGCAGCGAGGGAGTCTATCCCCTTTTCACTAGCGCTAGACCAAGGAGATTATTTTAGCGTCTGAGGTGTAGCGCCACATCTACCATCAGGTCCTTAGTTTACCGCACAGATCCCTGTGCTACTCATACACTGAGTTGGCGAGGGCGGATATCGAACTAGGAAACTTGTGGTACAAATGGAATAAGGAAGATCATATTATGTCACTCTTCCATTTGAGGTTAGGTCCCTGCTTAGAAAATAAGCATAAGGATTATTAGATTCTACCCTTACTTGAAAAGCAGCCTACAGCACAGTTT
The DNA here is from genome assembly GCA_023376005.1 of Doryteuthis pealeii. Classification (NCBI taxonomy): domain Eukaryota; kingdom Metazoa; phylum Mollusca; class Cephalopoda; order Myopsida; family Loliginidae; genus Doryteuthis; species Doryteuthis pealeii. The sequence goes on from CM042141.1 coordinate 126,580,414, forward strand.
CAATCACTCAACGGGCCACGCGAATATCTATTAGATGATTGATAAGGGTTTGGAATTCTTGTCGAATATTTGAAACACGCAGCCACCCTGTCTGCAAAAGGTATTCATGAATAATCAAGTGCTATGTGTTTTGCTTTTGTTTCTTTTGTGCATAATTCTTTGTACTCTCTTAGGAATGCGCTAAGTTAGACGTAAAAACGTTTTTCCAATGTAATGTTGACAGAAGACATTTTTTTTATTTGCTTTCTTTTTTCCCGTTCTCTTTTTTCGACAATGTCAGGGCGAAAAACACTTCTCTATTGCTCAAATCAAGTCATATAACCCCTGTCGTTGCTGAAGAAGTGTCAGAATTGGCCAACGAAGCGTCAGATATTACAGCTTGGTGAATTCAGCTCTAAATATTTTACGCGATCCAACAATACAGCGAAAGCTTGCAGGGGCAGAGCCGTTCACAGCAGGTGCTCGGATTTTTCGCTAATGTCAGCCGTAAGGTTAAGCCAAGAAGCAAGGAACACGTTAGCGACTGGAATTGGCCTCAGGCCAGACACGCGACCAAGGGCAGTCGTTGAAGCAGAACAGAATTCGCAGCCGAGGAAGCCTCCTCATCTGGAAGGAATTCGGCATCCCAGCCTTACTATAGAAAGCACCTAAGGGAACACAAAGTTAAGATAGGAACCACCTCTCTCACTCTCAAACACACGCGCTTGCACTAGCGCATTCACGCACTCCCGTGCGCACATCCTGCATTGATAGTCGTTCTTCAATGGCGAAGTTGTCGTCGGAGTAATCGTCAATAAGATCGACGACAACGTCAGCGACAATACTGATAGCATCTGAGAGAAGAGCGAAGAGAGAGAGAGAGGGAGAGAGAGCAGGTTTTTTGTAGGTGTGTGTGCGTGTGTTTATCATTTCTGTAATCATGAACAGCACAAGTAATACCAAATCATGTGTGACATCAGCAGATCCCAACCGTCTGATAGCGAATGAATCATTTCAAAGCAATAAATTTTAATAGGAAAACTACGATCGAAACGATGAAAGAACAAACAAAACATAATTCCTATCAGGAAACGAGAATTTCACTTGAGGATCATTTAATTTATCTAAACGCATTTTTCGCGTCCTTTCTCTTCTCACAACCTCCCATCTTTCATTAACTGATGTCATTCTGATCCGTCTTCGTGACATCCAACGTCTCAGCGTATCGAATGTATCAAATGTTCCCACATTAGTTTTTTCGTGTTCGAATATTATTTCCTTTCCATTGATTTCATGGGCCAAGATAATAAGTCAGAGGTCGCTTTTCCTTTTTAAGACAGCAATATATCATCAGCAATATTGACGACATTGTTTACCTAAGGTCATTGTGAAAAATAGATAAATAAATAGTTATAGACGATCCGTGAACTCAATGGGTTACTTTTGGGCATAATTCAATTAGTTTTAATGCACTTAATTCTTGGAACACTGTCGGTATTGTTTGATGAAGAAAAGGAGGAAAAGGTGAAGCTTGTTTCGGTAAATTATTTTGTCCTTAAAAAACTTTTGAAAAAGCATTTTATTGCCTTTTATAAACAACAGATTTGCATTTAGATTCTCACACGGCTAATTTGTCTCATGATATATATCTATATGTTTGTGTTGTCTGGTGTGTCTTGTATCGTTTCCTGTGAGTGTCCAAGGGTGGTCATGTCCATGGGCTTAGCTTCACGCTATTAGGCATGGCCTCCCTTCAATAGTAGTTTAACAAAAATAAAGTTTTTCTTTTACTTATTCTTTATAACTTGTACCTACTATTGATAAATAAATTTCTTATATCTTATATTTTATATTCTTATATCCTCTTGTAACAGCGGTCCCTGATTATATAGATCCTTTTATTAAGGATACTAGGAAGCGTTCTACTTAGTATTTTTTTTAGTTATCCCGAGATTTTGAATTATTAATAAATATTACTTTGAGCACGGATGCGGTCCTAACAAAATATCATCGATTAAAATTGGAACTGGAAATTCTTTATTCTCGCATTAGAATTTTCGTTGTCTAATATTATTTTCTTTTCGTTGATTTCACCGTCCAGGAATATCACTCATGCAATAATAATTCAGAGTTCACTTTTCGTTTTTAAAATAGCAATGTATCATCAATGACATCGACACCAATGTTTACCCAAAGTCACGATAAAAAAAATAAATAGATAAATAATAATAGACGATCCGGGAATCCATTCCGTTCCTCTTGTAACAGTGGTCCATGGTGGAATGGATGTTTTTATTAGGGAAACTAGGAAGGATTCTAATTAGTATTCCACAGTTTCGCCGTTATCTCCAGGTTTTGAATTATTAAAAGAATGAGTTTAAGCGCGGACGCAGACCCCAAAAATATCATCGGTTACAAAATGGAGTTAGAGATTTTTATTCTTTCATTAGTTTTATTTTATTTTATTCCTATTCATTCCATGGGCCAAGATCATCCGGAATCCAGTGCTTTCATCTTATAACAATCGTCCATGGTGGTATGGACTCTTTTATTTTCAATTAGCTCTCCGTTGTCATCGTTATATTTAGATTTTCAATCATTAAAATAATGAAATTGAGCGCGGACGCAGACCTCACACATATCATCAGTTACAATTTGGACTTAAAATTCTTTATTCTGGAAGTAATTTAAATGGATTGTTATAAAAATATCACTATTTGGTGTATAATCTCAAAGGTAATATTTAAAAAAAAAATATTTAGAAATTAAAGAAACGCTTATTGTATAGATTCAATGATTTTTTTTATCATTTTAAAGTTTATCTGGTATATATTTTTCTATAAATGCCATTTCGGTCTATGCATTTTTATAGGCATTATGGCTGTTTTAAATGCCCATGTTATACCAGCTCATCTCCATGTTGTAGAAAAAGCGTTGAAACTTAGGTGTGTGTATGTAAGTGTATGTATGTGTGTGTGTGTGTGTGTGTGTGTGAGCACGCCCGTGTGTAATTTTAATTGTAATTGTAATGGCATTTATATTCAATTCACACAGATACGTATGGGATTAAAATGAGGAAATTAAAATACTTATATATATTTATATTCTTATGAAGATAGAGCAAGGATACTTAAGCTCATTTAATCAAATCCAGTTTTGGTAAATATTTTTAGGATGTTTAAAATGCATTTAACTGGAGCCGCTTGTGGTTGTAATGGTTATTCTAAAGGAAAGTAACTCAGTAACATGGTTAAATCATGGAAAATCTGTTTTTAATTACGATAATACCCTTGGGAAAGGTATGCCGCACACGCCTCTTTAATCCTGAGAAGGCAATACGTCTAGTAGAAGGAAAACTCTGAATTCAAACCTTTTAAACTTGACTTTGTATCACGTCTACTCGTGCGGAGGTGTTATCAAATATGAGTATAAGATGCATTTAACATATCTTTCTCATCAGCTTCTGATGTGCTCAGACCAGCATTCGTATTTTGATTTTCATAGTAATATTACAGGAACTATGCAAGATACCATTACTTAGTTACACTTCAACACTAACTTTTACGATTCTTCACTTCCACAAAGATTTCGAATTCGACCGATTCCCATGCTAGCGTTTTTTATATATTCATTACTAGGGTGATTCATACGTGCTGCTATATTTTAATGAGCTGAGGCATAAGGTCCGAATATTCTTGCTGAGGTCGTAATAACAACACTGGACTATTATATGCCGAGCTCATCTGTTATATTCAAGATACTAATCGCAGGATTTGCTTCTATGATTTTGGTCACGGAATCCACGGTGTCAGACCTACCTGACATAGATCACCGAGATTCTTTAACTTTCTTTTACTTTCTTTCTTTCACGCTTTTCTTTCTTTCACTCTTTTTCTTTCTTTCTTCTTTTTTTTACTTTCATCTTTTTCTTCTTTCTTTCTTTCTTTTACTCTTTTTTCTTTCTTTTACTCTTTTTCTTTCTTTCTTTCTTTCTTTTCTTTCTTTTTTCTTTTTCTTTCACTCTTTCTCTCACTCTTTCTTTCACTCTTTTCTTTTCTTTCTTTCTTTTTACTCTTTTTCTTTCTTTCTTTTTCTTTCTTTCTTTTCTCTTTTTCTTTCTTTCTTTCTTTCTTTCTTTCTTTTCTTTTCTTTTCTTTCTTTCTTTCTTTCTTTTACTCTTTTTCTTTCTTTCACTTTTTTCTTTCTTCTTTCTTTTTTCTTTTTCTTTCTTTCTTTCTTTCTTTTTCTTTTTTCTTTTACTCTTTTTCTTTCTTTTTCTTTCTTTCTTTTTCTTTTTCTTTCTTTCTTTTTCTTCTTTCTTTCTTTTTTCTTTCTTTCTTCTTTCTTTTTCTTCTTTTCTTCTTTTCTTCTCTCTTTCTTTCCTTTTTCTTTTCTTTTACTCTTTTTCTTTTTTTTCTTTTTCTTTTTCTTTTACTCTTTTCTATCTTTCTTTTCCTCTTTCTTTCTTTCTTCTTTTTTCTCTTCTTTTTTCTTCTTTTTCTTTCTTTTCTTTTCTTTCTTTACTCTTTTTCTTTCTTTCTTTTCTTTCTTACTCTTTTTTTCTTTTTTTCTTTCTTTTACTCTTTTTCTTTCTTTTACTCTCTCTTTCTTCAACTCTCTTTTCTTTCTTTCACTCTCTTTCTTTCTTTACTCTCTCTCTTTCTTTCTTTCACTCTCTTTTCTTTCACTCTCTCTCTTTCTTTCTTTCACACTCTCTTTCTTTCTTGTCTCAACAAGCCCATTTCCAACAACTCTAACCATTACACCTAGTGCCTCCACCTTACCTTTGAATATAACCTTTTATGTCAATCTACCTCAACCAATTCTTCTCCATAAAATCATAAAAGAAAGATTCTTGAAGCATCTGGTTACTCTACCGATATCAACATTGCCTTAACCTTTAGCACAAAAAATGTTTTTTTTGTTTTTTTTGTTTCTTCCGCAGCATTTTGGCCGGGTTCGAACTCGTAAAGTATAAGTTCCCGAATCAGATTTCTTTTCATTGTAATCTTTGTAGTTTCAAATCAGTTGCAGAGTGAAGCAATTCACAACATATCTGTGCACCACCAACAACAATACTACAAGCCACAGCAGGTAGCAACTATAGGCCAAATTAATGCAAAACTTTTGACTCACCTGCGTAAAAATAAAATAAATTGTTACACTATTTCGTAAGAACAGAATATTTTTCCCGAAAATACAAATAATACGCGATTCATTCTATGATTCCGATAAATATTGCCTAATGGGTTTCTAGGAAATCAATTGTAATGGATGCTTTCATGCCCCAGATGACTAACAGCATGAGCTTCTATTCACATATCTTGAGTGTATATATTTACCAACCCCTCCGCACGAGCAGGATGTGACACACAATCAATTTCTTAAGTGGAGTTTAACAGGTTTGAATTCAGAGTTTTCCTTCTCGTAGACCTGTTGCCTGAACCAAAGTTAAAGAGCCCCGACTGCCCTACTATTTACCCATAGCTTGGGAGAGTAGGATTCATACTTTTCCAAGGGTATTAGCTCTAAGTGAAATGCAATTACCACGTCCAGATTTGAACTCGGGCGACGAGTCCATTTCCCATGACTTTAACCATTACACCACACGCTTCCTACTTCCTACATATCTTGGGTTAAGATGTAAAAAAATCGTCACTTCTATTTATTAACTCTACCAGGCAGTAGCAGGATTATCAGGTTGAAATTGGCCAATGGGATAACTGGATAAAAAGCATTTAAGATCGTTCCACTGTGCTCAAGATATCTTATGAGAAACATTCTAACAGAAAGACATCCTTTTGAGTAACCCTAGAAAGACTACGGACTTTTTTTATTAACACCAGAGCATATAACAGGCGTCGGACTAACGAGGGTGAGTAAAAACGTAATACCATTTTCTTTATTTCATGTGAGGCTTTTCTATAAAATAAGGCCTACATTGAGACCTTAACGAGGCCGAGGGTGAGAATCCACCGAGTAAGACCCAACTTGCCAATCGACAATGTTATCTTTCTGCATGACAATGCTCGACCACACACAAGCAAGGGAGAAAATCGCCTGGTTTCGGTGGTTAACTTTACTGCATCCTCGATACACACCAGATTTAGCGCCTTCAGACTATCTTCTCTTCGGTAAAACTTATTACATTGACGAGAATATGAAATCTGTAGTGAAAAGTGGCTGAAAGAACAGTCAACATGATTTTACGGGGCATGGATACATGCTCTATTCGAAGGTGGCGCATTGCTATTGAGAGAAACAGCGACTATGTTGAGAAGTAGGGATGTGATCCACCGAGAACCAACTTCATTTCATGTATTATACATGTTCTTGTGTCGGTAATTATACCTGTCCTAAACAAAATGACATTACTTTTTTACTTACCCTCGTATATATCATCAGAAAGACAACAGAATTTGGATAACACCAGAAAGACTCATCTTTTGATTAACACCAGGATTCTTCAAACAAGTACAAGGAAGCAACATAACCCTAACAATGGCTTAACGGATTCTAAGATTTTCTTACTTCTCGCTGTACCCGGAATTTTTTTTTTACCGGTGAGTCAGAGTGTTTCCACTTCATGGACTCTCTTTTCATCTCTGGCCGGTAGTCGCACACCTATGTCTAGCCCATTTACTGACAAAATATATTTTCTCGTAGTAAAGTAAAAAGTAAAGTTGTCGGGGCGGCCTAATGTCAGTATCAGCCAGACAGGGAGAGAGTACATCCTCTTTTCACTAGCGCAACTTGCGTAATTACGCTAATACCCTTGGGAAAGGTATGCCGCACACGCCTCTTTAATCCTGAGAAGGCAATACGTCTAGTAGAAGGAAAACTCTGAATTCAAACCTTTTAAACTTGACTTTGTATCACGTCCTACTCGTGCGGAGGTGTTATCAAATCAACATGTATAAGATGCATTTAACATATTTTTCCCATCAGCTTCTGATGTGCTCAGACCAGCATTCGTATTTTGATTTTCATAGTAATATTACAGGAACTATGCAAGATACCATTACTTAGTTACACTAACTTTTACGATTCTTCACTTCCACAAAGATTCCGAATTCGACCGATTTCCATGCTAGCGTTTTTATATATTCATTACTTGGGTGATTCATACGTGCTGCTATATTTTAGTGAGCTGAGGCATAAGGTCCGAATATTATTGCTGAGGTCGTAATAATGACAAAAACACTGGACTATTATATGCCGAGCTCATCTGTTATTCTCAAGATACTAATCGCAGGATTTGCTTCTATGGTTTTGGTCACGGCCTCGGAATCCACGGTGTCAGACCTACCTGACATAGATCACCGAGATTCTTTAACTTTCTTTTACTTTTTCTTTCTTTCACGCTTTTTCTTTCTTTCACTCTTTTTCTTTCTTTCTTCCTTTTTTTACTCTTTCTTTCTTTTCACTCTTTTTTCTTTCTTCTTTCTTTCTTTTACTCTTTTTCTTTCTTTCACTCTTTTTTTCTTTTCTTCTTTCTTTTACTCTTTTCTTTCTTTCACTCTTTCTTTCTCTTTCTCTCACTCTTTCTTTCACTCTTTTTCTTTCTTTCTTTCTTTTACTCTTTTTTCTTTCTCTTTTTCTTCTTTCTTTTCTCTTTTCTTTCTTTTCTTTTTCTCTCTTTTCTCTTTTTCTTTCTTTCTCTCTTCTTTCTATTTACTCTTTTTCTTTCTTTTCTTTTTCTTTCTTTTACTCTTTTCTTTTTCTTCTTTCTTTCTTTTTCTTTCTTTCTTTTACTCTTTTTCTTTCTTTTCTTTCTTTCTTTTCTCTTTTTCTTTCTTCTTTTCTCTTCTCTTTTCTTTTTTCTTTTTTCTTTCTTTTTCTTTTTACTCTTTTTCTTTCTTCACTCTTTTTCTTTCTTTCTTTCTTTCTTTTTCTTTCTTTCTTTTACTCTTTTTCTTTCTTTTTCTTTCTTCTTTTCTCTTTTCTTTTCTTTTTCTCTCTTTCTTTCTTTCTTTTCTCTCTTTACTCTTCTTTCTTTCTTTCTTTTTCTTCTTTATTCTCTTTTTTCTTTCTTTCTTTTTCTTTTCTTTTACTCTTTTTCTTCTTTTACTCTTTTCTTTCTTTTACTCTCTCTTTCTTTTTCTTTCTTTCTTTCATCTTTCTTTCTCTTCTTTTCTTCTTTCACTCTCTCTTTCTTTTCTTTTACTCTCTCTCTTTCTTCTTTCACACTCTCTTTCTTTCTTTGTCTCAACAAGCCCATTTCCAACAACTCTAACCATTACACCTATGCCTCCACCTTACCTTTGAATATAACCTTTATGTCAATCTACCTCAACCAATTCTTCTCCATAAAATCATAAAAGAAAGATTCTTGAAGCATCTGGTTACTCTACCGATATCAACATTGCCTTAACCTTTAGCACAAAAATGTTGTTTTTTGTTTTTTTTTGGTTTCTTCCGCAGCATTTTGGCCGGGTTCGAACTCGTAAAGTATAAGTTCCCGAATCAGATTTCTTTTCATTGTAATCTTTGTAGTTTTCAAATCAGTTGCAGAGTGAAGCAATTCACAACATATCTGTGCACCACCAACAACAATACTACAAGCCACAGCAGGTAGCAACTATAGGCCAAATTAATGCAAAACTTTTGACTCACCCGCGTAAAAATAAAATAAATTGTTACACTATTTCGTAAGAACAGAATATTTTTCCCGAAAATACAAATAATACGCGATTCATTCTATGATTCCGATAAATATTGCCTAATGGGTTTCTAGGAAATCAATTGTAATGGATGCTTTCATGCCCCAGATGACTAACAGCATGAGCTTCTATTCACATATCTTGAGTGTATATATTTACCAACCCCTCCGCACGAGCAGGATGTGACACAAGGTCAATTTCTTAAGCGAAGTTTAAGAGGTTTGAATTCAGAGTTTTTCTTCGTCTAGACCGGTTGCCTGAACCAAGGTTAAAGAGCCCCGCCTGCCCTACTATTTACCCATAGCTTAAGGGAGAGTAGGATTCATACTTTTCCCAAGGGTATTAGCTCTAAGTGAAATGCAATTACCACGTCCAGGATTTGAACTCGGGGCGACGAGTCCATTTCCCATGACTTTAACCATTACACCACACGCTTCCTACTTCCTACATATCTTGGGTATAAGATGTAAAAAAATCGTCACTTCTATTTATTAACTCTACCAGGCAGTAGCAGGATTATCAGGTTGAAATTGGCCAATGGGATAACTGGATAAAAAGCATTTAAGATCGTTTCCACTGTGCTCAAGATATCTTATGAGAAACATTCTACCAGAAAGACATCCTTTGAGTAACCCTAGAAAGACTACGGACTTTTTTTATTAACACCAGAGCATATAACAGACGTCGGACTTATGAGGGTGTTTAAAAAAGTAATGCCATTTTCTTTATTTCATGTGAGGCTTTTCTATAAAACTAAGGCCTACATTGAGACCTTAACGAGGCCGAGGGTGAGAATCCACCGAGTAAGACCCAACTTGCCAATCGACAATGTTACTTTCTGCATGACAATGCTCGACACACACAAGCAAGGGAGAAAATCGCCTGGTTTCGGTGGTTAACTTACTGCATCCTCGATACACACCAGATTTAGCGCCTTCAGACTATCTTCTCTTCGGTAAAACTTATTACATTGACGAGAATATGAAATCTGTAGTGAAAAGTGGCTGAAAGAAACAGTCAACATGATTTTACGGGGCATGGATACATGCTCTATTCGAAGGTGGCGCATTGCTATTGAGAGAAACAGCGACTATGTTGAGAAGTAGGGATGTGATCCACCGAGAACCAACTTCATTTTCATGTATTATACATGTTCTTGTGTGGTAATTATACCTGTCCTAAACAAAAATGACATTACTTTTTTACTTACCCTCGTATATATCATCAGAAAGACAACAGAATTTGGATAAACACCAGAAAGACTCATCTTTTGATTAACACCAGGATTCTTCAAACAAGTACAAGGACAGCAAACATACCCTAACAATGGTTAACGGATTCTAAGATTTTTCTTTACTTCTCGCTGTACCGGAACTTTTTTTTTTTACCGGTGAGTCAGAGTGTTTTCCACTTCATGGACTCTCTTTTCATCTCTGGCCGGTAGTCGCACACCTATGTCTAGCCCATTTACTGACAAAATATATTTTCTCGTAGTAAAGTAAAAAGTAAAGTTGTCGGGGCGGCCTAATGTCAGTATCAGCCAGACAGGGAGAGAGTAATCCTCTTTTCACTAGCGCTAGACCAAGGAGATTATTTTAGCATCTGAAGTGGAGCGCCACATCTACCATCATCTCCTCACTTTACCGCAGCAGATCCCTGTGCTACTCATATACTGAGTTGCCGATGTCCGGTATCGAACCAGCAACCTTGTGATTCCTAGCCCAACGCTCTACCGACTGAGCTACACGTATTCTTCTATAGATTACACTTTTTACCCAATCTCTCCACGGGAGCAGGATGTGACACTAGGTCAATTTTAAGTGAAAGTTAACAGGATTAATTCAGAGTGATCCTTCACCTTGACCCTTGCTATATCAAGGTCAAACAGCCCAGTCTGTCCTACTATTTACCCATAATTGAAGGGAGAATAGTTGAATTCATACCTTTACCAAGGGTATTACGGCTATGTGAAATATAAACATCATCGTCCAGGATTTAGACTCGGTATGCCGTATCCATTACACCACAGACATGTAAAGTTAAATAATGTAAAGTGAAATAAAAAATAAAATAGCTAATTAATTTACTCAACTAACTCCTTTCTAAGCATTAATACATATTGTTAAATCAAACTTAACGAACCTAAATTCCACTGTCGTATGTCACCCCACCAAAAGAAAAAAAAATCAGGGAATTAACCGAATTTAATGAAATGTTCAGTGTTGATATATTAATGAATAAAAGATATAATGCACCAGTTATTTTATTTAAAAACTTTTACATTTTTTCAGGTCAGATAACTTTGAACCACGTATCTTTGAGAATCTGTGTTACACTCAAATATATATGATTCTAAGTTAACTGACATAATTTAGATCCATTAAGTTCAATTTAAGCATATGTATTTACCCAACCCCTCTACATGAGTAGTTTAACAAGTTTGAATTCCGTTTTCCTTCTCATAGATTGGTTACCATACTAAAGTTAAAGAGCCCAGTTTGTACTCTTCAGATGTTTCAGAGCTAATGTTGTGTTAAATAAGAAGACAGTTTATGAAGATTGTGACCGTTTTGTGAATGGATTAATTCATACCGGACTTTTTAAAGAAAAGAGAATATTTTTGACAAAAAAATTAACAAATCGAAATATTGCAATATCAGCATAATAAAAACTTTACTTGAACAACATCTATGTGTTTTTCATTATATCTTACCCTTATATGCCGTCGGATTCATTTCCTTACTTTTAATTAAAGCATTTATGTAAAAACAATCTGAAAAAAAATAATTTAAAAAATTCACCCTTCTTTATTGTATGACCCTTGTGTATTCATCTCATCCAGGCAGCAATCTTGAATGTAGCCATTTTTCTGTTGTAATTCTGCCGATGGTAGCCAAGTCCAGAATGTATTATTACTCAGGGTAAACGCCAACTGAATTCTTTCCATCTTAGGTGATTACGCGGTAAAGCTGAACGAAGCCGGTTAATTTGGTTCGGGCCCTTACAAATATCTGACGCATTGCTCTCACCTCATCTACAAAGGCAGCATATTAACTTTAGAAGGTTTCATCCTTTTATAGTAACAGCTTAGATGCCGGAGAGATTTTTTAAATTCCAAATTCGATAATGGAAGAGGCTATAAACGCGAGTTCTGTGGCGGTTGTGGGGGGAGGACATCTTGAGTTGTGCGTCTGCATTCCCTATTTACCTTCCCCCCCACTTTCCTGATCGAGACACAAGGAAAGTAAAACTTTCAATTTGCTCTTGTTTTTCCTTTTAGTTTTTCGTCCATTGTTTAATGAGTCTATAGCTCGACACTGACGAATTGATTTCATGACAACATGTTTTGAGAAAGTCGACAAAGACCCAGAAGAATGAAACGACAAACGACATCAATCTCTTTTTCTTTCTTATTCGTCAGAAGCTATGGCCTCAATGTCTCTTGTCTGTCTGTCTGTTTCTGTGGCTGTCTGTCTGCCTGTCTCTGACTCTGTCTGTCTGTCTGTATATCTGCCTCTCTCTCTCTCTCTATCTCTCTCTCCCTCTCTCTCTCTTTCTCTCTCTTCTACCTATCTGTATTCAGTATGTTCCAAAAAAAATCTATATGTATGCCTATCTGTCTGTCTGTCTGTCTATCTGCCTGTCTGTCTGTATATCTGTCTGTAGCTCTCTTTTCTTTCTCTCTCTCTCTCTCTCTCTCTCTCTCTCTCTCTCTCTCTCTCTCTGTCTCTCTCTCTCTCTCTCTTCTACCTATCTGTATGTTGTATTTCAGCATGTTCAAAAATATTTCTATCTATATGTCTGTCTGTCTGTCTATCTGCCTCTGTCTGTCTGTATGTCTGCCTCTCTCTCTCTCTTCTCTCTTCTCTCTCTCTCTCTCTCTCACTCACTCCTCTCTTTCTCTCTCTTCTCTATATGTATGTGTGTTCAGTATGTTCCAAAAATATCCCTACCTATATGTATGCCATCTGTCTGCCCTGTCTATCTGCCTCTGTCTGTCTGTTTTCTGCCTCTCTCTCTTCTCTCTCTCTCTCTCTCTCTCCCTCTCTCTCTCTCTCTCTCTCTCTCTCTCTTCTACCTATCTCTATGTGTGTTTCAGTATGTTCCAAAAATATCCCTACCTATATGTCTGTCTGTCTGTCTGTCTATCTGCCTCTGTCTGTCTGTATTTCTTGCTCTCTCTTCTCTCTCTTCTCTCTCTCTCTCTCTCTCCTCTCTCTCTCTCTCTCTTCTACCTATTCTGTATCAGATGTTCCAAAAATATCCTACCTATATGTATGCCTATCTGTCTGTCTGTCTGTCTATCTGCCTCTGTCTGTCTGTATATCTGTCTGTAGCTCTCTCTCTCTCTCTCTCTCCTCTCTCTCTCTCTCTCTCTCTCTCTCTCTCTCTCTCTCTTCTCTACCTATCTGTATGTGTGTTTCAGCATGTTCCAAAAATATTTCTATCTATATGTATACCTTTCTGTCTGTCTTTCTGTCTGTCTTTCTCTCTGTCTGTCTCTGTATATCCTTATTAATCTACCCCCTCTCCCCCTCTCTCTCCCTTTCTTGCTATCTCTCTCTATATATTCTCTCTCTCCCTCTCTCTCGCTCTCTTCTACCTATCTGTTTTAGCCGGTTTAAAATATCCATCTATACTATATCTGTCTGTCTGTATTACCCTATTGATTTCTATTTCTCTCTTTTCTCTCTTTTCTCTCTCTCTCTCTCTCTCTCTGCCTCTCTTGCTCTCTCTTTCTCTCTCTATTCTCTCTCTCCCTCTCTCTCTTCTACCTATCTGTTTTAGCCCAGTTTAAAATATTCCCTGTCTATACTATATCTGTCTGCCTGTCTGTATCTACCCTATTGATTTCTCTCTCTCTCTCTCTCTCTCTCTCTCTCTCTCTCTCTTCTCTCTCTCTCTCTCTCTCTCTTCTCGACCAATTTGTCTATTTCACTCGGTTTCTAAAGCATATGTATACGTGTATATTTGTACCTATCATTCTGTCTGTCGGTCTGTCTTTCTGTCTCTGTGTTTCCCCTAATTATTTATCTCCAAGCTTTCTTTCTCCTTCACCCTTTCTCTGTCTCTGTCTCTCTTTCTCTCTCCCTCCTCTCTCTCTCTCTCTCTCTCTCTCTCTCTCTATATATATATATATATATATATACGAGAAAGAAAGAAAAGAGAGAGAGAGAGAGAGAGGGGGGGAGGAGATGAGTAAATTGTTGTCATTTCGAATTATTAATTTCGTGCATGCGCTTTGCTTCAGGTCTTCATACTATGCAGAAATTTTAGAGCCAGTTGGATTCTTCCTGCCAGGAAATCAGCGGCAAAACACAATTCACCCCTTCAGAAATTTGGAAACGACATGATGTAATGCATGGCATTCACGCCGTAAGCTCCAATACGAAGATTTCCTAGTGTTTCGGTGTCAATCTCAGGACAGTCCAGAGGGTTTAAACAGAGTTGGATGAGTCCAATTGTGCTTACGAATGTACGGCAGTTCCAAAGCCTCACTCTGAACGTTCTGATAAAAAAAAGAATTCCTGAAATTTTGGTGAGTTCCTGGTCATGATTGACAACGTATGACCTTAGTAAGTCAATCAGGTCCAAGGACGTGGGTGTGTCTGAGTTTCTTATCGGGCAGATAGTATATGGAGACATTCTGTATTTTTCATACAAGATTAGAGAGGGATTATTTTATCACCTGCCATGAAGGGCGACAGGGACCGCACTGAAGGTTTTTGACCCGATTCAAGCATCCCCTCCAGAAGAACAGTTTTAATTTTTCTTAGTTGAGAAAAATTCTGCTAGGATCAGATAGCGGATTAACATAACAACCATTGGATATTCATTAACTGATTGTTGTAAGACTCAAACAGTCCATATCCCAGTTTTGTGGGCGGTCACCAGTAACGGTAACGTTATGCCTCCATTTATATTCGCCTTCTGTAGATGACGTATGTAAAAGGTATATTAAATTAAGAGGTTTATCATCCAGAGTAGAGATTCCTCCATTTGTTTAACACACAGACACATATATACATACGCGCGTGCACACACACACACACATTTACACACACACACATATATATATATACATTAATATTGATAATTTGGTTATTACACGGTTAAGCGTGAGATAGTTTTAGCTTCGGGTGCGACCAGACGTTCGAGCAGCGTGGACGTTGTTGTCAGCTCTCGAGGTCACTCTCCCTCCGCAGCGGATGAATCATGGGCTGGGTTGTGGAAATAAAGCTTTAGAAGAACACAACAAGTCTTGTTTGTTAAGTAATTAAAACAAGAAGAAACGAGCCCGGGAAATCAACAGAAAGAAGTAAAGCAACCCGAAATGATCAGCCCGAGAAGTCAGACACAAGGGTTAGGGTTAGGGTCAGGGTTATGGTTTAAGCTACTTCGGGAGCTTCCGTAATCTAATGTTATTTATACGTAAAAGGCTGGTCGAGTTAGAAGTAGTAAGCAACGGTTATCAAGTAAGAGACATCATCTTATCTATACTACTCTGTCTGTCTGTCTGTCTGTCTCTCTCTCTCTGTCTCTGTCTCTCTCTCCCTCTCTGTCTTTCTCTGTCTCTGTCTCTCTCTCTCTCTGTCTCTCTTTATACACCCGAGATATTGAATGGGTATACCCTTAAATCTATCAGTCTGTCTGTCTGTCTATCTGAGCCTGATCAGAGAAAGTAATACAATCATTGCCTATCTCATATAGATTCCTATAGATTAATAAGACTCAAGCAAAAT
Source organism: Doryteuthis pealeii (assembly GCA_023376005.1). Lineage (NCBI taxonomy): Eukaryota > Metazoa > Mollusca > Cephalopoda > Myopsida > Loliginidae > Doryteuthis > Doryteuthis pealeii. The sequence goes on from CM042141.1 coordinate 126,595,799, forward strand.
CCTGGCATTAATTTCCTCTTGTTATATCAATATTCTTTCCTAGCTTTTGCTCGAGCCCACCCACGCTTTCTCTGTCGGTCTCTCAGTTTCAGTTCTCCCTCTATCTCTCTCTTCTTCTCTCTATCTCCCTCTATGCCTCTGTTCCCCTCTCAATCTTTGTCTCTGCCTTTGTTTTTCGGTGTACCTTTGTGTCTATGATCGTAGTATTTTTTGGTATTCTATTTTTTATTGTTTTGTCAGTATGTCAACGAGTCCACAGTCGAATCTAGAAAACAAGCGTTTGCGTTAGACAACAAATATTTAGTTTAGAATATAATCTATTTCCTTGTCAAGGCTCTTAATCCAGCCATTATTTATGACATAGATCCAATATTATGCAATGGATATTTTATATAGAAATATTATATATATATATATATATATATATATATATATATATAATATATATATATTGAATTCAAACCTGTTAAACCCAACTTAAAAAAATTGACCTTCTCATGGGTAGGGTTATATATATATATATATATATATTATATATATATATATATATATATATATATATATATATATATATACGCAAGATAATCCAATTGACTGGTAAGTAAGGGATGATTCTATTTAGGATCATCGAAATCTCACTGAACATCCATACTCTATGCTTATGTAGGTTCAAACATAGACTCCTACACGGATTTTCATAAATCCCTAAACAGTGCTCAATGTATAATAACTCATGAATTAATTATATACAGAGCAAATATATATATATATATATATATATATATATATATATGTAAGGTGTGTCAAAAAAGTATAGAGAATTTTTATACCTTTTTGACACACCTGATATTCTGAAAAAAAATAACGTTCTATGCATTCATCATTTCTCTGTTGGTAAATACAGCTTTACTTTTGGTACTTTTTGACACACCTTGTATTCGAAAATAATAATGGATGGAACTTTTTTTCCGAATACAAGGTGTGTCAAAAAGTACAATGAATCTCAATACTTTTTGACACACCTTATATATATCGCCAACTCAAGCATAAACGCAACGCTCTTCTCTGAATGGAGCACTCTCTGACGGCCTCACACACAAAGCGATGTGTGTCTTAAAAAACAGTTAAAATCCCTTTCCCATTCTGTAAGTAAAGACAGCCTAATGGTTAAGGTGCCGGACTGACACCCAACCGACTGGAGTTCAATTCCGGCTTTAGGTAGCTTACAAAATGTCTAGCCACACTGAAGAGACTTGATAAGTCGAAACACGTGTCTGTGGATGACCCTATATATATATATATATATATATATATAATGAACTTTAGTTATAATAATAGTTACTCACAGAACATTAATTTCAAAAGAGCTGCTTGTTGCTTTTTTGTCGTCTAAAAGGAGTTGGTATATAGCAATGAAATAAGAATTTCCAAATATTTAATGATTCAGTAAAAAAATATAAATAAATAAATAAATGATGTTGAAAAAAGTCACATGATAGATGTTAGTCGAAGTGATTAGCAAAGCGATGCGTTGCCGTGAGGGAGAAGACATTAGTCTGACAGCGGGAATCTCTAATCTTGGAGATTCTCCTGATGAAGCTTTTTCAGGGTACAAAGACTTCTTTGTCCTCCTTCCCCGGGGAGCTTAAAGATCGTTAACAATATACTTTTAATGCTGCACTCGTAACGACGACGACGATAACGACGAGGACGGCTAGGTGGACTTGCTTCTCGTCGGTGAATTATTAAAATACCACGAACTCAGTCAACCTTTCTTTTTTCTTCTTTTTCTTTTTTTTTGGGGGGAGGGGGTCTGCCTCAGAAGAGAAACCATTATTTACAATTCGAGTATCAAAATGAATAATGTCTACTAACAAAGTTTGTCATTCATTCATCATCATTGTCATCATCATCATCATCATCTAGTCGTGCCAAATGAATGGATATCCATGACTCTTTCTCGTCACCGTCCCTATCATCTGTCGCTCCTGATGTTTTATACCCTCTTCATTTACTTCTTTACTTCTATTCTTCTTCTGTTCTTCTGACATCTTATAACATCTTGTCTTGGTCTGGTCTCTTCTAAGATCTTGCGTCTTGTCTGGAATCTTCTAAGGTCTAGCGTCTGGAGTTGACTTGGGGACTTCGGCCTGGTCTTCTATTGCTATGTTCTTGCTGGCTGGTCGTCTTGGATTCATTTCTTAGTCTTGTTACCAAGACATTCATCAACCACAAGAACATATTACTTATACAAACTTTTATTTCCTTAACTATACATTTCATGTAACTAAATATCTGACTAACATAGCGCGCGTGAGTTCCAGTTTTAGGCAGGACCTAAAATGGCCGACTTCTCTGCCTGACGTCTAACTGAAAACTGGGGACTCAAAAAGGTCCCACGTGACTTCACATATTTGGCGGGCTTCTGTAATTTTCCATGGAAGGACCGGCCATGATATGAAAGGGGTCATCCCGTCAGAAATACAGGGGATTGATAATAATCTTATGCAATTGCATAGATTATGTAACACTGAAAGGTCCTCTGTACAACATCCAGTAATTCTCGCAGATCATAAACGTCTGCCAATAGCTATACACTTGGAAGATATTTATTAGGCGTGGGTAGATATCTTTCTAATTAACCGTAACTTGTCCGGGTCAGATATCTAAATTAGAAATTTGTTCATGTTGGTGTTTTTGGCAATCTGTAATTGTCCATCGAGGATGGTTTGATGTTAAAGGAATTTAGAGTCAGTGTTTGGAGACGTTTTGTCTATCCCCCTCCCTCTCTCTCTCTACCTCTCTCTCTCTGTCTCTCTCTCTCTCTATATATATATATATATGATTCAAAACAAATCTAAGAGTTGAAAAGTTTCAACCGATTCATACGGACATCATCGGTCAAATGATTTTTATTGAAAGCAAAATTACGTGCAAGTACAAGTGAATTTGGTGAGGGGGTGAGTTAGTAGCGGAAGTGAAGGGAGGGAGGGTAATGGTTTAAAATTGAGGAAAGGTGTGGATAAAACAACACAACTAAATTCAAATGATATTTCGCCTCCGTCTTTTTCGAAGCTTTTTTCAAATTTATTCTCACATTAATCTAATTCAATAAATTCGAAAAAGACCAAGGAGAAATATCATATATATATATATATATATATAGGCTCCCTCGCTGATTGGTTGATACCGACATTAGGCCACCCCGACGACTTTACTTTTTTACTTACTTTATATATATATATATATAATCACAAAACATCAAACAGTACATTCTCATAACTCACACACAGACTCTCGAAAACTGTCTTCATAAATCGTCCACAGCTATATTCTACAATCCTACTCCCCCTCACTGTGTCAGCTACAACACTAAACTAATACACAAACACTAATGACTACCACAAATAGATTTGCTCGTAGAAGATAAGATTCATGATTCTCCCCTCTTCATACTTTGATCGTTTATTCCTGTCCACACTTGACCTTATATATACCCCATGACCCTGCTTCCTTCCTCATATTCGCTGCATCCGCGACCACTTTCATCGTGTTCGGACCTTTGCCCACCTCTTCAATTCAACTTTGGTAGGTTCAGGTCCGTTTAGATATCTGATTTTTCCGATGAAATAAAAAACCGGAATTATTCAAAAGCTATACATGTGTCAGTAATACTATATGGCTGGACCACTTGAACTCTAACGAAACGCTTGGAGAATAATACTGCATGACGTCATCGGGATAATGAGGCTTCAGTTCTGGATATCTGGGTAGTGTGGAATGTCCCTACATTGCAATTACTCCCAGTGTTGTCGTACCTGTTAGTCCCAGCTATCGGACTAATAAATCTGCTTAAAAATAACTCGTATTCTACAAAACCATGTGCAAAAAAAAAAAAAAACTTTCAGAAATTACAAAAAAAAACCCCCTCTAAATATGAATTTAAAATGAACTTGATTCCCTAACATCTACGCATAAAATAACCTTATATGGGTTGACATACCATACAGAATCAATCAATCAGTCAATCAAAAAGAGTGCTACCCAGCTTAAAAACTGACATTGTATTATATCCTGTCCGAGACATACAGCTCTAGTCTCTATATTTTTTAAATCCCTCTTTCTTTCTTTCTTTCTTTCCTTCTTTTTGTCTAAATTTCATTTTATTTTCCTTCTTTTAAATTGTGTATTTTTCTTTCTTTCTTTCTTTCTTTCTTTCTTTTTTCTTTCTTTCTTTCTTTCTTTCTTTTGTCTAAATTTCATTTTATTCATTCTTTTAAATTGTGTATTTTTCTTTCTCTTTCTTTCCTTCTTTCTTTTTCTTTCTTTCTTTTTCTCTTCTTTTTGTCTAAATTTCATTTTTTTCATTCTTTTAAATTGTGTATTTTTCTTTCTTTCTTCTTTTTGTCTAAATTTCATTTTATTTTCATTCTTTTGAATTGTGTATTTTTCTTTCTTTCTTTCTTTCTTCTTCTTTCTTTTGTCTAAATTTTTTTATTCATTCTTTTAAATTGTATATTTCTTTCTTTCTTTCTTTCTTTCTTTCTTTCTTTCTTTCTTTTTTCTAAATTTTATTTTATTTTCGTTCTTTTAAATTGTGTATTTTTCTTTCTTTCTTTCTTTCTTTCTTTCTTTCTTTCTTCTTTTTGTCTAAATTTCATTTTATTTTCATTCTTTTAAATTGTGTATTTTTCTTTCTTTCTTTCTTTCTTTCTTTCTTTTTTTCTTTCTTTCTTTTTGTCTAAATTTCATTTTAATTTCATTCTTTTAAATTGTGTATTTTTCTTTCTTTCTTTCTTTTTGTCTAAAAATCTCCATGGTTAATTTACATCAAATGTTTTGGCTGTTTTAAGAGTAAAGACAGATAGACACTTCACAGTTATTGTTATAGAATTGTGG
>CM042141.1:126605697-126608197 GCA_023376005.1 Doryteuthis pealeii
GCAAATTATTTTTTATTAAGAAAGGTTTCTTGGTCCGTTAGATGGTGGTCTTTAACTCAAGTCTAAGAAACAACAATACTCATCAGGTCTCCAGGATTCTTCTGAGTATTGTAGCCCTACTTAACAATGCTGTTGCCTGGGTGGTCTCGATTCTTCCACTGATCTCCATTTCTTTCAGTATTTCTTTCAACCATTTGGGGATCGTTCCAAGTATGCCAACTACAATTGGTATCACCTTCATCCTCATATTCCATATTTTTTTCCAGTTCTCTGTCAATTTCGATTTCCTTTTTTTTTCTTCTTTCTACTTCAACGGAACGGGAAAAACCACGAGAAGACAAGTCTTGTTTTCTTGTTGAATAATTCTTGGTCTGATCTTCTGACCAGGATTAAGTAACCCGTCTATCTCTTAATGATATTTCACTCCCTAATCTCTAGGACAAATTTTGGTTTGCGCATATACTTTTTTGTAATTTAGTCGAAATATAATTTCTTGCACATTTCCAGTGGATCAGTCGGGCCTAGATTTGTACTCCCTTTGTGCTCGTTTGCTGAATACGCTAATATGGGAATAACCATTTCATTACACCCTACACTTGCTATTATCTCTTCTTCTTCTTCTTCTTCTTCTTCTTATTATTATTTATTATTATTATTATTATTATTATTATTATTATCAACAGGCAGTAGTCCCCTTAGAAAACTTTTTCACCTGTCAGGGTTATAGAGTCACATGATCTTAATCAGGTCCCTCAAGTGGATGGAACATCTGCCGATCAAGACGATTAAATTTTCTAAGTCCCGGGTGTCTGATATATGATTATTTAACATTATCATAATTGTTACACCAAAAGCAGAATTGTGGGAATTGCGATTATTGGACAGGGATGGTGAGGTTCTCTGATTGTTTTAAGTTCCCTACAGAGTAGCATCAAATTGTATCATTCATTAAATCTACATGGTGCATTGTGGGAAACGCCTGGTGTACCCAGCAGGAAAATTGGGAATCGGTGGCATAAACTTATTATTATTATTATTATTAGTAGTAGTTAGTAGTAGTAGTAGTAGTAGTAGGAAAAGTGGTGGTGGTAGTTCCACGTTGTATTTAATTTACAGGTTTCTTTCTCTTTCTTTCAATATCTCACCGGGTCTTCATCCGAGACCTTGGGTGAGGAAAGTTAGTTCTTATATACATTTTATGTATCTATGTTTTGTTTTGTTTGTGTTTTTTTGTGTGAGGTAAATTTCCACTGACATTGATTGTACTCTCTTGAGGTGATGAGCAATTCCGCAAAGTGCAATTTTTTGTAGTTCATATATACTGGGACTGGCATGTATTTTAATGTATTTAACTGTCCCTTGCTTGATCATAGCCATAGCTCCGTGAATTACTGAAACTGTGGTGGTTTTAATGTGCCACATCTTTTCAATTTCTATTGTGACATAATGGGTCTTTTCGTTCCCTTGTGTATATGTGAACTCGTTTCTTCTTGCGTAAAAACGTCCCTTCAACTAAGTCCATTGCAACCCATGTTGATTAAAACCAAATCCGCAAGTTGTTGTCAAAATGGTTTTTTGGCCAAATACAGTAGTAGTCGTTGACGCAAATAAATATAGAAAGGCTGTTACAATCGCTTAGATTAGATACACTAAGCTTGTGACATTCACTTGTCAGTGGTCGGTTTTGGGATAGGAAAGAGAAAAAACGAAAGGTTGTTGTGTGTCTCCTCAATATACCGTTCGAAGTATGGAGTTCGCTCGCTCTTCACTTCTCCCCTTCGACTATTTACCCCTTCTTTTATAATTTAGCGATAATCAGCTTATTATTTTTTGCACTATGTTAATTCTATTGTATATTTCTCAAAATTGCTACACTGGACGTTTAAACCTATCCGCTATTCTTCTGGCCAGTGTTTATAATTCTCCCGAAAATATTCAACCCCAGCAATTCTCTGGTGGAATTACAACACAAATTTTATAGGAACGCATTCCAAATAAATTCTTTCTTTCAAAATATTTTTACACAATACTTCTCTCCTTATTCTTCACCCATATTATATTTTTACTAATTCTGATAATTTTTCGAACCATAATTATCCAAGCCCCCCCCCCCTTTCAAAAAGAAATAACGTAACACTATATAAAGGTCTTTGTATTTACTTATTGTTATATTTCTTGACTGATATGTAATTATCTGTTAGCACTGCTTTTATATCACTCAACACACATGGTGTTCTTTGATAGTCCTTAAACACTATATCTTGTCTATTGCAAATTATTTTTTTCAGTTTCGATAGCAAAGTACCAGCGAATAGTAGCTTCTTCTGATTATTATTATATTATCACCACGTGAGATTTTCACATCAGCGTTAGCTGACGGTATTTCACTGGAGTCTGCGTAACAACAAATCTCCTCATGTCTCCAGGACTGTTCTGAGTATTCTAGCCGATTGCAGCAATACAGTAGTATGGATGGTGTCAGTTCTTCCTCTGATTTCCA
>CM042141.1:126613197-126685697 GCA_023376005.1 Doryteuthis pealeii
CACTCTATCCTCCTCTCTCTTCCTAGCTCTTCCTATTCTCTTTCTCCGTTTCCTGTCTCACATCTGTTTACTCCTATGTGTATTCGATCACATGAGCTTATCTCTCCTCTCTCTCTCTCTCTCTCTCTCTCTCTCTCTCTCTCTCTCTATCTCTTCTCTCTCTCTCTCTATATATAATATATATATATATATTATATATCATATCGCGCAAGTAGCACGGATATCCATGACAATCTCTCGACAATCTTCCCTATGCTTCATTTCCCCTGGGAGCTCTTCTGCGCAGCATCCAGCATCCTCACATAGTTGGTCAATATAGGTCCTGGCTGGGCGGCCCACACTAGCATGCCCATGTGTTGGATTCCACCCTTTTTCTCTTCCTCCGACAATATCCTCCCACTTCTTCTTCCTCCTATTATCTCCCTCTTTCTCTCTCTCTCTACCTTTTCCTCTCTATATACGTATTTATCCATATATCTAACTATCTATATCTTTTCTCTTCCACTTCCATCTTCATCGCCTTCAACTCTCTATCCACCCCTATCTTCATCTCTTTCTTATATCTCCCGACCTTTCCCTTCCTCTCCCTCTTCCAACCTCTTCCTCTCACTACCCTTTCTATTTTCTCTATCTGTTTCTATGTGTCTATCTATTCCTCTACATGTTCCTCTCTCTATCCCCCTTTACCTTCTCTCGCTTCGTCTCTCTCTCTCTCTCTCTCTCTCTCTCTCTCTCTTTCTCTCTCTCTCTCTCTCTCTCTCTCTCTCTCTCTCTTATTTCAGTGGTACTCTATTTTAAAATATAAGGTTAATCTACAACACAACTTACCTCCTTTAAATGGTTCCCTTGGGGTAAAATTGCTGTTACCTTTCCTAGAAACATTGCCGGAAGTCTTCAACTGACACTTCCTCGTTCTTCAGGATGTTGCACATTCTCAATTGTTGCCAAATGGACCCTGAGTTCAAACCCTGCACTCGGATTCAGCGGAAATAACAGCGAACTAATTAAAAAAATGCAAATTAAATTATCCGTGATATTCCAAGTCACGGAATAAGAACAGTTTACTCCCCGTGGAATAAAAAATGATTTCTGTGTTCAAGGAATTTCTCCTCATTTTTTTCTTCTAAATATTAGTTATAAAATAAATCCCAATTCACATAAATGTGAAATTGAGAACTGGATTCAAATAGTTATTTTAGTTACTGAAGGATACGCTTTAATAAACACCTAGGACGTCCCATCTTGGTGTCATTGTTAACAAGCTAGTCTCACAGATCCATTGCTACTGAACAGCGAGTTCTATCCTCCTTGAATGTCTCTTACTTGCGTTCATCTCTCAAATCCTAAACGTGGCGAACGTATTAGATAAATATCTACCTTCTACTTTGTGGTGTAATGGGTAAGAAGCTGGACTCACAGTACCATTACTACTGAATAACGAGTTCGATCCTCAGTACATTGGACCTTGAGTCACATCCTAACTGTGGCAAAAGGGTTCGGCAAATATCTAACTTCTACTTAGCGAAGGGATTCCCATCGAGAGGTATCTTTATCAAGGTAGAAAACATGCAACTGCAGAAAAAAAACAACTGGCCCTTAAATGGTCATTGTTTAACAATATCATATACAAGATCACTATCGTGGAAAAAGTGAAGAAAATATGCAATTGCAGTGTAAAATCAAACTGGCCTTTAAATGGTAATTGTTTAACTAACAATATCATATACAGGATCACCATCAAGGAAAAAGAGAATCCCAATGATGATAAAACATAATTTGGTGCTAGTGAAATAAATTGGAAAACAGATGGTACAATCATAACATCAGCTTCAGTAACAGAAGACAATCAAACACATCAAACATTCCGCACTATCTAAAAATGTATAGCATTTAAAGATGTAATAACGGGAAAAACATAAGAAAATGGGGTGATTGCGAAAAAAAAGCCACAGCCTATAAGGTCAATAGTAGGTCAATATAACTGCAGGTTCTGTCTAGAAGAAACATTATGTATTCTGTAAATTGCCGATAAAGATTTACTAAACAAAAGAAGTGAACTAGTTTCTAAATTTAGACATATCAACAAATTTCCCTTGTGTCATCTACTATCTGACCCAATTAATCCCATATTTTACGGGCCTCTATGCTTTACATTATGTAATAGTAAGTACGGGTCATAAGTATTTGAACTGAAATAAAATTTGTTTATATTCCTCAAGATCTTGGGTATAAGATAACAAAATTGTCACTTCTTTAGCAAGCAGGAACAAACAGCTTCCGGTAGAAATTGGCCAATTAGAGGGCAATATTTTAAGATCGTTGTACTGTTCTGAGATCACTCACTGGACAAATCTTCTCCAGGAAGGACAGCTGACTTATTTCCAGATTGGACGCTTATTACAGACTTGGATTAAACAGGATTCATTTAAACCAGGATTCTTTCTATTGGAATATTTTGGTATGAAAGGTATGTTGAAGTCCACCACTTAAACTTATAGACTCTGCATGGGTGCGTGCATTAAAGCCAGCCAATTAACAGCTCGAATACGTGGTTTTTTAAATATTTAATCGCCGATCTTGAAAGCCGTTCATTTGCACATATTCGAGACGGACGAAGGGATCGACAATCAAGGACTCTGCTCAACCAAAGGATTCTACCCAACACTAAGGGACACCGAGGAACAACCAAAGGATTCTACCCAACACTAAGGGACACCGAGGAACAACCAAAGGATTCTATCCAACACTAAGGAACACCGAGGAATAACCAAAGGATTCTACCCAACAATAAGGGACACCGAGGAACAACCAAAGGATTCTACCCAACACTAAGGGACACCGAGGAACAACCAAAGGATTCTACCCAAAACTAAAGGACACCGAATAACAACCAAAGAATTATTCACTAAGGATCAGTTTCTGCATAACACAATATATTTCTACTGTAAAGTGCTCTCACTTGAAGCCAAAAATGTATCACGTTCAACAACAGGATTCTTCTTTAAGCAAAAACATAACCCCAGCAACGGCTTTACGAATTCTAACAGTAGGGACCATTAAAGTTTTTAAGCAGGACTGATTCAAGATATTTGAAAGGTTGACCCTCCTTCAACCAGTTTGCGAGTTATTTGCTTTCTGGCGATTACATAAACCTTTTTTTTTTTTGGTTTTCATTACACGAATTATGAACGTCAATAAATTTTCATTCTTTTGTTTTATTTTAACAGAGGCAACAACAACAAGAACAATGTAATTACCAGAGTTTAAAGTCTCGTTAGGTCGGATTTCATTATGCGACTGACCTCACTCTTTTTCTCTTGTCTTATTTTTTTCCAATATTGGCGTTATTAATTTTTTTTTCTATCGCCTCGCACGACAATGAAGATATTTTATGCGTTTTGTAAATTGAATTTTGTATTGCGCAGGGGAAAATTTGATAGAGAGAGAGGGAAAAAATCGGAGCAATATTTGCTTCTGATATCGATGTTCAGAAAATGGCTATGATTGCTAGTGCTAATTTACGATGTATTTATTTACCCAACCCTTCGTATTACCCATAGCTGCAGGGAGAATAGTTGGAATCATACTGTTATATACGGGATAGTAGCCTATTTATTATGTTAGGAAGTGTCGAAACATCTCAATTATAAAACCATTTTGACCCAAGGAATCTAGAGATGCTATTAAAAAGAATTTAAAGTTATCCAATTCTCAGTTAATGATTTCCGATTTTTTTCATAGCAAGATCAATATCCCAATGTTGCATGCATCTAACAAAAACATTTTTTCCGTTATTATTTTACATATATTGACCCTTATTTGTAACAAAAAGATAGTTTGGTTTTTGCTCAGAACCGAAGCTACAACATCAGTTAATATTTTGCACTTCTATGTTTTAAGTGTTTTCGTTCAGCCATTGAATAAGGTCTATGTAGAACAAAATAATTGCCAGAGTGCAATAGAAATTATCAGGATTATGTTGCTGGTTGGATATATTTGAAAAGAAAAAAAATATTTTCCTTCTCTCAAGTCAATAAAAAAAATGTAAAGTTAAATAAATAATAACAAAAAAGGAATCTTATGTCCCATTTCTTTCATCGGGGATATAAGAAAGAAGGAAAGGAAGAAAGAAAGAAAGAAAGAGAAACAGAAAGAAATACAAAACAAGAAAGGATGGGTCAATGAAATAAATAAATAAAATAGGGTAAATAATTAAAGAAAGAAAGGAAGATAGATAGATATAAAGAAAGAAAGAAAGGAAGAGAAACAAAAAGAAATACCTAACAAGAAAGAAAGGGTTATAAAAGAAAGAAAAAAGTGGAAATATATAAATAAACAAATAAACAAAAAGATAAAGACAGAAAGAGAAAGAGAAATAAATGCATAACAAGAAAGAAGGATGAATGAAATAAATGAATAAAAAAGGGTAAATAATTAAATAATGAAAGAAAGAAAAGGATACAGAAAAATCAAAATGAGAAAGAATGAGAAATACTTAAAGAAAGAAGAATTATTTTTTTCTTATTTCAAGTCAATAAAAAAGGTAAAGTTAAATAAAGAAGTACTAACGAAAAGAACTTATGTGCGATTTCTTTCATGGCGTCTGCTGCAAGGGAAAGTCAATCAAACATGGCAGGCAATCGGATCAAAGGCTGAGTTATGTGCTGGGGCGCGAGCATTGTTGTTTCCGTGTCTTATTACAAGGTAACCAACAGATGAGCTCCAACAAATAGTTGTTTGCCAGGACGAGAGATATTGATATAAAGAATATGATGACAGACATCAGATATTCGACAGCGACACTGAAACAGAATTCAGGTTTCGATCGATCCATTCCTTGATCTTTTGCTTACTTTTTTTGGTTTGTTTTACTATTTTTTTTCTTTCTTTATTTTTATTGTCGATACCGGAAGAGGCACAGGGTTAGAAAAAGCGGGGTAAACGGATCAACAAGAAATAATGAGAGGGTAGTTGGTCTTTGCAGTTCGTCAGAGGAAACTTTACTAGAATGGGGGACACTTGCCCTAGGAAGGTGGAAGATGAGAGCGAACAAATTTCCGGATTGTTGTTAGATCATATTGCCTCACTCTCGTTTCTAATCAAAACGTTCTCCTCTAATTTTGCGAAATTCCACCTTTCTTCTTAGGTGGAGTGCAGTGAAGAGAGAACAAGTGCACAAAATAGGATAGTGCTTACCATAAAATAAGAAAGAAAGAAAGAAAGATAGTTTGATAGTGGAAAAGATAGAAAGTGATACAGAAAGAGAATGAATGGAAAATAGAAAGGAAAATACTTAAAGAGAGTGGGGATAGAGGAATAGAAGAAATATAGAAATTGATGTTGAAAAGGTAAAAAAGAAGGAAGGAAAGAAAGAAAGAGATGGAAAAAAAGGAAAAAAAGATAACAAGTGAGACCCTAGAAAGAAAGAAAAAGAAACAAAGAAAGAGAAAAGATAGCAAACATTCTAAAATGAAGAAGGAATAGAAGAACAAAATTAATATAAAAAGTGATACAGAAAAGAAAGATAGAAGGGAAAGAGTATAAATGAATAAATACCAGACAGGAAGGAAAGAAAAAGAAAGGGAAAGAATTGGAAAAATGATAGAAATAGAAGAGAAGAGATAGAGAAAAAGAAGAAAAGTACAAACTGGGACATAAAAAGAAAGAAGGTTATTAAAAAGAAAGAAAGAAAGAAATAGGAAAAGAAAGGGGAATACTTAAATAAATAAATTGAAGAATAAAAGAAATATAGAAAGTGATACAGAACCAAAAAAAAAGAAAGAAAGAAAGATAGAGAAAAATTAAATAAAGAAATACTAGACAAATTAAGAAAGAATGAAACCGAAGAATAAATGAACGATAAAAAGTAAGATGAAAGAGCATGGTACAGAAAAAGAAATAAAGAATGAGCAAAAGAGTGAACGAACAAAAGAAAGAAAAAAAAAAAAGAAGGAAAGAAAGAAAATGAAAGGGAAAGAATTCAAGAAAAAATGAAACAGAAGAATAGAAGAAAGTTAAATAGTGATATGTAAAATAAAAGACCGTGGTACAAGAAAAAGAAAGAAAAAAAGAAAGAAAGAAAGAAAGAAAGAAAGAAAGAAAGAAGGAAAGAAACGGGTACAATCAGGAAAGTCGAGAAAAAGAAAAGGAGAGAACTGAAGAAAGAATGAAATAGAAGAAAAGAAGAAAGGTAAAACGTGATATACATGAAAGAAAGAGCGTGGCATAGAAAAAGAAAAAAGAAGAAAGAAAGAAAGAAAGAATGAATGAATGAATGAATGAAATGGGTACGATCAAGAAAGCCGAGAAAAAGAAAGGGAGAGAACTGAAGAAAGAAGGAAATAGAATAAAAGAAGAAAAGTAAAAAGTGATATACATAAAAGAAGAGAAAAAAGAAGAAAGAAAGAAAGAAAGAAAAGAATGAAAGAAACGGGTACAATCAAGAAAGCCGAGAAAAAGAAAGGGAGATAACTGAAGAAAGAATGAAATAGAAGAAAAGAAAAAAGATAAAAAGTGAGATGTAAAAAGAAAGAACGTTGTATAGAAAAAGAAAAAAAGAAGAAAGAAAGAAAGAAAGAAAGGAAGAAAGAAAGAAAGAATGAATGAATGAATGAATGAAACGGGTACAATCAAGAAAGCCGAGAAAAAGAAAGGGAGGTAACTGAAGAAAGAATGAAATAGAAGAAAAGAAGAAAGATAAAAAGTGATATGTAAAAAGAAAGAACGTTGTGTACAAAAAGAAAAAAGAAGAAAGTAAGAAAGAAAGAAATAATGAATGAATGAATGAAAGAAACGGGTACAATCAAGAAAGCCGAGAAAAAGAAAGGGAGAGGACTGAAGAAAGAATGAAATAGAAGAAAAGAAGAAAGATAAAAAGTGATATACATAAAAGAAAGAGCGTGGCATAGAAAAAGAAAAAAGAAAAAAGAACGAAAGAAAGAATGAATGAATGAATGAATGAAATGGGTACAATCAAGACAGCCGAGAAAAAAGGGAGAGAACTGAAGAAAGAAAGAATAGAAGAAAGAAGAAAAGTAAAAAGTGATATACATAAAAGAAAGAGAAAAAAGAAAGAAAGAAAGAAAGAAAGAATGAATGAAAAAAACGGGTACAATCAAGAAAGCCGAGAAAAAGAAAGGGAGATAACTGAAGAAAGAATGAAATAGAAGAAAAGAAAAAGATAAAAAGTGAGATGTAAAAAGAAAGAACGTTGTATAGAAAAAGAAAAAAGAAGAAAAGAAAGAAAGAAAGAAAGAAAGAAAGAATGAAAGAAACGGGTACAATCAAGAAAGCCGAGAAAAAGAAAGGGGGAGAATTGAAGAAAGGATGAAATAGAAGAAAAGAAGAAAGATAAAAAGTGAGATGTAAAAAGAAAGAACGTTGTATAGAAAAAGAAAAAAAGAAGAAAAAAGAAAGAAAGAATGAATGAATGAAAGAAACGGGTACAATCAAGAAAGCCGAGAAAAAGAAAGGGAGAGAACTGAAGAAAGAATGAAATAGAAGAAAAGAAGAAAAGTAAAAAGTGATATACATAAAAGAAAGAGCGTGGCATAGAAAAAGAAAAGAAAGAAGAAAGTAAGAAAGAAAGAAAGGAAGAAAGTAAGAAAGAAAGAAAGGAAGAAAGAAAGAAAGAAAGAAAGAATGAATGAATGAAAGAAACGGGTACAATCAAGAAAGCCGAGAAAAAGAAAGGGAGATAACTGAAGAAAGAATGAAATAGAAGAAAAGAAGAAAGTTAAAAAGTGATATACATAAAAGACCGTGGCATAGAAAAAGAAGAAAAAAGAAGAAAGAAAGAAAGAAAGAAAGAAACTAATGCAACCAGAAAGCCGAGAAAACTTCAACTGATGGTAAACTCAAAGAATATCGCATTGTTGTTAAGAGTTGGGCTTCAGATTGATAGATCCAATATGAGATTCTAAAGACGCCCCATGGAAACACGTTTCTAACTCATAGACAAACAAATTTAGCCTAAAACCCAATATATTTTCCAACTCTCCTTGATCGAATCTTTCTAATATGTATTCATGTCTCCTTTGTTCCAACACTATTTATTCAATATGCCCTTATTCCGTTCCTTCATGAGGCACTTTGAAACAATTCAGCTTGTGAAAAAAAAACGGACGAGAACATTAACAGCTATTGGTTGCTTCTTTTTAAATAAAATAAAAAATAGAGAGCGTGTGAAAAAAAGGGGCGATAAATGTTTACACTGAGTGGAAAATACAAGGGGACACAAAAGGAGAAAGCGAAAAATATATGAAGGGACTGTAATGGTCGTAAAAAAATTTTTTAAAGCTTTCTTGAGGCAGAGAATAAGGGTCAGGAAGAAGATAGGCATCTGTCATAAGTTATAACAATAGCATACGGCTACTAAGAAATTCAGCTATTAAATGAAATGATATCGCAGAAAGAAAAGACAACAAATATAGAGAAGCAACTAAAAAGGAATCGTTCGTTCTTTGGAATTTTGGCAATCTCAAACATTCTTCATTTTTATTCTTATTTTATTGGGTGTGCAAGAATCGAGCTGTAAAGTTTCGAATTATAGGCACATGCAAACAACAATAAGGAATTTTGTTTTCGCAATACTCTTAAACCACTGTAAATGTTAAGTTTAGCATACAGGCACGCTTACAATGACGGTTATCGACGGAGAAATTAAAATCGGCAACCGGAGTTCAAATCCTGGACGAGGCTGTTCACGTTTCACTTCGCGCTAATGCCCTTGGGAGATACCTGAATCAATCTAATCTGATAGGTTATTTAGCTTTAGTTAAAGAGAAAGAAAACTCTAAATTTAAACCAGCTGTACTCCGCTTAAAAATGACTCTGTGTCGCACCCTGACCGTATCGAAGGGGTTTGATTTATACATAGAGGTTGTATTCAAAAGGTATCAAGACTAGAGCTGTATTTAACTTATTGTCTACTTTAAGCTGCTCACAGCTGCTCTCCACTACTAAAATCCTACCGTAAGAGGCTGATGGTTAGTTCATTATAATTGAGCAAAGGACTCATATTACAACTAATAATAGGACTTCATTTGAATTGAATTTCTGAGGTGTGTAGATAGTGAACTTTGAAATATATCATCATAAAGGTAAAATACCCAAAATATTTGGTACAGCCGTGGGGGAAATTTGGTTGGCAAAGTGTTAACAAGACAGAAATGCCCAATGGATGAAAAAATAATTTTCTTCAAAATACAAGGTGTGTTAAAAACGTAACGAAACTGAGACTGTATTTACCAAGACAGAAATTAACGATGATAGAAACTATCATTTTTTTATTCTCTTAAACTACTGTAAATGTTAAGGTTAACATAGAGTTGCGCATTGCGTACCGGTTACCGCTGGTGAAAATGGAATTGGCAACCGGAGTCCAAATTCTGGACGAGACTGTTTGTGTTTCATTTCGCGCTAATACCGTTAGAAAATACATACATCCTTCTTATACCCCACCAACTATGGGTAAATAGCAAACGAGACTGGGTGATTTAGACTTAGTAAGGCTCCCCAAAAAGGAGATCTCGGAATCGCTAAAAACTACAAAGGCATAACCCTTACTGCTATTGCAGCCAAAATATATAATGCCCTTCTTCTTAATCGCATCCGACCTGAAATAGAGAAAATCCTTAGGAAAAACCAAAACGGATTCCGCAGAAATCGATTCACAACCTCCCAGATCTTAACCAGTATTTTGAATTTTTGATTTTTTTTTTTAAATACTACTCTGATGAAGGTCGGCAAAATCTGTGTACGGAACATTTTATGCATTTTTCCTATTATTATTATCATCATCATTTCAACTCCATCTGATTATTTTAATAATAATAATAACGTAAATCCGTATACATTTTGATAAACAGACCGAAACACATGTGTAAGTGATATCGATTAAAAGTGATATCGATAAAATTCTTTTTATCCATCTACATTTCTTTTCTTTACTCATTTTTCCTCATATATATATATATATATATATATATGAGTAGTAAAAGTGTTCGGGCGGCCTAATGTCGGCATCAGCATTACATCGACTTAGTTAAACGTAGGCTAGGGTCCTGATAAAATCATTTCAATTTGATTGAATTCATGTTAAACCCTTTATTTTTCTTCTTATAATAATATTATTCGTATTATTACTGCTCTATGTTTTTGGATTATTTACTGATGTCACTGTAACGGAAAAGTTAAAGCGGCAATTGGATATATATATATATATATATATATATATATATATATATATATATATATATATTGTGGGTGTGTTTGATCAAAATAAACGGAAGCAGCAAACTAGCACAAAGGATTAGAAAAGTAGGCATGACTGAATAGGAAGTGTGATCCTCTGAGAATTGTACAAGACTAAAATATGACAACAAATTTGATAACAAACCAGAATCTGTTCTAGAAAATGAAAGAAGTTGCTTGTTTTCCTCCTCGGTCAGTTTCAACTCATTATATCTATCTTATACATTCCTTCTTTTGCTTCTTCCTCCCTTTCAATAGACTCTCCTATTTATATTCTCGCCGTTTATTTAACTTCCTCCAGAACATAAAACATTTTATCTTTCTCTTTGTATCTCCTCTCTCTCTCTCTCTCTCTCTCTCTCTCTCTCTCTCTCTCTCTTTCTTTCATTCATTCATTTAGTCTTGATTGTTCCTCTCACACTTTTCTGGATTGATTAAACACTTCTCATTCTTAAACAACATACCCGTTTTAATTTCTGTTAAATGCTCGTGTTAATTAAGTAATTAATTAAGTAATTAATCAATTACTAGTTATCAATCACCATCAAATCGTCACGGAAGATCGAAGCGATTATTTAAGAATAGAAAAAAACACCACAAAAGAGAAATTGTCGTAACATCCGGTTTAGTTTCTGCTGCACAAATCAAAGAATTTGATGCGTTTATCAGCTTTAGTTGTTGTGAACAAACGATCAAGAGATTAAAGATTCCCTTTCATATGAATGACAAACTTTCACACATTTCAAAATGGAAGCTCTGACAGCAAATCAGGACCTGTTAGGAAGCACAAATTCATGTAAGGTTAAAAACTACGTCTTAATATAACGTCAATTTTTAAAGAAGAGTCTCATCATCATCATCATGTCGCGCTGTCAACGCGGATATCCATGACAATCTCTCTCCATCCGTTCCTATTGCTCATCATTCTCGGGAGGTCCTCTATGTAGCATTCTGTTTCCACACAGGGCTGATCAATGTACGTCTTTGCTGGTCGACCCACACTGGCGTGCCCATGTGTTGGCTTCCACAGGAGGACGGCTTAATGAAGTACTAAGAAAGCTAAAAAAATAAGAAGGCCGCGGGCCTCGATGAAGTACCACCTGAAGTCTGGAAAATAAGGAAATTTGATGATATACTGCTTAGACTATGTAATGCAGTATACAGACAAAATTCGATAGAAAAATGGACGAAGGCCTGCATTCTCCCAAAGCAGAGTCTAACAGGTTTTAATTAAGAGTTTTAGTCCAGAATTCATCTCAGAGACCAGTTGCTGTACCAAGGTTAAAGAGCCCAGTCTACCAAACTATTTTCCCATGGCTGGAGGGAGATAAACTGGTATCATACTTTTTATGTACCCCTTCCCTCTACGAGCAGGATGTGACACATAATATATTTTTAAGCGGAGTTTAACAGGTTTGAATTCAGAGTTTTATTCTCCAAGACTACTTAGCAAACCAAGGTTAAATAAACCAGTCTTCTCAACTATTTCCTATAGCTGGAGCGAGCATAACTTGATTCATACCTTTCCCATTGGAAAGCATAGCTGGCGAGAGATTAACTGGTATCATACCTTTCCCATGGGGATTCGTGCTCAGTGAATTGCCTGCTTATTTTAATCCTAGATGTTATAGTTTTTCGTTTATGTTATGTAACCCTTACCCCGTACGAGCAGGATATGACACATGATCTATTTTAAGCGAAGTTTAACGGGTTTGAATTCAGGATTTTATCCTCCTATAATATAAAGTGATTTAATTTTTTTTAAATTCGAAATTCAGTACACATTTAACTAATTATCAGTTAATATTCATTTTCCTTCTAATATTCATAATTTTTTTAGTTCTCCAAATTTATATTTCGCCTTAGTAATATGTGTGATATTTAAACCTGGCGGGTCTTAAGAAGAACTGAAGAGTTATAAATGCTTTTTTGTAATTAATTATAAAGAATTGATGTATAGAAATAGAAAAATAATATTAAATATTATATTCATCTGAATGTTTGAGATGGGGCTTGAAGATTAGTATTATCTGCGTTATTCGGACTATTGTCCCCATCTTCATTGTTATTTGTACAACGTTTTCGGTCGATATTAATTAACACAACTCCTACCCCAGCTATGGTTAGCGGAATGAGAACAGGATACCCCCGTGGAATAAATAAAGGGTTAGGTTCAAAGTTCCATGATGGCTCCCGAATACGACAAGAAAGTTCCCGAGTTCGAAAAGAAGGTTCCCGAGTCCGAGAAGGTTCCCGAGTCCGACAAGAAATACCTGAAGAAGGCCGGAGGGTATATCGGCCGAAAGGTTGTACAAATAACAATGAAGATGGGGACAATAGTCCGAATAACGCAGATAATGCTAAATATTATGCTATCTGTTACAACTTGGGGGGTTTATAAAGTGTAGTTCCATTGAAATCATTTTAAAATTAAAATGAAGACAATTGTAAAAGGCACTTTATAAACACTGGTCTTTATCAGAGCACTTATTTTGTTGAATGAAAAAAGGAGGAAAATTTAACCATTTGACACAATATAGTTAGCATATTTAATATTACTTTTCTATTTCTATATACCATACTGTCGGATTTATTCCATTCAACATGTACGTTTTATAAATAATTGTAAAGAATCCTACAGAGCGATTCATTTTTAATAATTTAATTATATCATTTAATCATTTAAAGTCAAAAACAGAAATTTGCACCTTTCCTTATTATAAACATAATAGTGTGTATGCGCAATACTAATGCGCAATTCTAATGCTCAATGACATATCTTTTCTGAGTTATAAGTCTACATGTACATACTGAAACAGATACGACTTCTTTATATATATATAAATCTTGAATGTTGCCATGGAAATTCATTTAGATATTCTCATTCTCTCCGGTATTATAAAAGCATTAACGAATAAAAATTAATACAAACATATTGGGTATAAAAAGAACAATTTACCGAGACATAAAAAAAGAAAAAGATTACAGGTGAGAGAAACGGAAATACTTTCGGGAGGTTATTGATTCCTTTTTTTTTATAAGATCCTTCAACGGAAATCCTATATAAGGAGTCTTACATTCTTTCCTTCCTTTTTTTTTTTCAGAAAGCAGAATCAAGAATTATTAGTCATGTTTCTGAGGATTTAGGGTGTGTGGAATAACACAAAATAAAATCTAGATTTAATACGTATTTAATCAGTTTTTCACAACAATTTTAGGAGTAATTCCTGTGACATACTAGTAAATATGCTGGACTACTGCATCGTAGAAACCAAATTCGAACTACAGTCGCAATATTATATTCACTTTCGGGCTGAAAATGTATGAACCCCTTATACCTCAGCTATAGGTTAAATAGTGCCACTACTGTTTTTCTACAAATATTAATTTGGCTTTAGATAACCCACAAAGGTTAAATAAAGAAACTCGAACAGAAATTACAAATTCATAACAAAGAAAAACAATTACCTGTTTATTCTAAAAGTTCCTTTTTATTTTTTATACGATTAATTTTTTTCAAATATTTTCCTTTTTATTTTTTATTTTTTTTTACTAAAGTTAATATTTTATTGAAATTAGATTGATGGTCTGATTGATTTTAACGGCATGTCAACCAATCTAGGATTATTTTATGTCTAGAAGTTAGGAATCGCGTTCATTGTACGGTCATATTTATATTTTTTGTAGTCGTTTCTTACGAGCTGTTTGTTTGATTAATTGATTGATTGGGCAAATTAAAAACTGTTTATTGAAAGCCTGGTCCAATTACCAAAAGTTTCCTCGTTCCCCAATGTTACATGCATCAGAAAAATAAGGACTGAGAATTGAATTACCCTTGCCTCACTTTTAATCGTTTCTTAAGAGGTAATTGATTAGGGTAACTAAAAAAAGTTTTGATAAAAGGGCCAAAACTTGGTCTGTTTACCAAAAATGTTTTCGTTACCCAATGAGATATGCATCGGAAAAATAATTTTAAAGATGTTCGGTTTTGAGTTGTTCTTGCTTCACTTTTAGTCGTTTCTAAAGAGGTGACTGATTGTGGGTACTTTTAGTCGTTTCTTCAGAGGTAATTGATTAGGGTAACTAAAAAAGGTTTTGTTAAACGGGCCAAAGATTACACCGTTTACCAAAATATTTTTCGTTCCCCAATGATTTACACATCGGAAAAAATAATGTCTGGAAATATTCGACTTTGGGTTACCCATGCTGCGCTTTTAACCAGTACTAATTACTGCTGCATAGCCTAGAGATGGCGACAAGAGGTAGCAATATCTCATCTACAGAAAGCGATGTCAATATACACATAGGAAAAGCATGGACTTGATAGGATAAGGCGAGCATTCTTTCAAGCGTAGGCGTATCAATGCTACTGTATGGCTGCACCAGCTAGACGCTAAAAAATCTACATGGGAGATTCTTACAATTGTTTTGTTCACTGCCTCGAATAGATCTTGGAAGCAGCATCCCATAAAAAAACTGATGTACGATCACCCGCCTCTTATTACACAAACCATCAAGTTGAAATGAAATTGACACGGTTACAGTAGCAAGGACGAACTCTTAAGTGAAGTTCCTCTAAGGACAACTACACATGGACACACCAGTGGGGAATGACCAGCAAAAATCTATATCAATCAGCTCTGATGCCGCATGAAAAACTTGCCAGGAGCGATGACTGATTGGGACGGTTGGCGAGAAAGAGTCATGGTAATCCGTGCTGACAAGCGTGACATGATGATGATAATTATGATTAGTGTTGAAAATATGTTTCATTTATTTTTCATTATTTTATAAGCCCTGCATTTTCCTTTGCATCGTCTTAGAGTTAATTGCGAGCTCAGAGGAAATGTCAGAATTATAACTCGATTATTTCATTTTCCTTTCATCATGATCCCAAACGGCAGGTTTATTTTTCAATTGAAAATTAACCGTGCCTTGCTCGTAGAAGGACAAACAACCTTAGATTCTTGAATTATTTGAGCGATAGCTTCCAGCTGTCCATGGGAGAATGGTAGCAAAGCCAGCATCGAATTTCGGCAGATCAAATTACTTTCACACTACATAGTCATAAGTCTCAAAATATGTGTGATTGTCTGCGTATGTGTTTTGTATGTGTAATCGTCTGCGTGATTTGTGTGCGCGGTTGTCTGTTGTTATACGGCTTCTGTGTGATTTTGAACAGTGAGTCTTTAGGTTTCGTGGGTGGCAGGGACAAAAAAATGTATTTTATGTGTAAATATTCGCGTTAATTTCGACTTTCACCATGGTGTCGAAGTAATAGCGCGGTAAATAATATTAACTTTGACAAGTCACTTCAAGTCATTTTTTATGTAATAAATATTTCTTTATATATTTCTTTTACTGTCTCTTTTTTATTTCTGACTTCTGACATCACCATGTATGATGTGTATCCAAAATAAACTGAACTTTTGCCTTTTTTACAGAAATAAATTACATTTACTAATTTTAAAAATTACAAATGATTATTCCCAACCGATGCACAAATTTTTTATCCTGCCATCCTATTACATATATCATTATTTCACTCCGTTAGAGTTTTTCACAATCGCTTAGGCGGTAGTTCACTTGGGGCTGAATGACAATAAGTCTCCTCATGTCTCCAGGATTCTTCTGGGTAATCTAGTTGATCTTAACAATGCTGTAGTTTAGATGGTCTCAATTCTTCCTCTGGTTTCCAGTTTAACCAGATGATTTTCCAGAACCTTGGAACCGTTTCAAAGACATCAATTACAATTGGTACGACGTTTACATTAATGTTCCGCAGTTTCCTTTTATTTTCTGGTAAGTTCTAAATATATATAACTTTCGCTTTCTTTCACTTTCACTCAGTGATCTGCTGGGACAGAAAACTCTATGAGATAACAAGTTTTCTTCTTCTGGTTGATTAACACTAGGTCGGGTCTCTGGGCTGGGATGAGGTGATCCGTCTATATCTCAAAGTCCAGGGAATTTTATGCATATCATTCTCCAGGACCCATTCTGGTTTGTGCTTATACCATTTAGATGCATGGTGAAAATGTAATTTCTTGTACAATTTCAAGTGGATCACCTTTCCCATCCAATCGTGTCTAGCCTTGTACTCATATTATGCTAGTTTACTGCATTTGCTTATTATACAATTGGTCGTTTTTTTTCATACATTCTACACTTGCTATTCTATTGCGTCTTATCTACTTTTGCTTTTATATAATTTTTCATCATTGTCTTGTGCTGCGATAATAAGAGATCCCGTTTCTCTTTTGAGTTTTCCCCTTCTTAGCCATTTCCATGCCTTTCCATGTGCGATCTCTCCAGTTTGTTGCTTGAAGTTGTTTTTCTTCCTATATGTGTTTTATTGTTTTGGTTATATTTGTGCTCATCCATATAACAGAGATATTCAGAGTAAGTTAATATAAAGAGCATCATCATCGGAGTATATATTGATATATTAACAATCAAATTGATGAAGAAATGATCTCGTGTGTGCTCATAATAGAACTCGCTATTCAGTAGTAATTGATTTGCATGACTAGCTGGTTAGACAATTACAACACGACGGGACACTTTTACGATATTGATAGAATGATAGTCTTATATCTTTGGGTAATTTATAATTTTCCCATTCTACTTCGTGTCTTTGAGAAGTCTCACAGTGTTCCAATTCTTCTATTCACTTTCATGGTTTACACTGTCTGGAAGTCTTTGCAAATGTCTGATAATTGCCTGTTTTCCAATTCTCTTTGGTCCTGTCTCTCTTGTCTTTGGAAATGGTAACTACTTGACAGTTTTCTCGGATTTCTTTCGTGTACTACCTAATCCTTTCTTCTAAAATGTCTTCAAAGACCGACGGTGGCTAACTTTTCCTTTTAATTCACTGACAAACATATCGAGCTAAATTTAGCTCCGCTTTCAAGACAATAAAGTGTTGTTTTTTTTAACTACTGATGCAGCCAAAATTAAATATTTTGATGAGCTGATTTTGAAAAAAGAAAGATATTCTTAGTGGGTCCGAAGAACTAACGATCAATTTCTCGTAGAATTCTTGTCTGATATCGACTTTGTTCTTGTTTATTAGTTACATTATATTAAGAGAAGCCAAAGCTTATCAGAGAGCTCAGATCTGATCTGTCTGATAAGATAAAGAGAACATTCTTCTAAACTGCAGCCGTGTCTGTACTACTGTATGTCTTCACAATTTGGACTATAGAGAAACGCTAATGGAAAAAGTATGGGAAATTTACGGTATTCCAAATACCGATTAGAAAGGGAAAAAAAGATGAAGAAACGTTGATAATTCAAAGAAGGTTTTATTGTGCGAAAGGGTTGCTATTTATTTTAGCGGTCGTAAGTCGTGTACATATACTAAATAACAGATTACATAAAAGCTTATTTTAAGTGGTTGTGGTTCTGGGCTTGACATGCGTTCTTAGGGGCTGCTGCTATTTTGGTTCAGTTCAGTTAGACTGTTAAGCTGCTCGTTGTTGAATCAACCTTTCTGTCTCGCTGTCTAGTCTGTTCGACTACTTTTTATGTTCTGATGTAAGTTCTAATGGTTTTACACTCTTCAGGGTTCAATTCCAGGGGAGGGTAACCCATATTTTTCCTAAAAGCTAAATGGTAACTACACCAAGATATTGCGTGCTGTCTTGGACAAATCTTAAAGGTCTTTTTAGAACAAAAGAAAGATCTTTTTAGTTCGAGTAATTGTCGATGACCTTTAAAAGAATTCTTGTCTGACATCAATTTTGACCTTGCTCATTATTCACATAATGTTATAAGAAAGAGGTTCGTGGCATAATGGTTAGAGTCGTAGTAAATGGACGCGTCGACCCGAGTTCAAATCCTAGACAAGCTCTTTGAATTTCACATAGCGCTAATACACTTCGGAAATATATGAATCCATATATTCTCCCTCCAGAAGTTGAAAAACCTGAGGTCAGTCGTTGATTGGGTTTATGGCATTCATTGTGCACCAATTCATTCCTATCGACTGTGCCAAAAAGTGCGGATAGTCCAACACAAGCCTTCTCCACTATAAACAAAACACTGTGCATGTTGTTTATTTGATGAACCATCATGCGTCGAAATCGACGAGAGAGTCCATTTCCATTTCCATTATAAGAAGCAGGGTAAATACTACAAAAGTAATCCTAAAGGTAAGGCATTCAAAATATTTAGAAATCACAGAAACATTTATTGTTTATTGTAAACGATTTTTATATAATCTTGAAGTTTCAACATATATCTACTGTTCTACATAATCATATTTTGGTCTATGCAGTTTTCTAGACACTGTAACACATTTAGTATGCCAATGTCATTCCAGCTTGCCGTCATGTTAATGAGGAAGCGTTGAAACTTGTCGTCGGTGCAACGAAAAACCTTCTATACAACTGATATCCATGATGAGTCATAAACTTCCGTTAATTGGCGATGAATTTCAATCGGTTTAATACCTTTTGCATTTAAAAACATCCCATCATCCTCATGCACTATATATATATATATATATATATATATATATATATATATATATATACATATTTATTTATTTATATATATACATATGTATGTGTGTGTTTGTATATGGGTGTATCTGGATAAATATATGGGATCATATTTATCAACAATAACAACACACACACACACACATATATATATATATATATATATATATATATATATATATATATATATTATATATATATCATATGTACTCATTTCCAACATCGTTTATAGCCGTCGATCCATGCCACTGTTTATGTCTCAATTATGTTCAGAAAATCAATTTGTCCTATTGTGTCTTTCAATCCGTTTGTTTTTTTTTCTTGTGAGTCCATCTATTATGAATATGGGATGCACTTCTCCTCCCTCGTGTTGTATTCCCACACAAAAACTACATCCATAATGATTAGGCTTTCACAACAAGAATACAACACTCAGCTACAAAAGAAATGAAAGTAAGCGTTAAGAGTTTGACGTATTGAAAAAGCTTTTTTTTCCTTTCTGTAAAAAGAAATAAATATTTCTTCCAACATTTCTATCGTCTTTCCATACGCCCCAAATTCACAAATCCTTTTTTGGATCAAAAACACTCACACATACACAATATAACTCTCACTCACACACACACACACACACACACACACACACACACACACACACACACACACACACACACACACACTAAAATGCAATTACTTACACACACAACCACACTTGTGCATTCATGCTGTTGGATTATTTCGGGATATAAGGCGTGCTGTAGCTCACCACTTAAACTTAAAGACTCTGCGTGGGCACGTAGATTAAAGCCAGCCAATCAACACGCTCGAATATGTGGTTAGTTAACTATTTAATCGCCGATCTTGAAAGGTCTTCAATTCCACGTATTCGACACGGACGAATTAATCAGCAAGCAAGTACTCTGCTTAACACCGAGGAACAACCAAGGACTCTGCTTAACACAAGGATTCTTTACTAAGGGACAACAAAAGGATTCTACCTAACACTACGGAACAGAGGGGATCTCCATTGTAAAGTGCTGTTATATGCAACCTAAAAATGGCCATAAAAATCGTAACATGTACAAACTCACAAACACACATCCGTGTGACGCTAAACTGCATCCAGTTGTGATGGTCCAATTTTCAGACATCTGGAGACGGAGAGTAAGCCATTTGAAGGGCTTTCAAGATTGGCGATTAAATAGTTAACCAACCACATATTTACATTTGTGAAATGCTATTAGCACTATGTGAAAATGCAAAGAGTCTTGCCGAGGATTTGAACTCGGGTCACCAAGATCATTTCCTTTAACGATTGTCAATACGCTACGGGACCCTCTTTGATTTATTTGTTTAATGGCATATCAACCCTTTATCGGTTATTTAATGCTGAAATTTGAATCCCTTTGTAAATATCAGATTATAATTAGAAATACTTTAATATTTAAAAGATAAATTATTTCTTTATCGCACCTTTTTTGATAGTCTATAATTATTATTTATTTGCACATAGTTCGATAGTATCAAGTATACCTAACTCACGCTAATAATTTCAACACTATTAGGTGTTCTAAGGTATCTATTCCAATTTAATAAAACCATTTATTTGCACACAGTTATTATACCGTATAGAGTTTGCCTCTCTAATACTAATAATTTCCAGGCAACTGTTAGCTCAGTTGGTAGAGCGTTTGGCTAGAAACCACAAGGTTCCTAGTTCGATACCGGTCCTCGCCAACTCAGTGTATGAGTAGCACAGGGATCTGCGCGGTAAAGTAAGGAGCTGATGGTAGGTGTGGCGCTCCGCCTCAGATGCTAAAATAATCTCCTTAGTCTAGCGCTAGTGAAAAGGGGATAGACTCCCTCGCTGACTGGCTGATACCGACTTTAGGCCGCACTGTCGACTTTACTTACTTATTTCGCTTCAGTTAAGGAATAATAATAACCCTTAGTAAAACTATTGCTTCAATTAACAATTCTTGATAGAAATAACTTGAATTCTGTTAAATGAGTTCAACGGACAACCAAGGGAGAACAGCAGACCTGTAACAGATCGGAGGAGAATCAAGAAAGAGGAGAAGATTGTGGTTAGCAACAGATCAGAAAGCATCAAGAGAGAGAGAGAGAGAGAGAGAGAGAGAGAGAGAGAGAGAGAGAGAGAGAGAGAGAGAGAGAGAGAGCAGAAAACTGTGTACAGCACAGATCAGAAAAGAATCAAGAGAGAAATAACTTATTATTTCTTGGGCCATGTGCCAGACTTTACTAATATTAATAATAATCTAACAATAAATAGCTGTTTGAAATACTGCCGTAGATCACTAGTTAGTACACTAGTCTTGTAAGCTATTGTTAGTAGAATGCTTTCGATCTTCATTGAGTCTTATACGGTTATATCTTCGTCCCAGTCTACAATTGCATAGACGTTTGGCGCCGAACATGGAACGATAGTTGCCAAGCCAGTCACGCAGGCTATTGTTAGTGATTTCGATCTCCAGTTTCCATTATTATAGCCTTCAGCAAAGGAAGAGATCTTTATCCAAACGAGTTCGCACGCTTCAACCTGAAGATTCAGACAGATTCCGTTCAATATAGCAACATGATTTATTTAATTTTTATTGACCTGTATTTTATTCGCGATTTTCTTTTTGTCGGGGAGAAGAAAACTAACTACGTAATAGATATTTGGCGGGCTTTCTTGTGTGTTGAGATGGTTGCACGTTTTTTCAGCAGTGGTAGAATGTTACATTATTGATGGGTTGCCTATCAATTATCTACGGTAGTATATGTCGTCGGTACTTAAAGTCGGTATCAGCCAAACAGCGAGGGAGTCTATCCCCTTTTCACTTGTGCTAGACCAAGGAGGTTGTTTTTTAGCGTCTGAGATGGAGCGCCACAGCTACCATCAGCTCCGCACTTTACCGTACAGATCCCCGGGCTACTCATACGCTGAGTTGTCGAGGGCCGGTATCGAACCAGGAATCTTGCGATTCCTAGTGAAGTATACCGACTGAGCTAAACTGGCCCTTTATCTACGGTATTGTAGGTAAAATCAAACTAAAGGTTTTATGGAAAATGACGAAGTTAGTTGATTGACAAGATTTAACCATTTCCTCATCTTGACTCTGAAGCACCAGAGCGGACGTTAGAAACTTAGTTAGAAAAATCAGAGTTGACTGGGTAACGAGACGAGACAGATCGCAATGGTGGTTTGTTCGTTAGAGGCCAAAATCTCCGCGCCTGCTTTATTGAGATAGGTTTATAAATTAAAATAAAAGTCGTCTAAAAAAGTCTTGTGTTCGTTAATCAAGTATTAAGCAACGACACAAGACATTCTAAGATCAAGAATAAAGACCAACGACCGAAGATCAAGTAGAAATCCAGCCAAGATCCAGATAGCAGATCCAACATCAATGGATAGCTGAGACATCTTAATGGAAGATCCAGCTACTTAATAGTCCAGATCCAGATAGACAGATCCTGCGGCACAGATAGCAGAACAACAGATTAGCCTAGCTGACCAGATACTTAGAACCAGTTAAGTATACAATATAAGCTCATATAAATGCCAGTATGTCAAAAGAAGGCACTATTCGATCCCAGATGAGCCTTAATGTAAATTTACCCAACCTCACCGCTACGAGCAGAATATGACAAAAGGTCTCTGTTTAAGTGGACAAAAACTGATTTGAATGTGTATTATTTGGATTATTCGGACGATTGTCCTCATCTTTATTGTTATCTGAGAACCCAAGTTCGGGGAGGGGGTTCATCCAAGAAGAAACAACGGAAGAAGACCGTAGGGCACACCGGTCGAAACGTTGTGCAGATAACAATAAATATGAGGAAAATAGTCCTAATAATCCAAATAATACAAATTATCAAACTTCATCTAAAAAATTCAGAGAAATGATTTCAATGTTTCCTTTTCTTTTACTGGTCGTCATACCAAGTTTAAAGAGTCCAATTTGGCTTACTAATTATCCATAACTAAATGAAGAATAATTGGATTCATACTTTTCCAAAATTCCTTTCATGCAAACAACATGCTCTAGGGTTTGAAATCAGATTGAGAATTACATTTCATAGGAAGATAACCATTACGACCATTACCAATATAGTATGTATTTACCTACCACATTCCCTAAGGACAGGAAGTAGCACAAGGTTTTTACTGGAATACAATTGAATTCAACTTTCCTTCTGTTAGACCGGTTAAAATTCAAAAGTTAAAGAGCCTAGTCTTCCCTACTATTTACCCATGACTTGGGAGCGAATATTAGGTTCTTGTCTTTCCAAAAGTTTTTAGCTCTATGTGATATACAAAGAGCATCGTCCAGGATTTTTCAAATTCCAATTTATACGACAATAACCATAACGTCACGAGCGCCCCCTACTGAGTACGTATTTTAACACCATGGATGGCATGAGACACAACTACAATTTTTAAGGAGAATTTGTCTAAATTAAGAATTTTCTTTCTCCTAGATGGGTTACTCTACCAAGGTTAAAGAGCCCATTTTTTCTACTATTTATTCATAGCTGAGGGGCAAATATTTGGATCCATGACGTTTCTAAATTATTAGCGCTATATGACTAGCCAACAGCCTCGTACAGGATTTGAACTGATCACCGGGTCAGTTTCCTACGATAATAACCGTTACTCTGTGAGTGCCTCCTGTTCACTATATATTTACTGAACCCCTCCGCTACGAACAGATTGAGACACAAAGTCAAGTTTAAGCAGACTATAGATGGTTTAAATTCAGTGTTTTTTTTTCGCTCAAACTGGTTGACTAATCATGTCTATTCCATATTATTTACCCTTACAATTTTTTAGGTCATTCTTAGGCTGTGAGTGAGAGCGTTTCACAGTGGAGATCCCTTGTGTTCCTTAAGAAAAAAATCCTTGGTTGTTCTTTGGTGTTAAGCAGTCCTTGGTTGTTCCTCGGTGTTCGTTAGTGTTAGGTAGAATCCTTTTGTTCCTTGGTTGCAGATCCGTTCGTCCGTGGCATACATGTGCAAATTAACGGCTTACAAAATCGGCGATTAAATAGTTAACTAACCACGTATTCGAGCGTGTTGATTCGCTGGCTTTAATCCACGCATTCACGCAGAGTCTATAAGTTTAAGTGGTGGACTTCAGCACACCTTATATGCACCAAAATAATCCAACAGCTGAAGGTTCAGGAGGGTTCACGCCTTTCTCAAAGCCAATTACACGAAGAGAATAACAGGATTTGAACTTGGGTCACCGATTCTCTTTACTCCGATGATAATCATTAAAGTTAAGTGCGCTTCCTATAAGAGCTAATGAATTTTTAAAAATCACAATCATTTTAAACAGGTAAACACTTCTTTCTTAATTGAAATATCAATGTTTTAAGAATCGTTGTATTATAAAGTTCAGAATCATCTTATACAGATACATTCATCAAGCTTACATGTAATATCAATATTTTAAGAGCCAATGTATTAATAAAATTCAAAATTATTTTAAATAACATAATTATAAATATACTTAAAAATATGAAAATATGAGTGCGCGCGTGTGTGTTTAAGAGAAAGAGAGAGGAGGAGAGAGAGAGAGAGAGGGGGAGAAAGAATATCGAATTGGACCTTTTAATTTCGAAAATGGGCATAGCTCCCCCAGGAATGTAACATAATTAGCTTGTATTATGTTGCTAGAAGACAAATGCAGGGTGGCCCCTTTCAAAATGTTCCCACGCTTTGTTAATAACAACCTTGGATATTAGCTGAAAGTTAATTAACCAATTTTATAATAAATAATAGAAATAATAAGTTAATTAAACATTTTCGTAATAAATTTAAAAAAATATTCCCCCCGTTAATGTTTAAATAATGTTTTATTTAAGATGCTCAGAATGATCAGAAAAAAGAGGCCAAGTTTTCGGTGGATAAAATGCGATATATTTTCGATTTAAGAAAATTATTGCTCAATTAGAAGAATAATTCGTTGATGTTTATTATAAGAATTATTCTTTATTTTTAAAAGTAATTAACTTTCTCATGATAACAATGGCTGTCATTTAAAATGGAGATGACAAAGCTAGATATCAATCTATCTATCTATCAATATATAATGAAGGGAATGATTTACCGGTAAAACATAATCCCAATATTTGATTGATACAAGTAATAATCGGATAAGTCATATGAGGCAAGTAGTCACTTCTACTTATAGATACCATGTGACCAGCCTTCTTATCCAATCACTGGCAGTGCTGCTGCTGATATTTATACTAGCCGTTAGCTCATTGATCATCTAGGAGACCTAAAGGACACTATACTTATGATTTACTTACTTGTTTAAAGTGGAACCAAGGATGGCGGCCAGTTACTCAACAGTTATAACAAATATAAGGTTAGTAGAGGGGATTTAGTATTACAGTGTGTACGGAAATAACCTAATTGAGTTTCACCATAAGGATATTCAGGGATAATTCCACTGAATTAATCAACATATTGGTTAATTACAGTTAATTCCGGAAGTCACTATTGCAATTATTACAGTTGGAAAAAGTTTCGCAGTTAATGAACGATGTTGCGTCATTTTGAAAGTTGCTTATACCTAGAATCTCTAGAAGCAGGGCCCTTTAAATATATGATCCCTAAAAACTCTCAGTACTTCCGATATATTGACGACACACTAATCTTATGCCCGAGTGAAATAAAAATCCTGAAATCACAAACAGACCGAACAAAATTGAACCCACTATACAATTTACACACGAATTAAAATCTAATAACTCCCTACCTTTTTTGTAGACATTTTAATTATCAAAAAGAACAACACATTAGAATTCAAAGTCCACCACAAACCCACAGCCAAAAATGATCACATACATCATTACTCAAACCCTGACATCCACACCAAGAGAGGCATTATAATAGGTTTACTACCTCAGAGCCCTCCACATCTGCACACCTAAATATTTGAATGATGAATTCATCCACATAAAGAACACCTTCCGAAACCTCTGATATCCCATATCCTTTATACAACATGCCAAGGCCAAAGCTCTCAAAATCCACGCCAGGAACCAACCCCAAACACCCACTCACACAATTCCCCACAAGTCCAACTGCCCACAGAGATACATAATTCTACCTAACTACAAAACCAACTGTAACATTACCAAAAAGTTGAACAATCTATTATCAAGACAATTTAGCAAGCAAAACATTTCACGACATACTAAACAAAAACTCCCGACAGGAAGTAAAATCAGAAGCTGGTGTGTTCATGATTCCATGCACAGACTGCCACAAAAATATATAGGAGAAACCTCCAGAAACTTTAAAAAAACGCATCTACGAGCACAGACGCAACATTAAAT
The DNA here is from genome assembly GCA_023376005.1 of Doryteuthis pealeii. Classification (NCBI taxonomy): domain Eukaryota; kingdom Metazoa; phylum Mollusca; class Cephalopoda; order Myopsida; family Loliginidae; genus Doryteuthis; species Doryteuthis pealeii. Next base: position 126,639,317 of record CM042141.1, read on the forward strand.
TGGGTGACAGCAGCAACTGTTTATTCCAAGACATATCCAAAGCACAACATAGCTTTAATTTCAACAACGCATCCATGATCGCATACATCCACAACAAAATATTAAGACAAATATTCGAATCCAGTGCCATAAGCAACACGCCAAATGTTAATTGTAGATACGACTTCTTTAATATTTCCTCAAATCTAGGAAAAGCCATCATAAACAGCTATAAATCAAAAAGGACAACAAGACAATACTTAGCAAAATATAAATAAATAGATAAATAATAATAATAATAATAATAATAATAATAATAATAATAATAATAATATAAACACACACACTTATAACAAATTCTACTAGCATTAACCACTTTTACATTCACAACAAAAAATTAAGACAAATATGCGAAGTACCATAAGCAACACACCAAATGTTAATTGTAGATCCGGCTTCCTTAATATCTCCTCACACCTACGAAAAGCCATATACTTAGCAAAATAAAAAAATAAATAAATAATAATAATAATAATAATAATAATTATTAAATTATTATTATAATTATTATTATTATTATAAACCACACACACTTATAACAGATCCTACTACCATTTACTATTTGTACATGACCTACCATGTTTCGACCAGCCCAGCGTATATGACCTACCGACGACCTCTTTCAACACCAAACACTTGTGGCATCATTAACAGAACCTTACTAGCTATATTTTTGAGAAAAAATAGAACTCCCACTACCAACTTAAACACTCCTACCACCAGCAACTTAAACACTCCTAACACCAGCAATTGACCACCCCTCCACCATTCAAGACATCCTAACTCATCAGTATGAAAATGTCCACCGTTGAAGCAAGAACTCAATCCAATGTCATAAAGATGCGTTATAATGTCAAGATTACTACCTACAATAAACATCTGTTTGTACAGCATTCCGTGTTTGTCTACTTTTCTCCCTATAATATATATATATATATATATATATATATACATATATATATATATATAGAGAGAGAGAGAGGGAGGGGTGAGAGAGAGAAAAAAAATTAGCATTTTGGAAAAGAACTCAAAAAAAAAGAACATTTTTGACTGTTGGGAAAAGAAAAAAAAAAACAATTAATGATATAATGAATATTAAAAAGTGTTCAATAAAACTTGTAGAGCCGGATTAGAAAACCGAATCAGTACAGAAAATAATTGTAGTGCTATTGCTATTCATTCATTAATTATATATATATATATATATATATATATATATATATATATATATATATATAATAGAAAAACAAAGATTTACAAAAAGATGATTTTATTCTTGACGGTGAAGTCGACATTAAAACGTTTCAAAATTCGATTATGAGCCTTTCTACTTATATTTTTCTAACACCCGTTATTTAAAAAAAAAATATCCATCACTGTTCAGACATAATCTTTCCATCTTAATGTCCTGATGACGATTTATTAAAAATAAAAATGAAACGTTTCACCATCAAGAATAAATTCATCTTCTTGGAATAAATTGTTTTCCATTTCTATAAAATATATTATATTATATATATATATATATATATATATATGTATCGGGCATCTCACGTGGTGTAATGGTTAGCAAGGTAGATTTGCAGGCCATTTTTAGTGAGATCGATCCTCTTTGGGCGCCCTATACTACTAGTCTTGGGACACATATAAGTGTTGTGTGCGAAAAAATTGTCCCGTGAAAAAAAAAAAAAATTTGACTGTGTGTTTGGTTTCTAGTTTTAAAAGAATTACCGACACAAGTATGCTCCATACTACCCTGAATAAATCCTGGAGGCATTACCCCACAAAAAAGGAGTTGGACGATCCATCCAAGTAAGACAAACAGGACGCGGTGGTTATTGCAGGAGATGTAAGAACGAATTCATAAGTGACTTTCTCCTATGGACATCTTCACATGTCCACACCAGATTAGGACGACTTGGATATAGTAACATAGATTAGCCCTCTAGGGATACTAGATGTCGTGAAGAAGACTTTCCAGCAATGATTACTGGTGTTACAAGAGACATAAGATAAGGGTCTTTGAGATAAGTAGCTAACCATTGCTCTACGTCAATGCGACATTTCGTTGGGCTTTAAAATCAAACTTTCAAGCATTTTTGGATTCCTTGAGAAGCTATAGAACTCATAGTGGCCATTTTTACGACTCACCTCAAATTTGAAGAGCTAAAATCAACATTACTCAGCCAATTTTTGGAATTGGAAGCTCAAATTTTGGGTGATTGTCTAGCTTTAACATAATCCACACTTGGACAAAATTTCAGAAAAAGGGGTGGGTGACATGGCCTGGATGATGTGACATGGAATTACCCACTTATTAAATATCACCTGTTCTGCTTTGTGTGTACAAATTACAAAGATTTGATTTATATTTACAAAGATATTTCAAAATTAAAATATACACAGAAATAGCATTGAAATTCTACTTAAAAATGTCCTGCTTTGTTAATTTCAAAAGTAAACAAATCAATACACCAGAGTTTTTTTGGGTTGTTTTTTCTCCCTCCCATCCCCTCTACCCAGGCGACGCTAGGTAGCTGCTTCTAGCACATATATAAAGAGCATATATATTGTGAGCTATGATTTCGAAAAAAAAGTTAAGTTATTTGTGTTAGTTTAAAAGTTTCTCCATATTTTATTTCTCATTCGATTTGATTTTGGACATTTACAATCAGACTAATGAATGGAAGCTGTCCAGTCCGCTTATTAAGAACAAAAGGTTTCGGTCAAGGGTCATATATATATATACACAAGAGAGAGAGAGAGAGAGAGAGAGAGAGAGAGAGAGAGAGAGAGAGAGAGAGAGAGAGAGAGAGAGATCAAAAATAGACGACAGGTACTTGATAAGCAATGAATGCACAGGACGACACGACGCTTTCCAACTTCCTCGTCAACTAAGACAGACAAAATAGACATTAATGAACGGTTTAAGTGAAGCATAAGGTCAATCATCCACAGCAAAAGACACTGAAACAGGCAACAAACAAACGCCGAGGCGACTAATCAAAAACTCAGTGGCAACTTGTTGGGCGTTTCGCAGAGAAACGACGCTGAATTACACCGAGTCAAGTATCAGTTGTTTAAAAGTTTTGGAGACGTTTTCTTTTGAAACTTGAATTTCGTTATGACAAGGTTGGGACGATTTGATATTTATTCATGGTTGGGTTGATTTTGATTGGGGAAATCGGTGATACGTTAATTATTATACAATTTGTTTCTGAGTGGTTCTCCACCCCCCTCTCTCTTTCTCACACACACTCTCTTTTTCTCTCTTTCTCACAAGCACACACACACACACACACACACTCTCTCTCTCTCTCTCTCTCTCTCTCTCTCTCTCACACACACTCTCTTTTTCTCTCTTTCTCACAAGCACACACACACACACACACACACTCTCTCTCTCTCTCTCTCTCTCTCTCTCTCTCTCTCTCTCTCTCTCTCTCTTTCCTTTCCACTAAGTTTTTATATATTCTCTTTCTCTTTCGTTCCCTGTCGCTAGTTCACCTACCATTTTCTCAGTTATTCTTCTTTTAATCCGATTTCTCTGTATATCCATGTCTATTTGATTTGAATATATATATATATATATATACATATTTTGTGTGTGTGTGTGTGTGTGAAGATATGTTTAGTGGTACAAAATTCATAAATGTATTTAAGGGTAATTTCATGTCAAATCATCCAGATCATGTTACCCGACCCCTTTGATTTTTCTGAAATTTTTCTGAGTGTGGATCATGATAAAATTAGACAATCCCAAAAATTTAAGCTTCCAATGCCAAATTTGAGGGGGGGGGTGTCAATAAAAATGGCGACTTTTTGTACCCTATTTTTGTCTGTAAAATGAGTTCTATAGCTTCCCTTCTCCTTTAAATTGGTTTATAAAAGCATTTCTGGCCAAGGAATCTAAAAAGGCAATCAAAAATGTATTAAAAATTAACCAATTTTAAGTTATTGATAATTTCTAATTTTTTCATAGCAAGATCAATATCTCGATGTGGCACTGCATCTACGACAAAACATTTTTTTACTATTATTTTACATATATTGAACATTATTTGTACCAAACTGATTTTTGCCCAGAATCGAATAGTCAACACCTGGAAAAAAACATTCAGAAAAAGTGAAGGGAGTGTGTGACAATTTTACTTTTTTCTGGAGTATCTGACATGCAATTACTCTTAAATTAAAAAAAATAGTTAGCACCCAAGGCCTTTTCCTTCATCTTCTCATCAGGAGTAAAATCGATAAAGTTATTAAGAGTTGAAAGTAATATATATATATATATATATATATATATATATATGTATATATATATATATAATATATATAAATGACGAATATATATATAAAGAGATAGAGAGAAGAGTAGAGACAGATAGATAGTATATCGATCATATGGAAATATTCTCTCTGTGATAAGATAAAGTGAGAATTTTTACCAGCAGTAGCCGTATCAGTGCTACTGTATGGCTGAAACACTTCTACTAAAGTTATATAGGAACTACAAAAGGATGTTGCGTGCTGCCCTGAACAAATATTGGACAATTGCACATGGACACACCAGATTAGGCGGACCAGCAATGACTTACATAGATCGGTTCTGGGCGGATAAATGATATCATGAGAAAGACTTGCACGAAGCGATGGTCGATAGGGACAGGTTGCAAGAGTGAGTCATGGAAATCCGTGCTGATAGCGCATCATTCGTCTATAAATAATAAATAATATCCGATTTCCCTGTATAATATTCAAATAGAAATGATAAAATCCTGATGTCTTTTGTCTAAAACAGGGGTCACCAAACTACGGCTTGCAGACAGGAACCGGACCGCCAAGGCATTTTATCAAGCCCGGTAATGTTTTAATAGTGTTTTTGAAAATAAATATGCTGGTTAAATTTGTGTGTGTGCATCTTACGCTACTCATCCATGAGTATAACTTTGAAAGATCAATTCTGTTTTACATCTTTTTCCCAAAGATTTCGTTCTGGCTAGGAAGTATAGAACACAATAATAATGTGGCACGCGCTCGTTATTTTTTCAAATATCCGGCCCACCGTGATAAAGGTTTGGTGATCCCTGCTCCAAAAGAAAGTAAACTTTTTAATAAAAAATGTTAGGGGTGTATGGATCCTACTCTCCCTCCAGCTATGGGTAAATAGCAGGGCAGACTGGGTTCTTTAACCATGGCTAGGTAACCAGTCTAGAAGGAAAACTCTGAATTTCAAACATGTTGAACTCCGCTTAAGAAATTGAGTCGTATCTTACTCGTGCGCTGGAGTTGGTAAATATATATATATATATATATATATATATATATATAGAGAGAGAGAGAGAGAGAGAGAGAGAGAGAGTGAGAGAGAGAGAGAGAGAGTTAGATGATAGATAGATATGTGTGAGTATGTATTTCTGCATTTATACTTGTATATAATAATATTGCATATATTGCACGTATTTGTGTATCTGTATGCGTGTACATGCAAAATGTACAAATGATTGGGTGATGTATGCCTATATGTAAATGTGCATGTATGTCCATATGCTTTTAAGGATTTGCATGTGAAACCTGAGTATTCTCCACGGAGAAAATTCCCATGTTCGACCCTTGAGGAATGGCATGAGTTTCGAATCAAAGTTCGTTGGAATTGAGAGTGAAAAAAAATAAGAAAAAAAAACAAAATTAATTTCTAACCATCGACCAAGGTAAATTCACAACTCAAGGGGATCAATCGTTTATTATTATTATTATTATTATTATTATTATTATTATTATTATGGAGTTTTTCACACCTGCTGTAGCCGGTGTGTCACTGGAGGCTGAGTGACAGGAGGTCTGCCCAGGTCTCCAGGACTCTTCTGAGTATTCTAGCCGATCCCAACAATACTGTCATTTGGATCGTACCGATTCTTCTTCTGATTCTCAATTCACCTAAATTCTTTTCCAGAGATTTGGGGACCGTTCCAAGGGCTATTATTATTATTATTATTATTATTATTATTATTATTATTATTATTATTATTTTCACTCCTTTTGAGTTTTTCACATCAGCGTTAGCTGGTGGTATTTCACTGGAGTGTGAGTGACAACAAGTCTCCTCAGGTCTCCAGGACTCTCCTGAATATTCTAGCCGATTGCAGCCGTGCAGTAGTCTAGATGGTCTCAAGTCCCCCTCTGGTTTCCAGATCCGCCAGTCTTTTTTCACGTTTATTGGGACCGTTCCAACCTCTTTGGATTTTTACTTTTTCCAGGGATTGTCCTCCTGCTTTTAATGAGAATCTCCAGTTTTCCATGGCTTTTTTGATAAAATTCGTGATTTTGTTGGATATTTTATACATTTTTAGACATTCTAAAATCCAGGTATGTGGGACCATGTCATAAGCCTTTCTGTAATCAATCCATGCCATGGCAATATTTTCAGCCTATTTTTAACTTCTTTAAGTATGTGATGATCTATATAAAATAAGTCATGTGTTCCTCTTTACCCTTGGCGGCATCCTTTCTGTTCTTCTGGAAATAGTTTAGGACAATTAAGTAAAAAGTATATTTCTTCTTTTATTACCGCAGTCAATATCTTCCACATCATGGGCAGACAAGTTATAGGTCTATAATTATAAGGGATATTTCTTTTTTGTGGATCTTTTTAGATTAGGGTAGTTATTTCTTTCGTCATCCATTCGTGTACATCTGCTTCCTGTAAACATTTGTTTAGTTGTTGGGCCATTCTCTCGTGGATTGAAGTGAATGTCTTGAACCAGAATCCGTGTATGCCATCATGACCTGGTGTTTTCCAGTTTACTACTTTCTTAAGTGTGGATCTGAGCGTAATCATGTGTATACTTGCTACAGGACCCTCCTCAATTTCCATCAGTTCATTTTTAATATCGCTAATCCATTATGATGCTTTGTTGTGTTATTTACCCCACCCCCCACCCCATTTATTATTCCAAAATAGTTTCCTTCTGTTGCATCTGGATGTTCTACTGTGTTTGGTTTTGATCCACCAATCTGTTCTTAAAATTTATTTTCATTGTTTTGGAAGGTCCTACTTTGTTTGTACTCTTTTGTTCTATCTCGGTATCTTTTTAGCCTTCCTTCCATAGCTAATATTTGTTTATTTACTTCTTCCATTTTAATTTGCTGTTGTCTTTTCAAATCTTTAGTTGAATTTGTATTTGTGTGTTTAAAAAAATGTTTTTTGCTTGTTGTTGTAGTTTTTTTTATTTGTCCTTCCAGTCTAATCTCTCACCTAGCTTTTGTGATTCTGTTCGTTTTCCTTAGGGGTGCACCAATTCTAGCACTAATTTTGCCCCTGCATAGATAAGGTTATTTAGGTCAGTGATGTTGTCTGTTGGGATGTTCACATATATTTTACCTTTTTTACCTGTTTAACTTTTCAGTTTATATCTTGACTCTTTTCCATTCTATGTTGCTTGGGGATGGTAAAATAATTTTCTTACCCGTCATTATTTGTTTTATCAGCTCTATATCCTTTATTTGTTCTTGTGTTAGTTCCGGTGTTGTATCGCTAGGTTGTAAGATGTTTTATATTGTAGGTTTTTTGTGTTTTACTTTGTTTAGGTGTTGCGTCGTGGTCTTGTATTCCTTTAGTTTCCTTTCCACATTTCTATTATCTCGAGATCGGAAAAAATGTTTTTATTCAGGATAATTTTTGCTTGGTCTACGAGTCTTTGGCTGGTTGTGATGGAATTATTATTGTTAGTCCAAATTTGGATCATTCTTTTCCTGTAGTGCTCGATTGCTTTAAAGTAACATTGGTGTACTTGTATGTTATCTTCTCTAGTCCACGCTCTTCTCTGTCTCTCGGTTGGGCCAATGCAGGGTCATCTCTATTTGCTTGATATTGTCTGCTTCTAAAATACCTAAGTATTTGTAGGTTTCTTTTTTTTTCAAGTGATTTTATAGTGTACTGATTTATTATCATTTACTCCTTTTGAGTCTTCACATCAGCATTAGCTGATGGTCTTTCACTGGAGTCTGGGTGACAGCAAGTCTCCTCAGGTCCCCAGGACTCTTCTGAATACTCTGACAGATTGCAGCAGTGCAGTGTTCTGAATGGTTTCAATCCTTCCTCTGATTTCCAAACTTTCCAAACCCTTTTTCCAATCCTTTTGGGACTGTTCCAAGTGCACCAACTACAATTGGTATCACTTTCACTTTCATATTCCATAACTTTTTCAGTTCCCTGGTAAGGTCCAGATATTTGTCCATTTTTTTCATTTTCCTTTAGCTTTACCCTGTGAACCTCTGGAACTGCAAAATCCACCAGTTGACAAGTTCTTTTCTTGGGTTAATCAACACTAGGTCTGGACTTCTTGCTGGGATAAGGTGATCCGTTTTTATTTCAAAGTCCCAGAGAATTTTATGTGTTTCGTTCTCAAGAACAGATTTTTGTTTATGCATATAGCATTTTGTTGTATGGTCAAAATTTAATTTTTTGCATAATTCCCAGTGGATCACCTTCCCAACCCAGTCGTGTCTAGTTTTGTATTCACGTTGTGCTAGTTTGCTACATTCGCATAGTACATGGATTATTATTATTATTATTATTATTATTATTATTATTATTATTATTATTATTATTATTTCATTTAACTGAGGAATATTTTGATTGTCAGTGTAGAAGGCAGAAAGAAAAAATGATAGATTTCCAATACGATGTTTCATCTATAAAATACTAAGATTCTGTTTTTATAACAAAAGTCGCAACCCAACAAAAACGTCACATCCTAGAAAGATATGAATTAGGGCAATATTCTAAACATTATCTTAGAATTAGAATTGAATTAAAGATAAACTTAAATATATATGTACATAAACTAATATATATATATATATATATATATATATATATATATATATATATATATATATATATTCTAGCAGATGTGCTCTGTCCATAACCGAACTGAAAGTATTTATTGTTGCTTTTTATCACGGTAAACTGAGTCAGTAAATTCCTTATTATTATATTTCCTGGATAAACTGGGTCCGACTGTGAGGTTTCATTTCCGGTGCTCTAGGGAGTTTCCCCTTTGTTGACATTAACTCAAAGTCTACTCTGACCCGGATTGGAAGTACCTGTTAGGGCCCATCTATGGGTCAAATAGATGTTTTCAAATTAATAGTATTAGAGAAGATTACTTGAAACCATATGTGTGCACATTATTAGTACTAACATTAGTTACTTGAAGCTATGATTATTTGTCTTAAATTGGTAGTAAACCAATTGTACCAATTGCTTCCCGCACCTGAGGGCTGTCACGTGGTAGACTAATCCACTCTCAACTTGTCAGGTGTCCTTCTTAATTGCGCGAAGGATTAGACAGTTGCTCAACCAAACGGTAAAGAAAAGAATCTAAAACAATTAAATAAAATGATATAAGATAGCTCGAGACAGAAAGTATATTTTTGGTTTGGTTTGTTTTACGGCATATCAACCTCAGTGTTTCATTTAATGCCGATAAAGTTTTGAAATAAATCTATTCTCAATGGATAATACAATTTTTTTATAAATACATTTTTCTATTCAATCCATAGATGGGACCCTAACAGGTACTACCACTCCGGGTCAGAGTGGACCAGGGAGCAATGGTGATGAAGGGGTGCTCTACATTCCCCAAACCTCCAAAACTGGAACCTCACCATCAGATAGAGTTTAACGTCATTCCCAGGACATGTAGACCCGCAGCCACCGTCTTCTAGCACCCATATGATAAAAAGGGGTTGGGGCTTGCCATAAGGGCAATAGGGTTGGGAAAATCATATAGGTGCTAGGGCTTGACGTGACCAGCCGATTGATCGGAGGAGGCCTCGGAGAAAGTATAATGTAAAAGTGAGGTATTATTAAGTAAATACATACATTGAAGGAAGGAAAGGAAAAAGTAAAGAAAAGTTGAATATTCTCCGATACCCCCAATGTGAAACAGACAGTAAGAATGCCTCTTTCGGGACTCGCTGCCACGTGTCTGGGTACAACGATGAATTAGAGGAAACTGCACAATCTTGAATAAACCACGAATTTGATGACATGGTGCCAGGTGGTTTAAGGATTGTTGTTCTGTTACTTGGCATGTTTCGACCTACGAATCTCAGATTCCTGTGACCTTGACGGACTGGGATGGAACTAAATAATGTGGAAAAGGGTGTGGACAAGTAGATATGGGTCTAAACAGAGAGATGTGGTACGAGAAGAAGATGAATCTTAGATGAAGACAGAACAGTCAAATCTGGTAGTAAGGCTCCAATTCTAAAACTCATGGGTTCTGTTAAGTCTCCTTTCCATTGCCATAACTCCCAGGTCCACTTTAAGCCGGAGCGGTAGTACCTGTTAGGATTCTATCTATGTGTCAAATACAGTTGAAATATTAATTGGTAATTTGAAAAAAAAATGAAAATAAAAATGAGAAATTGCAGTTATTCGCCCATTTCATTCATAACATAAAGAAGGGGAAGGGAGGAGAAAGGAGAAAAAGAAAAAGAGGGAAAAAAAGAAGAAGAAAAAATAAAGTATCACCACGCAAAAAAAACAAACTTAAGCACGTCCATTTCTGATTTTCGTCTCTGAAGATAAAGTTTTCTTTGAAATCGATAAGACAAAAAAACAACATCTTTTTGTTTTTATTTTTTATACGCATTTTATTGCCTTCAAATTTTAATATATTATTTGAAATATTGTTTGAAATAATTGGGAACTACATTAATACATTGCCCCTTAAAACAATGATATTGCAACTAAGTATGACGTGTTAAAATGATTGGGAAAGTATGAAAAGAGTTAAATAACATTTTCTCGTGGCTCTAAACGCAAATTCCTTTATATCCATTACAGTTATACCTTAACTTACGGGTGCCTCAAATTACGAGTTTTCCGAGTTACCGGCAGTCATTCGGTCAATTGTTGAGAGGTAAAATTTGAAGTACGAGTGAGCTTTACATCAATAAGTTTACTAAAAAACATTTAAGTTTCCAAATTTATTACACCAAAAACAAAAAATGATTTATAAAAGAATGAACATTAAAACATATTACAGCACATAATTCATTATATTTTATTTCACAATGTTTTTATACAATACATTGTTATTTTCCTATTTGAAATAAGGTAACAAAAATTAGCATATTTTTAGGGGTGGAGGCTGGAACTGATTAATGGAATTTCAATTTATTTCAATGGCAAAAATTGATTTGATATACAAGGAAACGGAACGAATTAAACTCGTAAGTCAATGTAACGCTGTATTTCATCATTTGTGAAAATCTCACATGAAATTTACGTGAAGATTTAAGGTGTTAGATTTCATTCTCAATCTTAGGAGGGAGACAAATAATTATGACACCAAGTATATGGAAAGATTTTGTTCGCGCCAAAACCTAGTTAATTTTGTTGTGACGTCAAGAATTTGAAGTGCAATATGGCTGTTTAATGTAAAGTGCAGTCTCCGTTGGGTTGATGACAGACCCTGCACTTAACAGATTCTACATACATTTTTATACTTTAGAGTGTCACAGAGAAAGTTAAAAAAATGTTGCAAGGAAAGTGTGCATCTCTGTGATCCCTAGCAGCTTCGTAAGCATTTTATTTTTACGTTTTTTTGTTTGTTTTTTTTTGTTTTTTTTTTCATTTTTTTAATTTTTTTACTTTACATTGTGGCTTCAAGTTCCCATTCAGAATGGATATTTACTCTATATAAACCTCCTGCATTGTCTGGAGAGATTTCCTGACGAGTCTTTATTGCCACTTTCTTTTTTTTCTTTCTTTTTTCTTTTTTCTTTTCTTTTCTTCTTTTTAACCACTACTTTCTTTCTTCTTCTCATTTTGCTTGATTTTTTCACTCATACCTTTTTCCCCTTTTCTTTCTTTTTTTCTTTTTTTAACCACTCTTTTCTTTTCTTCTTTCATCTAGATTCGTTTTCTCGCTCATACTCTTTCACTTTTTTTCTTTTCTTCTTTCTTTCTTTCTTTTTTTCTTTTAACCACTGCTTTCTTTTCTTCTTCTCATTTTGCTTGTCTTTTTCGCTCATACCTTTCTCTTTATTTTCCTTTGTTCTTTCTTTTTTTTCTTTCTTTTTAACCACTCTTTTCTTTTCTTCTTTCATTTAGATTCGTTTCGCTCATACTTTTCTCTTTCTTTTCTTTTCTTCTTTCTTTCTTTTTTTTTTTTCTTTTAACCACTACTTTCTTTTCTTCTTCTCATTTTGCTTGATGTTTTCACTCATACCTTTTTTCTCCTTTTCTTTCTTTTTTTCTTTCTTTTTAACCACTCGTTTCTTTTCTTCTTTCATTTAGATTCGTTTTCTTGCTCATACGTTTTCTCTTTCTTTTCTTTTCTTTTTTTCTTTTTAACCACTGCTTTTCTTTTCTTCTTCTCATTTTGCTTCGTTTTCTCGCTCATATGTTTTCTTTTCTTTTTTTCTTTTTTTCTTTCTTTTTTTGCTTTTTAGCCACTGCTTTCTTTTCTTCTCATTTTGCTTCGTTTTCTCGTTCATACTTTTCCTTTTTTTCTTTTCTTTTCTTCTTTCTTTCTTTGTTTTTTTTTCTTCTTTTAAACCCCTGCTTTCTTTAATTCCTTCATTTTTCTTCGTTTTCCCGTTCATACTTTTCCTCTTTCTTTTCTTTTCTTCTTTCTTTGTTTTTTTTTTCCTTTTTAACCACTGCTTTCTTTTCTTCTTCTCATTTTGCTTCATTTTCTCGCTCATATTTTTCTTTTTGTTTTCTGTTTTTCGTTTTACGCTGACAGTTTGACTTTGACAGACAAAGACAACGAACGCTTTTCAATTTAGATGTCAAGTCTGAAGGTGTCAGCACCATCATTCTTGCAAGTTCTAATATGGCTTCTGTTTGCGAGAGAATCTACGAACAGCACAACAAACAAAAGAATGGTAATCAGGAATGTGATAAGTGCGACAGGAAGAAGTGCGTCCCGTGTTGCGAGAGGTTTTTTTTTTTGTTTTTTTTTTTTTTCTATTTTTATTTATTTATTTATCTTTTTTGTGTAAAACGTCTGGAAATTGCAAAGACTAAAAATAATACAAGAACAACCAAACATCGCTGGTAAACGAAGCAGAAAACTAACGGTAATAGAAAACGACTAACCAACATTTTTTTTTTCTTCTTTGCCGAGGCGTTCTTCTTTCTTTCTTTCTTTCTTTCTTTCTTTATGCAGCTATTTATTTCGGATAATAAAGCGCTTTAATTACTCTTCGTGTTTATATAAACATATCAAGGGCATAACATGCAAAATGGCGGGAGTTGTGGCGGGAGAAACAAGCGAACAAGTAAAAATGAAAGGAACAACATGGCGATGAAAGAAACACAGAGAATGTGAGTCTGTGCGTGTGTCTTTATTTTCCTCTTGTTAATCGTGTTTCTAATTTCAACAGACATTATCATCGCAGTATAATCCTTTCCTTATCAAGCTTCTTCGATTCCATATTCATAATTTAGATTAAAACCTAATCTTTTTTTTTCTTTCTGTTTTCTTTTTTCTTAACCAGGCTTTGGCTTCTATCTAAATATGGCCAGAAGAGTTTATCACGAATGCATTAAGATTTGAAATATTGTAAAGTGTTATTTTAAGATTGTTTTTAAACAAAGAAAAACTAAACTTTGTTTAAGGCTAGTAAATTTTAATGAGATGCTGTATTGTCCATGAATAGAGACGTCCATATCAATTTCTAAAAAAATGGATTTTCTTCTAACCCAAAGATACCAGGATTTTATCATTTCTAGTTTATTTCTTCAACAAAAACGGATATTACACAGAATAATCTATTAACAAATTCTGAAGCCTTAAGAATTCGTCACCAAAACTATGAGTGACCGAAGTATGACACTAAACTGTATCTGGTAGTGAGGTTCCACTTCTGGACGTCAGGGGAGTGTGGATTCACAACTTTATTACCATTATTACCTATTTTTAATTTAATTAGTTTCGTACCGTATACCATCTTCGAGTTCATGCGGTTCCCATGAATCTCTCTCGTCAACCGTCCCTATTGGTCATCGCTCCTGGTGAGTTCTCAGTACGGCATCCAGTGTCTGCACAAAGCTGATCAATGTATGTTTTTGCTGGTAGGTCAACTATCTAAATTTTTCTGCAAGCGTTTCGTTAGAATCCAAGTAGGGCATCATGCAATTAAATTGACACATCTATAGATAGGAGAATTATCGTTATAACCGGAGACAAATAATAGTTTAGATGATTTCGACATGAAGTAAATATACAGGGGTTGACATGCGTAAAACCAACCAGCCAACTAACCCACCAAACAGAATTTAATAGGTCCAACATTTATACATTCTTTCCAATTTTATTTCTGGCTTCAATGCTGTGGAGTTTAGTAATAAATAATAACTAATGATATCCGTTTTCATTGTATGCTGGTTCTCTATTCATTGTATTTTGTATAATTATAGAATGCCAATGTATGGCCTAAAGAAAATTAGCTTTTATTCGTACCATATTTATAGCATCAATAAGCAAAAAACTTGGAGCAATCCAACCTACACGAGGAGAACGGAAACAAAGCATAGAAAAAAAGCCAGAAGAAGAAATATTACTCTCCAGACTTCACATCGGTCATAAAAGACTTACAAATTCCTGGCTGCTTGAAAACGAACAGCAAACAGTGTAATATGCATGCCAGACTGCATACACAATAAAACATGTTCCACTGAATGCATTGATATGGCTCCTACAAGAGACCGCCCTGTCGGCTGGGGCGTTAGAATGCACCGACTGCACCTGTGCAGAGGGGTAAGACTCCCCCAATGGGGCCACCTGTTGGCCGTGGGTAGTGACCCGTGATGCTTAAGGATAGAGCCCAGGTGGATGATCAGTTCATGACATGCAATACTCCACTTTGGCCCTATCTTGGGCTAGACGGGCGGTCGGAGAGGCCCCCCCGATCAATCGGCTGGTCACGTAGCACCTATATGATTTTCCAAACCCTATTGCCCTTATGGCAAGCCCCAACCCCTTTTTATCATATGAGTGCTAGAAGGCGGTGGCTGCGGGTCTACATGTCCTGGGAATGACGTTAAACTCTATCTGATGGTGAGATTCGAGTTTTGGAGGTTTGGGGAATGTTGAGCACCCCATTCATCACCATTGCTCCCTGGTCCACTCTGACCCGGGGTGGAAGTACTGTTAGGGTCCCATCTATGCGTTAAATAGAAAAACATGATAAACAAAATTGTATTATCCATTAAAAATTGATTTATTTCAAAACTTTATCGGCATTAAATGTTCCACTGAGGTTGATATGCCATAAAACAAACAAACCAAACAAACCAATCCTACAGGAGAAACATTTCATAGCACAAGAAAAATGAAAGAACTGTTTGAAAAAACTAAAGGATACTATATATAAACATATATATATACAACAACAAAGGCAACATCGCTGGAACCGCAATAAACATAACAAACTCTTAGAAATCAAACCTACATTAGGAGAATGGAAAAAAAAGCTCCAGGAAAAAATAAAAAATGAAGTAGTACAATCTAGACAACACATAGGTCACACAAGAATTATGCATTCCTACTTGCTTAAAGAACAGCAACATGTACCATACATGTCAGACTGCATACATAATAAAATGTATTCTGGTTCCTACAAAAGAAAAATTACAACACAAGAAAAATGACAGAACTGTTTGGAAATACTAAAGGATACTATGATATCCTTCCTAAAGGCAGTTGGTTAGGGGTAACCAAACACGGCCCACTGGCCGGATCGGCCTACAAACGCCTTTTATTAGGCCTGCCGACGGTACTTGAATGTGTTTGTTAAAACGTACGGAGCGCAATACGTTCTAGTACCATTTAAATTTAAATATATTAAGCTTACTGTTCTCACTTACTGCATTGATTTGACGCTTACAAGAGAAACAACTGTACGAAAAAAATTTGGATGCCTAATTTTCCCAAAGGTGTTAGCGCTTTGTAAAATGCAACTAGCCTCAACTGTGTTGGTATCCATTTCATACGATGATAGTATTTGTCGGTGGTGTTAGAAGTGCCCATTGTGTAATGGCTACCGTCGTAGAAAATCGATTCAGTGACACAGGTTCGAAACATGGACGAAGCTGTTTGCATTTCACATAACGAATGCCATTGGGAGAGGTATAAATCCAACTATTCTACCTCCAGCTATGGGCCAATAATAGAACAGACAGGCTCCTTATCACGTTAACTACCTACTGGTATAGATATGTACTTCTATGTATATTACTGATGTAAGTGGTGGTACATATATGTAAAAGTAAAAGTAAAGTCGTCGGGGTGACCTAAAGTCGGTATCAACAAATCATCCCCTTTTCGATCCCCTTTTAACTAGCGCTTAGACCAAGGAGATGGTTTATGCGTCTGAGATAGAGCGCCACACCTATCATCAGGTCCTTGCTTTATCGCACAGATTCCTGTGCTACTCATACGCTGAGCTTACCCGGCCCTTTAATATATGGACCATTAAGATATTTCACCTCCTTTTATTAAAACAATATTTAGAATATATACTTTCATAATAACATACCTGTATCGACATATAATACTTAAAGAAGGTGGAAACAATGAGCAATTATTCTATATCTAGAGCTTTTATTCAAAAAAAAAAAGTGATATCAAAATTTTAAAAATAGGAATCAATTCACAACCAAATATTTAAATTTAAATTTTCTTTTATTATAATAAAACTTTTTTAGATGAAACAAATTTCAGCATTAAATAACCCATAGGTAGTTGAAATGCCGTTAAATAATACACCAAACCATAGTAAACCAGACATTTTGCTCTCTCTCTCTCTCTCTCTCTCTCTCTCTCTCTCTCTCTCTCACTCTTTCTCACTCTTTCTCTATCTTTATATATATATATATATATATATATATATATATATTGGCAGCATTTCCTTTATGCCTGTTTTGTTGAATTCGACCGACATTTCTGGTCTGACGAGTTTCTCTTCTATCCTTTCCAATTGTCTGGTCATCTTTTTATATTATGGTGGAATTGGTGAATGAATCTACCGAAGGTTCTTACACTAGTACCTTCTGCACTACTTAGTGACATAATCAGGTGTGAACAACCTGTTACAAATAATTTCTATATCATATATTGCTATTATATCATATTGTATGAAATAGATAAAGATCATAATTAAATCAAGATAAGTATGTGCGCCAAGTGTGTACCAACACGAAACAATTTACCCATGATGTACATGTGTTGGTATTATATCATACCATAGAGGCGTGGTACATAATTGTGCCACTACGTGTACTAGCAATACTTTCAAAATTGATACCATGAAAGAAATGTGACAGCGTCGGTGAGGAGAAACCTTGAGAAAACGTAGTCAAAGTGTTAACCTTGGAAAGGCAACTGGTCTAGGAGAAGGAAAACTCTGAATTCAAACCTGTTATTCACCGCTTAAGATATTGGCTTTGTGTCTCATCCTGCTTGAGCGGTTGGGTTGGGTAAATACATTTATCATTTCAATTAGTATCTCTGTGCCTATCTCTCACGACTGTAACCATTACACTATACGCCTCATATTTATAAGAAGGTAGCTATCGAAAAATAAGTGCAATACTTTTTACAATTTTAATTGTAACTACAAAGTTTCAATGCTGCAGAGTTTGGTTATAAATAGTAGTTAATGATGTCCGTCTGATTAGGAACCACATTCATATATTCATTGATGATTTCAGGAACCATAATTGCAATTTCTGTGTTTTATACATCTCTAGGGCCAGTTTAGCTCAGTCAGTAGAGCACTTGCCTAGGAATCGCAATGTTCTTTGTTCGTTATCGGCCCTCGACAACTCAGCGTATGAGTAACACAGGGGTCTAGCGTTAGCGAAAAGGGGATATACTCCTCGCTTTCTGGTTGATACCGACTTTAGACCAGCCCTACGACTTTACTTTTGCCTTATTTATCTAAAGAAAATTTGCTTTTTATCCAGATAAATTTTTGGAATATACTTGTTTATGTTATACACTGAATTGTTGTGACACTAGGCTTTTTTTTTTTGCTTGTTTTTCATAAATCGAATTTTTTTATTTTATTTTTCGAGAGTAAACACAGACCGTGTTTTATTTTGGAACGTAAATTACACATTTTCAATAATCGCTAAAAAAAAAAAAAAAAATTTAAAAAAAGGAAAAAAAAAAAAGGAGCGATGAAGTTGAAGTCGTTTTGTGAATTCTGCAAAACAAAATAACGATTGCAATTTTCCTAATGACACACATTATTATTTGAAAGACGTAACCGAAAACCTACCAAACTTTTAAATTGATAGCCTTAAGTGCATTTACACACTGTATTTCGAGGCGGGTGCTATGCATAAGACTGTTAGATGGACCCTATATTTTGCATTAAATATGCTGACAAAAATGTGAGGCGCGAAAAGTTCTCGGTTCGATCAAGAGCGGAACGACCAAAAGGCATGAAACGTACGAGTGTAATCCTAAACGTAAGGTCTCCAAAATATTTAGAAATCACAGAAACGTTTATTGTTCATTGTTAATAATGTTTACACCATTTATGTTGTATAGCGCCTTCTTTACCGGCACTAAATATTTATATGTTATATACTGGCTTTAAATTCACGGCCCTACTTCGTGTATCTGCATACGTAGCGGGTATCGTCACTAACCCTAACTTCTCGCTGTACGTGGTGGGCGGCGAGCGTGGACAATGACTACTACTACTACTGGGATGGTGAGGTAAAGGGGTGGCTGGTGGTGTCTCACCGCCCTTGGCCGCGATGAACCGTGTCGACGGTCGCTCCTCGTGCTCGGTTCGCCGTCCGCTGTCTGACTCTCTCACTAACCTGGGATCCCTGACTTCCTTTTATATATATCAAACGCGTACGCGTTTTCTTTTGTTATCTTTATCAGCGGACAAATCTATTTCCGAACTTATTGTTACCCATCCTTCTTTGTTCTATTTACCCTATTTCCGTTTTCACCTTCTTTTAAATATCTTCAATATACAACATTTCTAAGTTTGAACATTTTTCTACATAATCGCAATTAGTTTGATATTTTTTTGTAGGCGATGTGGCAGTTTTTGTATGCCCATGTGATACCAGCTTTCCACCATGTCGTTGAGATAGCGTAGGACCACTTTGTGGTTGCAGACTCCCTACACCAATTGTGTGCATTTTTTTTTCATTCACGACTCGCCATACACATTCGTTCATTGGCGACGAATTTCAATCGGTTTAATGCATTTTGCCTATGTATAACGATTTTGAATTGAATTATTTTTTATCGCATGCTGACATCACGGATTCCGATACCTCTCACTCACCATCAGTCCCTATTAGTTGTCAATCCTGGTAAATCGTCTTTACAGCATCCAGTGTCTGCACATTAACCTTAGCGGTTGCGTTAATCGGCAGCTCAATCAGAAACGACTGATCTTGACAGAGAGTTTAGAAATAGCTAACTTCGTTTTTTTTTTCTCAATATTTTTTTTTTTTTTTGTGGTCGAATGGACACTACGTTGTAAGTGGCTGGTTAGTAGCTAACGGTCAGAAGATTAAGGAACAAGAATTTTAATTTGTATTATTTGGATTCTTCGGACTATTGTCCTCGTATTTATT
The DNA here is from genome assembly GCA_023376005.1 of Doryteuthis pealeii. NCBI lineage: Eukaryota > Metazoa > Mollusca > Cephalopoda > Myopsida > Loliginidae > Doryteuthis > Doryteuthis pealeii. The sequence goes on from CM042141.1 coordinate 126,658,995, forward strand.
GTTATCGGTACAGCGTTTCGGTCGATGTGCCTTCAGGCCTTCTTCTGGTATTTCTTGTCGGACTCGGGAACCTTCTCGAACTCGGGAACCTTCTTGTCGTAATCGGGAGCTTCCTCAGTCCGATAAGAAATCCCCGAAAAGACTGGAAGGCACATTGGCCGAAACGTTTAACAGATAACAATAAAGATAATAGTCAGAATAATCCAAATAAGAAGTACATCAGTGTTGCCAATTACGAAATAGAAAGTTTTCCTGCGTCCCCAGTGCTTTGGAAGACATACTTTGGGATTACCTTCGTGCATACTGTTCTACATTTTTATATAACTGTTCAGCACACTAGTCACAGTCTTTCTCAAGTTTATGTAAACATTCCCTGAATTTCTTTTTTAATTCGAGAAAAATTGGTTTTAGTAGTTTAGTGTTAGTAGAAGTTAGGGTAGCGAAGGCGTGAAGTCAACGGCGTTATATGACTGTCATTTTCAAGCCAATGCAATCATCCGACCAAGACACTGTGTCTACGCTATCCTAACTTATACATACATGCTCTCTCACTGAAATTGAGCATTCTTTATTTATAAATATAACAAACTACATTACACATACACACTCATATATATATATATATATATATATATATATATATATATATATATATATATATATAATATACAGGGAGATTTTGTACTTAATTAAAGAAATTCTGGGGAAGTCAGCTAGTGTAATGGTTAGAATGTCGCCTCTCAGCCTGACAGGTAGGGTTCGAATCACGCACAAAGCACTGCCCTGTCTATAGCTCTGCTGATGAGGCCTAATAGGCTGAAATGTACATACAGAGATCGACTTTTTCTCGATTTATTTACGCTTTACATTTAAACCGATATGCACGCCTAATTCATTTAATTATAATTAATTAATTAACAAATTAGATATGACTTTAATTAAGCACAAAATCTCCCCCAAAAGTGTCGGCCTTCGCCATTTCAAACACATTGTTTGACCACTTCATATATATATATATATATATATATAATATATATATATATGTGAAAATAAATGGAAATTAATCCGACAGTTGAATAAATATAATGAAAAAAAAAAACGATGTTTACAACTGAAATAGGCTCATCAGAAGAGAAAGTGTGCAAACCATTATAACGCAATAGGTCCCATATTATGAGGATGGGCCGATAAAAACCGTCAAGAGAATTGTTTGCACACTTTCTCTTCTGATGAGCCTATTTCAGTTGTAAACATCGTTTGTTTTTTCATTATATTATTCATATATATATATATATGTGTGTGTGTGTGTGTGTGTGTGTGTGTGTGTGTGGTGTGTGTGTGTGTTAATTATATAGTTAGGGTAGCAAAGACATCAACGGGGCTTAGTAAAAGTTTTTCGCCTTTTTCGCGATTTTCAACCCTGGGCATCCCGTGACATGCAAGAGTTAACTTTGACTCTTAATCAATTTGATCCATCAGCTGGTCACTTACCACTTATATCATTGTCTAGACCCTATTGCTCTTATGACAAACCACAATCCTTTATCATATATCATTATAGGAAGCGCGTGGTGTAATGGTTAAAGTCATGGGAAATGGACTCGTCGCCCCGAGTTCAAATCCTGGACGTGGTAATTGCATTTCACTTAGCGTTAATACCCTTGGGAAAGGTATGAATCCTACTCTCCCTCCAGCTATGGGTAAATAGTAGGGCGGACTGGGCTCTTTAACCTTGGTTAGGCAACCGGTCTAGGAGAAGGAAAACTCTGAATTCAAACCTGTTGAACTCCGCTTAAGAAATTGATCTTGTGTCGCATCCTGCTCGTGCGGAGGGGTTGGTAAATATATATATATATGTGCTTGAAGGCGCTGGCTGAGGTCATAGTGTATTGGGTATGACGCTAAACTGCTTTCTATTATAGAGCTCCTAAGAGTGCGAATTACACCTTTATTGCCATTACTCCCAGGTTTGACTCTGAACCGGAGTGGTAATACCTGTTAGGGTCCCATATATGTGTGAAATAGATTAAAATGAGTTCTAAAAATGGATTTTAAAAGTTTGAATACCCAACCAGAATAAATGAAACAAAAACGTCTTCGGCATAAAATAACCCAACAAGTATTGACATGCCGTATAATCCAACCAACCAAATCAAACCATACTATTGTTTCTTTTAGGCATGGATTTTAATTAATATTATTTATCAAAATGGCTCCAATTTTCCTGAAAAGTTAATAGATTTTTTGGTGGATGGAACCTCGTCAAGGACCATTTAAATTAAATTCCACCATAATTTTTCCAATCCGGATTTGAACTCCGAGTCGACTTCCCACGAGCATCAACGTTACGCAACTAGCGCCTCAGTTTCTTTGCCGCCTTTAAACATGGAAAATTTTGCCAGGTCTGAGTTAGACTATTTCATTTATTCTTCCGAAATCAAAGGACGGATTTAATTGAATAAACGCGGCCAACCTCCGACATAATTGCGAAACATTAACTTCATAGAAAAAGAACTTTGCTCGGATATGTCAACGTGGCTGAAAGTCAGTTGAGATCTATATTAATAACTCTGCATCTGTTCTCTGTCGAATATGCATTTTTGCTGCTGTCATCGTATATCTTCCCCCAGTGTTATTAATAAATCTTCATATGGAATATCTTGTAGTCAATAAATCCGACAGTACTTTGATAAGATTAGACATATATTAAGTTGAACATAAGCAATGGGAAGGATTATTGTTTCTCGGGATTTAGTCGCCGCCACGTTTGGCGCTTATAAAAGGCGTGTGATTGGCTCGCGTAGCGTAATGGGAGCGTCTATCGTATTCTTATCAATAAGCTCACACGTTGTAAATGAATGCTCTGAGCCCCATTTCGTATACAAACTTTGGTGCGTTAGTGAATTTTTACGGTGAGTTGCATTGTTTTTGTGTCAGGGGGGTCAGGTTCCTTGCTGGACACTGGTCGTTAACGATGCAAAAGTACAGACTTACAGCTGCCCCCCTGTTGCGCAGATTACATTTTCAAAATGTGACTCTGGCAGCAGCAACAGCAGCAACAGCAGCAGCAGCTTCTTCTTCTTCTTCTTCTTCTTCTTCTTCTTCTTCTTCTTCTTCTTCTATGAAAATTTCGTCTTTCTTCTATGATTCTTTTTTATTCTCCTTCATTCTCTCATTTCAAGTATATTTTCTTATACCTTTTCTTTTTCTTTCTCTCTTTTACTATATTTCTCTCCTAATTTTTTGGCTTCTTCTTCTTCTTCTTCTTCTTCTTCTTCTTCTTCTTCTTCTTCTTCTTCTTCTTCTTCTTCTTCTTCTTCTTCTTCTTCTTCTTCTTCTTCTTCTTCTTCTTCTTCAACCAATTCTTCTTCTTCTTCTTCTTCTTCTTCTTCTTCTTCTAGGAAGATATGATTGGCTAATAACCAATCCTGTGAAAGGCGACGAGTAGACATTCGGATCGAGTGAAATCGAGGCTGTGGCTGCGTGAAATCGAGACTGTGTCCGGCTAGTCATACATATTGGGGATGGAATATTGATATTTTCTCGATGAAGACGACATATTCGATCTTCTGATAGCAAGGGGGCGTTTGTAAATACAGTAGTACCTTGACTTACGAGGATAATTCGTTCAGGTCATAATTCCTCGTATATCAAATCAACTTTGCACATTGAAATAAACTGTTTGCTACGTTCTTTTAAGTGAGAAAAATAGCCTTGCATTGTATAAAAGCATAATAAAATAGTAGGTAAGGAATAATGTGCTGTAATATTTTTTTTTATAAATGGCGTTAGGAATTTGTAAACTTAAATGTTTTTACTCAACTCAATAACATAGCTCACATTTTAGCTCTCAACACTATGTTTCACTTCCATACATGAGAGTGCTGATAACACATGCCCTATACACTTGTACCTTTGTACGGATAGTGAGCTTGCTGTTGTCCCACACTCTTGTTGTGAGCTTCCCAAAAGGCAGCTTTTCCGATCTGGCAACTGAGTTCAGCATCTGTATATAGTTCAATATAATGGCCTTTTTGATTGATAACTATGATATGCAGCCTCATAACGCTAAACAGGAAACAGCTAGTAACTCGGAAATCTCGTAAGTTGGGAACTCTTAAGTTAAAGAACCACTGTACAATTTAATAAAAAACATGTCCTTATTAATATACTTTCATATACAAGGGGCCGGTTTAGCTCAGTCGGTAGAGTGCTCTACAAGGAACCACTCGACGGTAACCCTCTTAAACCAGTAGAACAATTCACATACCTAGGTAGTAATACCTCATCCACAGAAAGCGATGTTAACACACGAATAGGAAATGCATAGCCGGCCACAAACAAATTATCAGTCATATGTAAATCCGATCTTACTGACAAAGCAACAATTTTTCCAGGCTGTGGTTATATCTGTACTGCTGTATGGCTGCACCTCTTGGACCCAAGAAGTGCCTTGATAATAAGCTAGATGGGTGCTGCAGAAGAATGCTGTGTGCAGTCTTGAATAAGTCGTGGAAACAGCACCCCACAAGGAAGCAGCTGTATGGCCACCTGACCCCATCTCACAAACTATCCGAGTGAGACGAATTAGGCATGCAGGACATTGATGGAGAAGAAAGGACGAGCTCATAAGTGACGTTCTCCCGTGGAAGCCAACACATGGACATACTAATGTGGGCCGCCCACCAAGGCCCTACATTGGCCAACTATGGGAGGATGCTGGTTGCTGCGCAGAAGACTTCCCAGGAGCAATGAAAGATAGGGAAGGTTCGCGAGAGATTGTCATGGATATTCGTTCTATTTGCGTAACATGCTGCTGCCGCTGATGATGATGACACATTTTTTAACAGGAACAAATTTGAATTAACAATACTTCATGTTCAAGCAGCAAAAAACATTGATTTTTAAGGATACGAGTATAAATATATGATATATATTTGGTTGGCTGGTTGGTTGGTTGGTTGGTTTGTTGGTTTTTATACATTGAGCTCTCTTAGGGATTTATAAAAACCCTTGTATAAATCTGTATGTTTGCATCTACATGGGCATACGGTGTGATTGTACAGTGAGATTTTGATGATCCCAAATATAATCATCCCCTACTTTCCAGTCAATTGGATTTTTCCCTTTATATATATATATATATATATATATATATATATATATATATATATTACATATATATATATATACATATATGAGTGGAAAATTAATCCCATGGTATGTAGAATACGTTGAAGGTAAGTCGACGTTAAAACGTTCCAAATGTTTTAAATCTTCAAATGTCTTAAACCAAGATATTAGGATGAAAAAAAAAAAGCGTTGTCTTAACAGTGAGGGAAATATTTTCAAAATGAAACGAGAGATGAGAAAGTATAAGTGAAAGACCTGTTCTAATAATTTTACTCAACTCGTTTTTCATCCTATATGTCCTGATGAACGTCTAAAAAAAACTTTTAGGGTCGACTTCAACGTCTAAAATATTTTTTCTTTTTGGAATAATTTAAAATAGGCTCTACTCTCTCTCTCTCTCTCTCTCTCTCTCTCTCTCTCTCTTCTCTATCTATCTATCTATCTCTATCTATCTATCTATCTCTTTCTTTCTTTCTTTCTCTCTATCTCTCTCTCTCTCTCTCTCTCTCTATCTATCTATCTATCTATCTCACACACTCACACACATACATATTTGTATATATGCGTGTGTTTGTGCGTGAGAGAGAGAGAGAGAGAGAGAGAGAGAGTAAATAATCATACTTCTCTCCTCTATTATACAGATCCGTTATCTGTAACATATATGTTCTATGCTTGGCATAAGGCCACACCTTTTAGAGCATTCAGTAACAAAGGAACTCAATTCAGTAGAACTGGTCTGATACCCTTATCAACTTTGCTTAAATGATGAGGCCCCACCTAAGCTATAAACTCTGTATTTGTTACTTATAGTCATATACATATATATATATATATATATATATATATATATATTATATATGTATATATATATATAATATAAGACTTTTAGACATGGCTTATATTCACATAAATTTGCTTGGTTACAAATTATGGGCATGTGTTTTCACTTAATCCTTTTGATTGCCATTAAATCTCTAAATAATTTGTGCCTAATTAATTAAATCTCAGCGATCATTAAATATATTCAAGAAAGGAAGCTCGCCTACACGAGTGATGCCACTATCTCGAAAGCCATAGACTGGCAGACGTGCCGGTTCATTCGTAAATAATCCCCTCGTTTATGACAGGAACTATGCTATCTGTCATTCATTAAGCTTAGATTAATTTAGCACAAGGCCAAAATATGGGGCACCCAGTGAGAATTGAACTCAATAACAATGGCTGCCTAGCCTAGTTCACCGTGCTACTTTTGAAATTTTACTTTAACTGTTAATATTGCAACTAATTTTTTAACATTATTTTTTTTATTAAAATATATTTATACTTATTTGTCTGATTTTTTTTAGATGAGGCTTGATGTATATAATTTTGATTTTTCGGACTGTTGTCCTCATCTTCATTGTGGTTTGTAAATACATAACGTTTCAGTCGCTGTATCCCCCGGCTTTTCTCAGGTGTTCTCTATACACTCGAGAGGTCATTACAGCCCTACTTACGCGCTGTTTCTTTGAAATGTCTTCTTTTACAATGTCCTTCCCTATCTATCATTCTAACTTTATTCCAGAAGGGTAGGGTAGATGGTTATTCTTTTCTTTCCATATATGGTCAGCCATACCAGACTTTTCAGTTTTCCCTCCTACCACTGTTTTCAATGTTCTTCTAGTATTACTTTCAGTGGACTGTATAGAAAAGAAAATTTCAGACAAACAAGACAAAAAATGCTAAGAAGATTAGTTTTAAAATTACTGTTGTTCATCTTTATTGTGGTATATAAAAACACAACATTTCAGCCACTGTATCCTCTGACCTTCCTCAGGTGTTCTCTGTGTACTCAAGAGGTCACTGCAGCCCAACATATCTACTACTTCTTTGAGACGCCTGCTTGTTCATGCCGTCCAATGAAAGTAAGACTATAAGAACACGGAAAAGCTGTGGCAGGGGACCACATCCTGCTGCCATACATATGGCCTACCCTTGTTATCCAGGGCTTGACTACAGTGTTTAACAACTCAACGTAGGCATCTGAATTCAACCTGGTATCCTCTCTGAAAAAATGCGGAGACATCACATCACCTTCAGAGGACACACATCTGAAAACCATCACAGTAAGGAAATTTAGTCTGCATGACACGAGGAGTGTCCTTTGTACTGTATGCGAGCCATCTGTTATTCTGCGTGTTGGGCTTTTCATCTTGGCAAAAGTTTTTCTCATCGGAAAAGAACCTGATTGTCTGTGTTTCAGCAGAATGTTTCACTTTGTTTGGAAGTTTCTTTGCCATTGTCAGACGATTTTCACGGGTCTTTTATGGGATTAGTTGACCTCTGCGACGCTTGTATGAGTAGTAGCAAAGGTCTTCATTGAGTAAAGCTTCACAGTAGAGGCTTAAAGATTCAATTCCAATGCCAGGATCCTCCAACACATTTTTCTGCAGATTTCTTAGGAATTCTGCTGTACAAACTAGTCAGATCGTCTCCAGTTCATACCTGATTGTTTTTACAGTGTTCAGGGAGGATTGGCAGCAACCATAATCTATTTTATTTTAATGGCCATGATACAAGTTATTCTCATCCATAATTCAGGAGGGTTTCAGTCATCCATTCTATCTGGCATCACGTATATGAATGAAGAAGGGTCCAAGCTTTTAAAGGATGCGTAGTGTGCGTCAATACCTCCAACCTCCATATATATATATATATATATATATATATATATATATATATACTCATACATGCATGCACACACAGGCACACACACACGCACATACAGATGTCTGTACATATATATATATATGTGGGTGCGTGTGTGTGCATGTGTGTCAGTGTGTTCACGAAGTCAGAGAACCTGTTATTATTATTATTATTATTATTATTATTATTATTATATTATTATTATTTGGTCAGAAAAAACGCTTCAATAATAATAATAATAATAATAATAATAATAATAATAATAATTTGGTTAGTAGCAAACGTTTCGGCCGAAAGGAATTTCAGTTATTCAACTTACAAAGTTTTTCATGACAATTCGAGTCTATTTGTTTGCTTGTTCGTTGTTTGTTTGTTGTTGTCTTTTTAATAATTTTAAAAAACGAGAACTAAGAGATTATACCACAAAACTCTATTGATCGAATTTCGAACGCCTATCGATTAAGAGCAGATGCATAATATACGACGTCTAATTTATTGAATTTGTTGCATTTTCGAAGCCAACGGAAACGGGACAGATCTAGTGGATGATTAGCACGTTGATTTTCTCTTGTTTTTTGTTACTCTCAAAAAAAGAAGAAAAAAAAAGAATCTACACTCGCTCAATTCGTTGACTGTCCATGGATACTTTTCCAAAACGATGAAGATCAGGTGCACTAGATGCGAGTAATAAAATTAGGTAATATTTCGCTGCTAACTTGTCGGGTTTCCTTATTAGAATGTTTCAAGGAATTTGGCCGAGAGGGTGAGTAAAAAAAAAAAATAAAAAAAAAAAAAGCGTCTCGAATATTCAACTGACAACAAATTCATCGTTTTGTATATTAAACTAGACAACCCGTGAACCCGTTGGGTTCCTGTTGATGCTAAAATTTAGGAAAGAGTGAAAGATTCTAATCAGCTTTCCCACAGGTATGTCCGTTATTTAGTGCGGATCCAGACCCCACAAAGTTATTAGTATGTTACAAATTCGACCAGAAATGTGGAGCACCCTTTATCACAATTGTTCCCTGGTCCTCACTGACCCGAAGTGGTAGTATCTGTTAGGGTTCCATCTAGGGGTTAAATAGAACAAAATGTGTTTAAAACTAATTGAGTACCCATCAAGAACGAATAAAACACAAAAACAACTTCGGCCTAAAATGACCCAATGGGTTGACATGCCGTAAAATCCAACCAACCAACCAACAACTAGCAGCCGCTTGAATAAAAGATGATATTAAACGGATAAAACAAAAACATCTTACGCCTAAAATAACCCAATGGGTTGACATGCCGTAAAATCCAACCAACCAACCAACCAACCAATCAACCAACAGCTGCTTGAATAAAAGTTAATATCAATCACGTCGCCTTGAGACTGGACAGAAATGAATATGTTATAATTTTAAAATGGGGTAACTCGCAAAAAAATATAAAAATAGATAAAAATGTTTAAAAAATGTAAAAAATAAAAAAAAATGATTCCATTGAAAGGACACAGATGTCGGCATAGATTGTTGGATCTTTGCCCTCGCCGACTTCTTTTTCACCTTGTTTGCCATCAGCTAAAACTTTTCCCAATTAAACAATGAAGAGACATTACTATAATTGCCCCATCTACCATCCTTCTCCGTGTTCTTTCCTTCCATAACACTCAACCCCCGCTGCACCAGTCCCCCCCACTCGCGACCATCCCCACTGTCTGTGTTCTGTCACCCTCACGGCAGCGAGCACCTGCCTCTCAGTTGACACATTCAGCTTCGGCCTTATGCCCAGGGGAATCAACTTCCAAAAGCCGCCACCTACCCCTTACCCAATCCCCGCCACCAGTCAATCAACCGTCGGATTCCTTCCCAGCCACATCTCTGTCTCTGTCTCTGTCTCTGAGTCTGTCTCTGTCTCTCTGTCTCTTTCTTGGTAGAAATGGGAAGTCGGGAGGAAATCAAATTGCGATCAACACCCTTCTCCTCAAATCTTCCACCACCCCAACCACTTGCTCCTCTAAGAAAATCATATGTTGCAAATAATGAAATACTTGCTTCGTTTTTGCCTGGTGTTGGGCAATAAGCAGTCGAGTTTATTATTATATTTCTTGTTCTCGTAAGATTAATTCCTTTCGTCTGTCTTGAGCAATATTCATGACGTCCCCTGAGATGCTAGCCTCCAGTTTTTCTTACTAACAACCACTTCCTATCAACGCGACACTCTTCATCGCTGAGACGCTCCTTCTTCCAGTTTTGCCGTTGTGACATCATTAGTCGACTATCCAATTTCCATTTTGTTGTCTTCCTTCTCATTTCCTTTCTTCCCGATATTCTAGGTTTAATGTCCTATTCACCCCCCAGTCACTTTTTGGTGGAATGTACCAATTTTAACATTCATCTTCTGTCTGCGTTTTGCAAAATCGTTTCAAAAACAAAACTCAAAAGGAAATAAATATATAATTGTTTATTGAAGGAATTCACTGTGAAGGTTTATTACAAAATAATGACACAACATCTTTATTGAAAGGCGGTCGTTTCTATTCACAGACCCAACCGAAAGAATTGAAAATGTATTGTACTAAAGAATGGTAAGGGAAAACTCTTTGAAACAGTCATTTAATCTCAAGGGGCTGATTCCAAAGGTTTGCAGTCCTTCAACCAATATGGCGAGTTGGTTTGGATTGATTATATCAAACTCTTATGGGATATGTAATGCCGAAATTTAATTCATTTGTAAATGGTTATGACTAAAGAGAAGAGAGAGAATAGAAGATAAGAGAGAAATAGAAAAAAAGAGAGAAAGATGAACAGAGGAAGAATATAACAGAAAGAGAGAGAGAGAGACAGGACAGACAGAGAGACAGACAGACAGACAGACAGATAAAAAGAAAAAAAAGAAAGAAAGAACGAGAGGAGAAACCGAACGATCTGGTTTTTAAATTAATTTAATTATTTAAAGGCGGTTCAACTCGTTTGTGTTGTTTAATGCCGAAATTTAATTCATTTGTAAATGTTTGTGACAAAAGAGAAGAGAGAGAAATAGAAGAAAAGAGAGAAATAAAAAAAAAGAGAGAAAGAAGAACAGAGGAAGAATATAGCAGAAAGACACAGAGAGAGAGAGAGAGAGAGAGAGAGAGAGAGAGAGAGAGAGAGAGAGAGAGAGAGAGTAAATGTCTGGTTGGTATGGTTTATTATTAACCGTATTTCAAATACTTATGGGTTATTTAATGCCGAAATTTTATTCATCTGAAAAGGTTTTATCATAATAACAGAAAAAGAAATAGAGAGAACAGATTGATCCTGAATAAGAGAGAAAGAAGTGGGATGAGAGGTAAAGAAGAGAAGAGAGACAGAGACAGAGAGACAGAGAGAAAAGAGAGAGCAAGAAGAAAAGCGGGGAGAGTAAAGGGTCTGGTTTGGTTTGGTTTACTTTTTTTAAGGCATGTCAACTCGTTATAGGTAATTTAATGCTGAAGTTTGATTCATTTGTAAATATTTGATTGCAACTATATTTTCAATGTTCCATTAATTCTTTTTAAAATTTCAATTTTTAAATGCATTTTTAAATCATTATTTGCATCTTATAAGGTATTGGTTATAATTTATAAGGTATCAAATATTCCTAATACAAATAATTTACACAGATTTGTAGTCATCTTTTCTAAATCATTTCTTTTTAACATTTTCTTTTATCTAAATCATTATTTAAATAACAATCATCGGTTATGCGCATTCAAGAAAGTGGTCGAAACGCGGGTAATCTTGAAATTTAATTGACTAAATTCCTACCATGAAATTGTACTTCCGCATTATTTGAAATGAACTTAATTGTTATTATAAATATGTTTATGATATTTTGGAGTTAAAATATGTATTAAAATGGATTTGAAAAGCGTCGTGTTTTATCGGTGAAAATTACGTTGAATCAAAGATGGCTGCCATTGTTTACAAGCTCCTTCTCCGAAAAAGAACAAAGGGACTCATTGCTTTGAGAGTCAAGTCAAGTCAAGACAGAAATGAGAGTGATTATTAATTGACATGAGTATGTAAAAGTGAAGTTGGCCGAGAGTTCTATTAATGGTATCAGTGGGACAGCAAAGGAGTCTAAACCCTTTTCACAACCACTTGACTAGATTCCCATCTTGTGGTAAAATTCCAATTTTGGAACTCTAGGTAGTGTGGAGTACCCCTTCATCACCATTACTTCCAGGTTCCAAGTGTTGCTATAAAATCCAACCAACAAGATTCTTATACTAGACCAAGATTGTTTTTGCGTCTGAAGTAGAGCGCTACACTTACCATGAACTCCACACTTTAACGCTATCGGAAATTCCCTAGTTAATTATCTCCCCCTGCCGCTAGGGGGCGAATCGCCAACAACGTATGTTGGCGCCAAAACTAAAAACACCACTTATCGCATAGCAGTTACTGGAGGAGAGACGTAAAAACTAAAAGCTCTCATCACCAAGCCCAAAACAGGGCTCACTTATCACAGAACTCTACAACCAGCTCACTTCTAAGGCATTGTATCAGCATACGTTAAAAGGCAGGTACAATAGCACATTTACCGAAGGACGAGAAACTACCGAGACGAAGCGTCTTATCAACATTTCCTACCGACGAACAGAATACCCCTGTTATCAACACTACTCCAAGAACTTTGCTTAACTCACAGATAAGTCTCGTAGCAAATACCAATAAAATTTGCAAAAAAATTATGAAATTTTTATTAATACAAGTGTCTGCATTTACTCTCGTGTTTGTTCCTTCTTTGTCCGACAATTTGCATTTAACTACGGAGAAATAAGAGCTCCTTCGAAACCCGTAAATACTCTTAACGCAGAGACCCAAGCTTTGAAAATTTATACGCTGAGTTGATGAGGTGCTGGTATTGAACCAAAAACGTTGTGATTTTGGGGCGGATACTGAATCGTCGGAGCTAAATCTGACCGTGGCATTGCGAAAACTCTTAATACAAATACTAATATTTAAACAAGCCCATAGATGGGACCCTAACAATCCGTGTCAGAATGAACTCGGCTGGTAATGGCAATGGAGGAGCACTTCAAACTCTCCATAACTGGCACTCAAAACGGAAGCAGTTTAGTGTCATACTCGGGAACCCACTTTCAGAGGTTGTGGTGCCTTTCTACTCAGCAGTCGATATATTCTAAATCCCACTGGCAGGTTAGGGAAGGAGGAAGAGAAGTTAATCTTGACTTCAAAAATTAATTCCATTTATTGATGATTTTCATACTATAAACCAAAGTTAGACTTATACACGACAATGACTAATCTATAATGATAGATGCTAATGTTAGTGTGTAACATTTTTCAATTTTACTCCTAGAAGCCGAAACCCAACATACCATCCCATTTTAGAATCAGACCGACTCTATCAGCAAATTAAAGAAATTATGGACCAAATCTGAACCAGAAAACCTGAAATTAGAAAGCTATTTGTAGTGACCCCAATTAGAAAAACGAGAATTTTTATCTAACATGCTGCTTCGCAATAAGTTCAAAATAAACAAATCATATCCTTGTTTTAATGAAAACTGTTAAATGTTTAAAATATGTATTTTTCAATTTTGGTAAAAATTTAATACCTATTGCATGAAATGTCATTGTTGGGATGAAGCTCTAAAAAATAACCCTCCATAGGAGCTAGCTTAATTGCTATCCGAGCGGCTTTTAAGCTAGTACATGACTATATTCGGTATGTCTCTTTTTTTTTCTAAATTGTCTCTTTTTTAAATTGTGCAAATAGTTTTGGTCGGTGTGCAACTTTTAATAATCAAACAACCTGAAATTAAAAAAAAATATACATAGGGGTTCCAGTTCAGCCTCAATTTCAGTTTGATTTTTATTTTTCATTTTTCTTATTTTTGTTTGGATTCGGCTCAAACAATTCTTCGGAAAATAATGCCCTCGCGACAAAATTTCAAATTTTAGTTTAAATTAACTAAATTCATTTTCCGAGGAAAATAAAGTTGTTTGCAAAAAAAAAAAAAATTAAATAAAAAAAAAATAAAAAAAAAAGAATTAAGAAAAAAGAAAAAAAAACAACAATGTTTGCAAACGAAAGGGTTAATTTCTTTTTACGTTGCCTGATAATCTTAAAATTGACCTGTGGCAATTTTTATATTTGATGTCGAGTTGAGACGATCAAGCGAAAGGAGCTCGGGTCCAAATGAACGATTGCAAAGCAGTTTTTCCCCTCGGGAACAAGCAGTTCTTGTTACATCATATCACATCTCTCTCTCTCTCTCTCTCTCTCTCTCTCTCTCTCTCTCTCTCTCTCTCTCTCTCTCTCTGTGTGTGTGTGTGTGTGTGTGTGTGTTTGTGTGTCTTTCTGACTGTCAGTCTCTCTCTAAAGAGCACAATCTCACACTCATTATCCCTGTCGCTCTCTAACACACACACACACCTCTGCCTGTCTCTCTGATTCTCTCTCTCTCTCTCTCTCTCTCTCTCTCTATATTATATATAATATATATATATATATATATATATATATATATATATATATATGCCTAAAACGTACTCTATTTTCACTGTTTTCTCTTACATAAACCCCCCAGTCTCTGTCTCTCTCGCTCTATCTCTGTCTCTCTCTTATACTCACTTATATTGTCTGTTTCCATTTTCTCTCGCACGGTACACACACACACGCGCGCACGCACACACACACACACACACACCACATCTACATATTATTCCCTCTTCCTTTTTCTTTACACACACATTTTATCTCCCCATTATCTCTTTCTCTCCCAGACACACTCTCTCTTACAGTGACCATCTTTCACACACATACACACACCCTCTCTCTCTCTCTCTCTATCTTCCTTTCTTGTTTCTATGACTTTCATATTCTCTCTCTCTCTCTCTTCCCCCCCTCTCTCTCTCTCTTACTCACTCACACACACATACACACACACCTATTTTTTCACTCTCTTTCACCGTCTTGTTCTTTTGTCGCACATAACCTCTCTCTTTTATTGTCTCTTCTTCTTTATCTCTCACGTACATCGTCACTCTCACACATTCTTTATCTATGACACACAATATTTCACACACCCACACACACTTTCACACACACAACCGTACTCTGTCTTCTTCTCATACCTTTATCACTGTCTCTTTCTCTCTCTCTCTCTCTCTCTCTCTCTCTCTCACACACACACACACACACACACACACACACACATACACACAGACCCCCTTAAACTTACTCTAGTTTTCATTTTTCCCCATAAATTATCTCAATCTCTCTCTTAAACTTTCTTTTTCCTGCCTTTCACTCGTGTGAAATCTATCTGTCTATCTTTCTATTTATCATCCCATTTTTAATCTTTTCGATTTTGTTTATCTTTAATAGAAGCACATACATTCTCTTCCCATATCTTAACTTCTATACCCCCCCTCTATCTCTCTCTCTCTCTCTCTCTCTCTCTCTCTCTCTCTCTCTCTTCTCAAAAGTGAACCTACAGAACGATATACATATAGGTCGAAAAATACGAAGTAAAATATATAAGTCCTCCGTCGGTGTCTCCTTTAATCCACGACCCAATGCCACAATACCCCACCCCCATCCAGAACTGAACCCACACACTTCTTCTGCCCCGTAGAACTCCAAAACAAACTCACATTACTCGCAGACACTGAGAAACTTAATTCTTGGAATAATTCTGTGTGTCTCATATTCGAGGACGGATTCTCGTCTCTTCCTATACTATTTTCAGAGTGAGGTCAACCTTGCACACTTCCCAGTGGATCACCTATCCCACGCTGCTGTGTCAAATCTTGTACTCCTTTTTTGCCAGTTTGCTGTTGCTCCTTGGTGGTTGTGGTGTTATGGTTATCTGCGTGGGAAATGGACAAAGTGAACCTAGTTCAAATCCTGGACGATGATGTTTGCATTTCACATAGTGCTAGTAATCTTGGGAAAGGTATGAAAACCAGTCAAGGAGATGGAAAATTCTGAAATCAAACTTTTAAACATCGAAGAAAAAATGATCTTGCGTCGCATCCTGCTCGTGGCGCGGGTAAGTAAATATATATTATGCGTTTGGAGGCGCGTTGTGTAATGGTTAGAGTTGTGGTAAATGGACTTGTCGACCCGAGTTCAATTCCTGGACGAAGCTGTTTTCATTTCACATAGCATTAATACCCTTGGGAAAGGTATGAATCCAATTCTTCCCCAAGCTATGGGTAAATACCAGGGCAGACTAGGCTATTTAACCATGGCTAGGTAACCAGTCTAGGAGTAGGAAATTTCTGAATAGAAACATGTTAAACTCCGCTTAAAAAATTGACATTGTGTCGCACCCGGTTCGTGCAGAGGGGTTGGTAATATATATATTATGCGTTTGGTCTCTCTCTCTCTCTCTCTCTCTCTCTCTCTCTCTCTCTCTCTCTCTCTCTCTCTCGACTTTTTATATGATTCTCCTTATAACGGAAGCGTTGGGTTAACACACGCACACACACACACACACACATATATATAGACACACACACACACACACACACATACATATATATATATAAATATATATGAGTGTGTGTGTGTGTGTGTGTGTGTGTGTGTGTGTGTGTGAGAGAGATAATCCAAATGCCAGGTAAGTAAGGGATGGTTATATTTGTAATGGAAATCGCACTGTACAACCATACTATATTCTCTTGTAGATGCAAACATATATATTCATCCAAGGATTTTTATAAATCCCTAAGAGAGCTCAATGTATAATAACCAATACATCAATTATATGTAGAGCAATATTTAACTTTCAAAGAAAGAAAAACACACCCTTAATTTTTAATATCTGTCTGAAGAGGCTAAACTCATTCTGAGTTTCCGGACGAAATAAATATTCTAACAGATGACAGTGTGTTAGGTTTTTCTCTCTTTGAAAGTTATATATATATAAATAGACTCTCCCGTCGATGTTCGACGTATGAGGGTTCATACACACAATGAACTCCCACACAGAGATTTGTTTATAGTGGTGAAGGCTTGTGTTGGACCATCCACACTTTTTGGCACAGTCGATAGGAAAGAATTGGTACATCAAGGGTTGCCACAAACCCAATCAACGACCGACCTCAGGAATTTTGAATTCAGAGTTATCCCTCTCCTAGACTGGTTACCTACCCAAGGCTGAAAGATCCCAGTCTGCCCTACTATTTAACTCATAGCTGGAGGGAGAATATATGGATTCATACCATTATATATATTATATATATATATATATATATTATATATATATATGTACTGGTACAGTTCAACATAACTGTTAATGTAGTGCCTGGAAATAATTACTATTTCGCTCAGTTTCGGGTTCTGTCTTCCTCGACATCATATTCTCCATTGAAACATAAAGGTGTTTTTAGAATACATCACATATACTATAAGCATAAGTAAATGGAATGTTCAAAGAATTCTTTGGGTAGGCTATATTTAGCACCAATTACTCAGACACGGAGTGTCACCGTAATAAGACATGTGCTTGTGACATATCTCTCTCCCTCTCTCTGTCTATCTTTATATCTCTCAATCTCTCTCTCTCTCTTCTCTCTCTCTCTCTATATATATATATATATTAGGCTAGTGAAAACATAAAATCAACGTAGCTTGGTAACAATTCTCGTCTGTAAATTATAGCTATTATATTATATATATATATATATAATATATATATATATATATATATATTATTCGAGGCGAGTGGTGAAATGGTTACCATAGTAGGATGTAGATATGGCGAGATGAGTTCAAATCCTGATAAAGCTGTTTGCATTTCACATAGCGCTAATACGTTTGGAAAAAGTATGAATACAACTTTAATTTCTCCAGCTATGGTTAAATAATAGGGAGTACTGGGCTATTTGACCGTAGTTAAGCAACCAGTCTAGGAGAAGGAAAACTTTGAATTCAAGCCCGTTAAACCCCGCTTAAGAAAGCGACCTTGTGTCACATCTTGCTCGTGCAGAGGGTTGGTAAATACATATATTTATATGTGTATGTATGTACCCAAGCCACGAGTAGGATGTGACACAATATTTCAATTGTGAGGAGAGAACTCGCTATTCAGTTGCAATGGATCTGTAAGACAAGTTTACTAACAATTAAACCACGATAGGACGCTTTTTATATCTAAGTACAAGGTGTGTCAAAAAAGTTTCAAGATTTTTTGTACTTTTTGACACTCCTTGTATTCTGGAGAAAAAAACAAACAACGTCCCATTCATTCATCTTTTATATCTTGGTAAATACAGCTTTGAAATTGACACTTTTTGACACACCTTGTGTTCTGAAAAAATAAATGAATGGAACGTTATGTTTTTCCCAGTACAAGGTCTGTCAAAAAGTACAAAAAATCTCGATCCTTTTTTGACACACCTTGTATGTATGTAAGTCTGGTTGTGTGTGTATGTGTGTGTGTGTATGTATGTGTTTGTGTGTACGTCAAAGTGTGCAATTAGTTATACATTTTCATCAAGTGAGGAAGCTGGCCAGCAAATTGTGTAATTGTCTCTCAATGTCAACCAAGAATTAACGGAAGTAATTTCAATGAATTTTATTGCCGTAAGCCTTAAAAACCAATTCTCCAATTTATCCGCTTAAAATAAGAAAAAGTCCGCTTCGATGGTGCTAAATGAATAGCCAAGTTCAGCTAAGATTAACAGCAGTCGATATATTCTGATTTCGAGATGCAAATGTTAACGTTAATAATATGGATGTGTTTGTATCGGAAGCCGGAAATCTTCGTATTCTTGGCGAGAATTGAAGTTACTAACAATAGACTACGAGTAGATATTGCCAACACTCACTCTCTTACAAACCGTAGATAAGTATTATTTATTCTGGCACAAGGTTATCACGCGATATGGAAAATATTTAATAGTTGTTTTTAGAACTGAACAATATGGTATTGGCCTTTAAACGGATATACTTTGATTATATATACTAGCAAATATATGCACCCTCCGGGTGCAAGTATTTAAGTTTTAATATAATAAAATATCATGTTAAATTAGAAAGGCTAATGAAACTGAATAAGAATTCAGATAAAAATATTTGGAACAGAGGGGTATAATCGGAAAATAGAACAACTTTGAAACTAACTGTTCCACCATTTTCCCTTACTCCCGTCTTTCATTGGTAAATTTTCCTAATTTAACTATTTAGTTAAAATAGGAAGAAAAGAATAAAATTACAGTTATTTCTTTATGTTAATAGATTTCTGTTAAGATTTATCCCCGAGATTTTTGCTCATATTTATTAAGATAAAACCAAACAATTAGAAATCAATAATACTAAGCATATATTTATTAAAATCAAATTTTTTAAGATCAATATGCAAATTAGCCTTCCCATTCACACTGTAAACCGCTATTTCGTTGAAATATATAATATAATTGCATGTTATTAGTATGTAGATATTGTTAACAGTCTTAATGATGTAAAACAATTTTACTAATAATTGAGGTTTAAATAAAAAATAAAATCATGGAGAATGTGTGTAAATAACAAAGGGAATTGTGACTTGTATAGTAATATAGTTTCGGTTACAGACAGACAAACCCACAATCTCCATTATAATAAGATATATATATATATATATATATATATATATATATATATATATATATCATAAACAATCAAGCAATATCTGGAATGTTAATCTCAGACACATATCAATAAAAAGAGATCAGATTATCCTGTTAATAAACAAAAAAAAAAGAAACCTTACTTAGAGGCAAATCAAATCAGGAATAATGATTAAAATAAAATAAAAAGAAATGATCAGATACACAGACATAAGCACGCACGCACGCGCACACACACACACACACACAACCACGCACACACACACACTTAGACACACAAACACACACATAAACAAGTACTCCCAACCACACACACACAGAAAATTTGGAAGACCCAGACAGAACAAGTGGAGCAACTGCTAGCACCACTTCAGTTCGAGTGTTCTTCTGATGACAGGATTTTTCATCCCGAAATACTAAGAATAAAGTGACAGGTTAACAGACAACATCATAGTTACCTTCTTTTTTCTTTACACTTGCATTGTGACAGCCTTCAAGACCAACCAGCAAACCAATATAAACACAAGGCTCCAAGCAAATTACAAAACCCTTATATATATATATATATATATATATATATATATATATATATATATATATATATATATATAATGGAGATAGTGTGTTTGTCTGTAATCGAAACTATATTACTACTCAAGTCAAAATTCCCTTAGTTATTTACGTCACATTCTCTATTATTTTATTTTTATTTAAACCTCAATTATTAATAAAATTATTTTACATTATTAATACTGTTCGCCTTATCTACATACAAATAATATGCAACTGTGTTTATATATAAACAACAAAATAACGGTTTACAGTGTGAACGGGAAGGGTAATTTGCATATTGATATTAAAAATTTGATTTTAATAAATATAAGCTTAGTATTATTAATTACTACTTTTTTGGTTTTATCTTAATGAATATGAACCAAAAACTCGGGGATAAATCTTAAAAGAAATCCATTAACAAGAGGAAATAACTGTAATGTTATTCTTTACTTCTTAATTCAACTAAGAATTTAAATTTAGTAAATTTAGCAATAAAAGACGGGAGGGATGTAAGAGTAAGTTTCCGTTGTTCTATTTTTAGATTATACCACCCCCACACACTGTTTCAAATCTTTTTATCTGCATTCTTATTTACTTTCATTAGGCTTTCTAATTTAATATAACATTTTATTACATTAAAACTTAAATACTTGCACCCGGACGGTGCACATATTTGCTAGTATATATTCATTTGGGGATTATAGTGTGGTATATTTTTATGTACACAGTGCTCAATATCATTCATAGAACATGTATATCCAAGTAAGGGTAGCGTGGACATGAAATCAACGAGGGTTGGTTATTGACAGTTTCTCACTTATGCGATTTTCATATCAAATGACTGTTTTTATGCTCCTTATATACTGAGTATAGTCCTTTTGTGCTTTGCATATTATATATATATATATATATATATATATATATATATATATATATAATATATATATATATATATCATCTAAGTTAGGATAGCGAAACATAGAGTCAACGACGCTTGTTAACTGTCAATTTCTCAACTAGGCAATTTTCAAAACCATTTTTGATGCGAAAAGAAACTCGTTACATAACCATGGCGGAAAAACTCTGAAAATAAGGAAAAAAACATAAATGTACAATGAATGTAATTCTCTACCTCTAAATAATCCGACGGGTTGACATGCCGTTAAAATCAATAATTCATTTCTGTAGCACTGATGATTGATTCAAATAAATAGACAAATCATTACATATGTAGTCACACACAAAAGCAAGATGTGACATGAGGTCAATTTTTAAGCGGAGTTTAACAAGTTTGAATTCATCTCATATACTGGTTGCCATATCAAGTTTAAAGAACTCAGTCTACTCTACTATTTGCCGATAGCTCTACAGAGAATATTTGGATGCTCACCTTTCCAAAGTGTGTAATGATTAGCAAGTTAGTCTCGCAAATCAATTACTACTTAAATAGCTAGTTCGATATCCGCTTATTGTCCCATCCAGCACGAGTTATGTATTATCATTAACTTCTAGGTTCGTTAATCCATCTCTTTAGTAGCTGTATAAGTACAGTGATCTGTCCCTGTTTAGATAAAGTATAAATAAAAGCCATGAGGAGGCCATTTTCAATTAGTCACTCAACGTTTGAACTGCTGACCACGTCTTTCGTACTTCATAGTAACCTTTCACCGTTTTAAGAGCCACGTAATTCTCCCTATATTCTCTGTTGACTCGCATAAAGGATACATTTCTAGGACGATAACCATGAAACAATGAGTACCTTCATGATTATATATGTTCGTATAGAATCAGTTCTCTCAGGCGGCTCGTAAAAAAACTGATGGCCCTATTAACCGAAATTATAATTAGTTGGAATGCTTAGAGTGACCTTTCAACGTGGGTACATATAAGTACAAGAAATATTCCGACAAAGAAGTTATAAGATATAACAAACAGACTTTAATAGTGAGCACATAGAAATACATTCAAACAGGAATACATATACAAATTACAGGGTATACAAAGGAGATACATAATGAACAAATATACGAAACACGGTACTAGAGGTGTATACAGAAAGTAGAAATGCGTAAAGTCGAAGTTGTCACTTACTTATGCTGGGGGGTGAATCCCCACATAAAAAGGTATAGACGCAAATGTCTAACCTATGTGACCTGCTTGCTGTCCCGGAGACAAGAGAGTTCAAACTTCGCGCTTTCCTCGCTAAATACTCAGGACACCTAGTGGTAGAAAACTTACGGCAAGGGAAGATAACTCTTCCAGACCAAACAGGGGCAGACAATCGCTATAGCTGAATGGATTTTTATTCCCCTTCAAAATACTGATATTATTTTTTGAACAACTTAATACTATATTTTTATTAAGTGAGAATTTCTCCATACTATTAAGGGTGGGGAGTCCCTGTGGTGTAGGGATAATATACTGGATTGTGACATTGTAGCAAGCGAGTCTGAACTTCAACCGCACTATTACATTCACTTTCGGACTAATACCATTGGAAAGGTATTAACCCTATCATCCTCCCAGCTATGGGTCAAATAGTACAATTACTGTTCTTCCTCAAGAATGGTTTTAATATGCCATTAAAAAACAAAGAAACTAAAGAAACCATACTCTTAACTGTCTACATTCATGGGAAAATAATTCATTTTCAAAAAAATCACTCAGCCACCAATTAGTGAATAAGTCCAGTTTCACTAACTCTGCATTGGAATAAAAAAAAGAGTACTAAACTGATTTTGTAATACTTTTCTGTCAATTCGTTGCGACAAAATCAGAAGACACAAAGAAAAATACTTATATCTCGGCTTTTGGGAAATCGCTGACTTGAAAATTAGTTGGACTGATTCGGTATCAGTTCAATGAAATGTTTTCACTGAGAAAGTTGATTTAGTTCTGCTAAATATTTGTATTTTTTTTTGCCTTCCAATCAGCGATTCGTTACTTTCCCCATTTGAAAACTTAAGTATCGAATTCTATATCGGGTAGTTTAGGTGTATGACACAAAAAAACAGATATAGATATTAACTCTTCTAAAATTAGTCACAGTCGTTTTATATATTTACCCAACTGCTCCGAACAAGTTGGTTTTTCTTGCTTTAACTTAACATCCCCTTCAAAAAACCTTCCTCAAAACTAGTAATAATGGCCAGTGGAATTTTTGTAGGGTGTTAGAATTCAGAGCTGCTCTTTTACTAAAATTGTTAAATCCACCAAGGCTAAATAATCCAGTCTTCTCTCCTTTTTTACATATACATTGGATGGTGTGTGATTTTTTTTGCATTTTCCATAATAACCAAAATATTGTTCGAGACTGGACAAACAATGAAACAACCCAGTATTATTTGAATTATTCGGACTACTGTCCTCATCTTTATTGTTATCTGTACAAAGTTTCGGTCGATGTCGGGAACCTACTTGTCGTAATCGGGAGCCATCACATTACTTTGGGCCCAACTCTTTATTTGATCCACGGGGCTATCCTTTTCTCATTCCGCTAACCATGGGTACAGGATGTTAAACTATGTTAATTATTATTCTATGTTACTGTCGCCCTTGACCAGATTGAACCTTCACCTAGAGATAACTGTCATTTATAACTGTCTGAAACCAAAGCCTTTGCCCATTACGTTATATGTACAATAGACCTACCAAAATATTGTTCGAGACTTGACAAACAATAAAACACCCTCCTGATATCTTATTCCAGTTTTAACCTAAAATAAAGTTCCCTATTTCTATCCCCGCTATTATTTTTACAAAACAAACAATAATTTACAATTATTTTATTTTTAGAAAATAATAGAAAACAATCATTAATTCTAATAGGAAACAATTCATTTCAATTTCATTTTTTCATTTGGGATTTTTTTTTAATAAAATAATAATTCATCATAATTTTATTAAAAAAAAGAAAACAATCGTTTGTTTTAACAGAAAACAATTCAATAATAATAATTTAATTTTAATTTAATTATTTTGATATTGAGTTAAATTGAAAACAAAACAAATCAACATTAAAGTGATCAGAATATTTCAGCGGGATTCGCCGTTAAATTTTCTGTGCGAATCTTCCCTGGGCCGAGTGAAAAAAAAATATTTTTTTAATTAAATCAAAATGAAAATAAATACAAATTTAAAATAAATGTAAATAGTGGTATAAAAATACCTGCTTATAAAATGACAAATCAAAGAATTTGTCATGTTTTGAGTGAAATGGTTTCGACTTCAAATTGTAAAATTTTACACCATGTGGTGGCAATGAGTTAAAAGAAAAAAAGATGCGAAAAAAGATTTGTTTTTTGTAAATTGAAACTAAATTTTTCTAAATTAAAAAAATATCAAATTGACTTACAATGGAAAAAGACTTCGAAAGTGTGAATCCCTGTAGCGTAGTGGCTAACGTGCTGGATTGTTACATCGTAGTAAGTGAGTTCAAACTTCAGTCGTGCTATTGAATTCATTTTCTAACTAATACTCTTGGGTAAGATACGTATTTATCTAACTCGTTTGCCAGGAGTACGATGTAAACTTCAGTCTTCAATATAAGAATGGAGACAATTATATTTTGTGTCACAACACTGTCTTCTTGTATGTTGCTTTAGCGATGTCATTTAGTGGTCATTAGGAGGAATAATTTCGCAATCCCACAATGCAAATTGTTTTGGCTTCTGAAAAGTAATTAACAAGTTTTTTTTTTTTTGTTTTTTTTTATAGTTGAAAATGTCATTCCATCTACTTTGAATTTTTTTTTTTTAAACAGGCAAAAAATATTTTCTTCGTGTTAATTCGACTGTTTCCGGTAATTGATCAGAAAGTAATCAACAGATCAGTTTAAAAACTCATCCGAATTTTTCTGTATCTTGTTTTTTTTTTTTTTTTTTTTTTTTTTTTTTCATTTTATTTGTTTTTATCATCATTCTTTTCTCATTATAATAACTTTAACCGGTTCGGTTATTTATTTATTTTTTAGGCGTTAATTTGTATGAATTACTGCAAATACTTATTGCTACATTGGCCTGGTAGCAGAGACAAGTGATTTTGTTATTGTTTTCTTTTAATCTGAAGATACGACTAATTTCTTTGTTCTGTTTTATTTTGGCATTGTTGACTGCGTTTAATTCACGTTGTTTTATGAATCATCTGGACAGAAATACCAGAAGTTCACAGATTAGAAGCTTTAATTACTTCTAGTCTCCACAAAACTAGCAATTATATCAAAACTTATATAAATACGGAATAACACTAGAGAATTTATGAGCATATATTTACAAATCATTAATTTTGAATACTACTTACTTTCATGTTAATTTTTCGTTGCTTTTTGTTCTCATTTACTTGGATCGGCAATCTCCAACATTGATAGGATATAAATAATAATACATGTGTATAAAATGCTGATAATGTGTCGCCTATAAATTAGTAGAAACTAACATTTTCTAAAATAAAGTGTTAATTATATTCTAAAACAAAGACACAGGCATTTTATTTTCAAAAATATATTCGTCTGAGTCAATCCCAGCTATGGATGAAATAGTCCCCCCTACTGTTCTTATATAAGGATGGCTTTGGCGTTAATTAAGCCCCAAAGTTTGATATGGCATTAAACAAAGAAACCAACCTTCTGTTGTTAAAAGGATTTAATTTCTTTTTAGACCTGAAATTACTAGCCATCCTATGTTGTTTTCTCTTAGCAACATTATGATGAACACTGTCAGTAAAAATTATCTAAGACTTGGAAATAAAATGAAGTTATAAAAGTGAATGATTTAAAATAATTATTGATGATGCTCCGAGTCGGGATGTTGAGTCCAACCAAAGTCAATTACAAATGATTTTTTCTGAGGTAATTTTTATGGCTTCAAAATATATGGACTTGAGAGATTAGTTCTTGGTTGAGCTCGAATCCAAATCCAAGATATATATATATATATATATATATATATATATATATATATATATATATATATATATCCACTGGTGATCGTTTATTGATGGGATAGCCCTGCGGCAATTCTGCTTGGATTCGGATTTGAGTTTATTTGTGGTTGTTTTTTGTTGTTCTTTTTTTTTGTCTTTTTTTTTGGGGGGGGGTTGCTTTTCGTTTTATTTTATCTATTTTTTTAAGTACATCTTTATAACTAATTTGTTATTTTTCAACTATTTTAACCAGCCACGTATTCGGGCTGTTGATTGGCTGATGTTTAACCCACGTGATCTCACGTAGTGTATACATTTAAGTGGTGTATTGTAACACACTTTATAAACTACAAATAATCCCACAAATGGTAAAAGTTACTTAGAAATGAGACAAAATTAAAGTATTCTTTATCTAGAACAATTAGATGATACAGTATTGGAGACCGTGGTGTAATGGTGAGAGTCGAAGGAAATGGACTCATCAACCCGAGTTCAAATCGTAGACGAAGCTACAGTGCACATAGCGCTAATATCCTTGGAATGCAAATACTCTCCCTCCAGCTATGGGTAAAAAGTAGGGCAGATTAGGTTCTTTAATCTTAGGCAACCAGTCTAGGAGAATAAAAAGTCTGAATTCAAACCTGTTAAACTCTGCTTGGGGTGGTCACTACTAGAATAGGCTCAGTCCACTTAGTGATCTATTTCACTAATTTGAATTTAATTTGAAATTAATTGGAAATTAATTTGTTTCAACAGGAAACACTTTGCTCTGCGCGTTGATCAGTTTCTAAATCAGAAATTTCCCAACAGA
>CM042141.1:126698197-126700697 GCA_023376005.1 Doryteuthis pealeii
TTTAAACAATTTATAATCTCTCTTTCTCTCTCTCTCTCTCTCCCTCCCTCTCTCTCTCCTCTCTCTCTCTCTCTCTCTCTCTTCTCTCTCTCTCTCTGTTCTTTCTATTTATTTCTCTCTCTCTCTCTCTCACTCACACTTCTCTTTCAGTCTTCACTTCTTTCCATTTCTCTCTCTCTTCTCTTTTTCTTTTTCTCTCTCTCCTCTCTCTCTCTCTCTCTCTCTCTCTCTCTCTCTCTCTTGCTCTTTCTATTCTCTTTATCTCTCACACACACTTCTCTTTCAATCTTCACTTCTTTCTCTTTCTCTCTCTCTTCTCTTTTTCTCTTCTCTTTCTCTATCCCCCCTCTCTCTCTCTCTCTCTCACTCTTTCTGTTTCTCCTCGTTTTCTTTCTCTCTCCTGTTCTTTCTCCTATTTATCTTCTCTTCTCTTCTCTTCTCTCTTTCTACTCTCTCACTTTCTTTCTCTTTTCTCTCACCTTCTTTCTCTTTCATTCTCTCTTCTCTTCCTTTTCTTTCTCCATCTTTTTTCTCTTTCTCTCTCCTCTTATTTCTCTGTCTATTTCTCCTCTATGACAATTGAACATTTAGACATGATTACAATTCAACTTTATATAACCCATAAAGAATTGAATTGTCGTTATCAAATAAACCAAACCAAACTAAAGCCTTGCCATGGAGCAGTGGTTGTTTTGCAGACCATTTTAACCTGTGTATATTTACTCTCTTTCTCTTTCACTCTTCTCTTCTCTTCTCTCTCTCTCTCTCCTCTCTCTCTTCTCTCTCTCTTTCACTCTCACTCATTCTCTATCTATGACACACTTTTTTCACACACACCACACACTCTTCTTCTCACACCTTTATCTCCCATCCTCTCTCTCTCTCTCTCTCTCTCTCTCTCTCTCTCTCTCTCACACACACACACACACACACACACACATTCTCTCTCCCCCTCTCCTCTTCTATCTCATTTTCTTTTTTTCTCTTTCTCTCCTCGTTCTCTCTTTTCTTTTTCTCTCTCAATGTTGGAGGTGTGTGGTTGTTGGAGGTGAGTGAAGTAATAGTTAAAGTCGTAGGAAATGGACTCGTCGACCCGAGTTCAAATCCTGGACGAGGCTACAGTTCACATAGCGCTAATATGCTTGGGAAAGGTATGAATCGAACTACTCTCCCGCAAGCTATGGGTAAATAGTAAGGCAGACTGGGCTCTTTAACCGTGCTTCGGCAACCAGTCTAGGAGCAGGAAAACTTTGAATTCAAACCTGTTAAATTCCGCTTGGGGAGAATACTAGAATAGGCTTAGTCCTAATTAGTGATCTATTTCACTAATTTAATTTAATATAATAAGATTCTCTCTCCCTTTCCCCTCCCGTTCATTTTCTCTCCACTCTTCTTTCTCTATTTTTCTCTCACCCTCTATGACATTCGAACATTTAGAAATGGTTAAAATTCGGTATTAAATAGAACGGATGACTTTGGTGTGGGTAATTGTTAGATATATTTTCGCTTTCATATCTTTTTTTTTAAATAGAAATTATTTTCTAAATGGAATATTGAATCGTATTATAAAACCTAAACCAACAAATCCCTGGCAATACTGAAACTGATTTAACAAGTGAAGATGCGGATCTCTCCGGTCAGACGGGCAATTTTCTATAATAATAATAATAATAATAATAATAATAATAATAATAATAATAATAATAATAAATTTATTTTAATTATCTCCATTAAAAATCTGTTACCAAGTATCGCGAACTGAAATTTAAAGCATTGTATTTCAATTTTATTCTTTTTTATTTTCCTTCTCTTATGAAATATTTGCCAAACAACAAACAAGTTCCCCCACGGCCGTACCAAATTTTCTTGGTATTTGTTTTTTTACCTGTATAAAGGGATACTTCAAATTTCACAGTTTATTCACCTCATTACTCATTCTATTCAAATAAAGTCCTATTATAATTGTATTCTGAACCCTTTTGGTCAATTAAAATGAAATAACCATCAGTTTTTGTATTAGTGGCTTACGGTAGGTTGGAAGTGATGTAAGAGTCACCATGAGTGGTTTAAAGTAGGCAAACAGTTCATCTATATTTTCATTCTTTTCATTAAATAATCTCTTTTCTTTGGAACAGCCCAAAAAACAATTACCACCACTTCCAAAATAAATTTTAAAAATAACTGAACTTGAATTATTCAGAAAACATTATTTTTTTCGGCAAGATTACTAAGGAGAATGATGGAGTGGTGGATATACGAGCTATCACTTGACCTCCTGATACTGGCCGGGGGGTGGGGCGTCAAGAATGTAACAGAATCTATATTAGTTCACTGAGGCTTTGAAATTTGGTCCCAACTGTTTATTCCTTCCGCCGCACCCAGTTCCATTGTGGGCAGTAATTCTAGTTTTCCTTTCTAAATATTAAATTAACTCTGCTCTTTTGTGTAGGAAAATCCATTATCAAAATATACACAACTAATGAAATTTTAGTGGTAGGCA
>CM042141.1:126705697-126748197 GCA_023376005.1 Doryteuthis pealeii
GTTAAGAGTCGAACAGTCAAGAGTTTTAAGTTAAGAAGTTAAGTTAAACAGCCCATCCGTTGATTTGTTCTAATTGCTGGTAAGAGGCCAACTGTCACTAACACCTAGAGAAAATGAAGCTAGCCAAGGAAACCAGAGTGTCACGAGTCTCCCTAGAAAATATAAGCGTTGGGGACCGAGCCAAGTTGTAACCAGTCGTGAATAAACGAATTTGATACATCTTTGGGGTTGGTTGTTTAGTTGGTTTTCAGAAAGATATTTAGTTGATTCCTCTCTCCTAGACGGTCAACCTTAGTAATAGTAGGTATTTACCCAATATGTTTTCCACGAATAGGATGTGACACAAGATCGCAAGGATGTGTCATCCAACACGCTTGGATCTAACACACTATTCAGTTGTAAAGATCTACGAGATTAGCTTGCTAACAATTTTATCACGATAGGACACCTACATATTAGTATTAACATATACAATGATGTACTGAATAAACGGAAAGAAAGACAAGTTCAATTACTCATATCGAAGCGTTTAATGCATACATGACATACATGTAAGATATATAAATATGCACGTATTGCTCCTTGCAATATATGAGAGATGTATAAAATGATAAAACTTTTATATGATTATCTATTTGTTAAAAGAACATGAAGATCTATTTGAAAAAATATATGATCATCTATTTTTGAAAAGAATATGGTGATCTATTTTCTTTAAAGAATATGATGATGTATTTTTTAAAAGAATATGGAGATCTATTTTTTAAAAGAATATGAGGATCTATTTTTGAAAATTATATGATGATCTATTTTTTAAAAGAATATGATAATTTATTTGTTAAAAGGATATGCCGATCTATTTGTTAAAATAATATGATGATCTATTTTTTAAAAGAATATGGCGATCAGTCTTGCAGTCCTTCGTCAATGATTGTAAATTGACACTTTTCAGTATCAGGGATTAAGTAGTTAACCAACCACGTATTAGAGATGTTGATTGGCTGAGGTTTAAAACACGTCACCTCGCTTAGTCTATAAATTAAGTGGTGTATTGCAGAACAGCTTATATATAAAATATTCCAACAGAAAGGTATGGTGGTTTGGTTTCTCTATTTGATAGCATGTCAACCTTCGTGAGTTATCTAATGCCAAAGACATCCTCGTAAAAGTTAAATATTCGTAATATTCAACTCATAGCTGGAGTTGAGGGCTTCATACCTTTCCCAAGGGTATTAGGCTGAAAGTGAATGTTATAGCGCGGCTGTATTTCTAACTCGTTTGCTACGATGTCTCAGTCCACCACGTTGGGGAAGTTATGAATCAAATTATCTCACCTCAGATCTGGTTAAAAATTAGGACAGACTGGAGTTTTTAGTCTTGTAGTGACAACCGGTCTATGAGAAGAAAAATTCTGAATTAAAAACAATTGTACTCTCCTTAAAACTTGGTTCTGTGTCGCATTCTACTCGTCGCGGTAGAGTGGGTACATACATAGACGTCTAAGATAGTCGTTTTCATTTAGATCTTGTTATCAGGATGATCAAGTCATTTAAAAAAAATGTTTATTTTCAAGAAACTACACAGTTTGTAGTTGCTTTAAACTATTTCAAATCTAGAACCTATTCATTTAAGAAATTTCTAAAACACACACACACACACACACACACACACACATATATATATTATATATATATAATATATATATATATATATATATATATATATATGATGGACTCTCCCATCGATTTCGACGTATGAGGATCCATCAATTTACAGTGTCAATTTTATTTTACTTGTGTTTGTGCCTCTCGTGACACTTCAATCTAACCAGTGACTTGCAAACAATCCGGCAGGTAATGCAAAGACGAGCGTCGTGAGGCTGAGTGCACTGGGTATTAGAGGTATCCTTTCTTCTTTACCTTGTCATTTTCAGAATATCAATACTGCTGGACAAAAAATTTCGTACACCTTTTTTACACGATGATCTCCATTGGTCCTGGGTAGTAGCAATTTTCTCTAAGTTGGTTTGCTGTATATATTTTTATATATATATATATATATATATAATATATATATATATATATATATCAGGAACTTTGGCAGTTAACAGAAATGGTAGGTTTGAACAGTTCCAAGGTCTACTTTCCCAGTTTAAAAAAATCAAATCAGCCAAACAAAATATTGTCGACTATATCGGAAGTTAAGTATGAGGGAATGTATCATTGAATTTGTCACAAACACGTTTGTAATTTTTCTACGCAAAATAAATTCGTTTTTTCTTTTTTTTTGGGGGGGGACGATATAAAGGATACAACACAAAGGAACGGCTGCTAGAATGAATCTAGAGCATAACGCAATCATTAAAGCTTATACATGCAGGTATATATGAATAGGCATTTATCTGATACGTTCACCACGAGGGGATTGAGAAACAAGGTCGTAAGTATGAGGTATCACTCGAGAATTGAACTCGTTATTTAGTATTAAGGTATCTGCGTGACTAGTATGCAAACCATTGCACCATGATGGCACGCCAATGCAGTTGTATCTGAGTACTGTGTTGTTTCGTGACTGATAGTGTAACGTAAAATTTATATCCACTTAGATTCAACCCTCTTATCCTTAGATTTATGTTATTTATAAAATATTGTATATAAATCAAGTTTGGCTTCACTTCTTGAAAAACAGGCATAAACCTTATGATGTTTGTGAAGGTCGGATTCTTACAACATAATTCCACATGTGTAAGGTACGCAGTAAGAATCGAACTCCTTTTTTCCTTCTTTTTAAAGCTCTGATTTGAATGGGATAAGAGTGCACAGCAATGATTGAATTCAAAATTTGAGTATTTTGAAAGCAGGGCATAAGCGTATACAGCAAGGATCGAACTCACGATTTTACTTTTGTTAAATCTTGGATTAGAACGGAACAAGGGTATGCAGCGAGGATTGAACTCAAAACTTAGTAATTTGTTTGTTTTAAAAAATTTGAACTAGAACAGAACAAAAGTGCACACCCAGGATCGAACTCACGATTTGAAGCTTTTAATACTAGATTAATACGGAATAAGGATACACAGCAGGGATCGAACTGACGCTTTTAATTTTGGATTATAAATGGTAAGGAGTACACTGCCAGGATCGAACTCACGATTTAAAACATTTTAAGATTCGATTATAACAGAAGAAGTGTACACAGCAAGGATCAAACTCACGATTTTAGTATTTCTAAACTTAGATTTGAATAGAATAAGGCTATACAGCGAAAGTCGTACTCACTGTTTTAGCTTTTTTAAAGTTTTGATAAGTTCGTCACTAGGACAAAAATATAGGTTAGCAAACAATTCTCTCACTCACGATTTTATGCTCTTAGGACGGGTTTTATTTATACATCATATCCAATATATTTTAGAAGTTTTCTTTTTGTCTTTTTTTAGCCCTTTTCGATGTCTAAAAAAAGAACGTCTCACAGAGAGCATCATGTCTTATTTGTGTCAATAAATATAATGTTGGAATAACTTCGCGCCGTGTGATTAGCTACTTTTGCCGCGGAAATCCAAACGAGAAAAATATCTTAATTCTGTCTGACATAGAAAAAGTAAAAAAGCCCAAACTGTGCACTTAGCTGCCACTCAGGACTCATCAGAAAGTTAACAGGACCCGCGCCAATGCTGAGTGTTGTTTATTGTTGTCAATGCGGGTCCGGTTGTCACTTTGGATTTATTTTGACTTGTGTACGCGGGGTGAGGCGATTTTTTTTTTGGGGGGGGGCATTTTTTGTTTTTGTACGCTTTGCCTTTTAATGCAGTTGTAATGTTCAAGACTGACTTGAATTTTAAAATCTTTGTTTCTTTACAAGAGTCTTTAACAAGTCTAGTAATGTAATCAGTCAAGCATCTGTTCCGTTTGACATCATTTATTTTAGGAATCACAAGAGGGCATGTGTGTTTTCAAGTTGAATTTAGAATAGATGTCCGGTTGGCCTAGCGGTAGAGTCTCTGACTCTGCATCCTGGGTTCATCGGTTCGATCTCTGTCGGGGGGAGATCGTAGGTTGCTGATGAGACCAACTAACTACAAAAAATACCAAATATATTAGTTTCACTTTCTCCTCCTTTTCGTCAGTCGCACTATTATATTCACTTTCAGACTAATACCCTTGGGAAAGGTATGAGCCTCCTCCTCTTCTCTTTAGCTATGGATGAGAGAGTACCACTACTGCTGTTTTAAAAACGATGGTTTTGGCATTCAATAACCCGCAAAGGTTGATATGACATTAAACAAAGAAACCAAACCACCTAACTATCCTGTATCATGTTTTCAATAAATGTTGATGGAACTAAGTGGTAAAAAAAATAGAATATGTGATTTCAAGTTGAATTTAGAATAGATGAAAAAACGGAAACCATTTCTCTGAGATGAGATTTGATAATTGGAATTATTTGGATTATTCGGACTATTTTTCTCATCTTCATTGTTATCTGTAAAACGTTTCGAGTTCGAGAGTTCGAGAAAGCCCCCGAGTCTAACAAGAAATACCTGAAGAAGACCGGAGGGCTCATCGGCTGAAACGTTGTACAGATAACAATAAGGACAATAGTACAGATAACAATGAGCACAATAGTCCGAATAATCCAAATAATACGAACAACGTTAAGTTTCATCCGATGTCAAACACGAGAGGTCTTTTTTAAGTACTAGACAGAAACATAAACTCCTTGGATTCCCGTTGTAACAGGTGTACATTATGATATTTATGCATTTGTTTGGGAAAATTGATTCATCATGATATCAATATACGCACTAAAAAAGCATTGATTTCCATAGACTTATTAGTGATAATATGGAAACATTTTCTCTCTCACATCAGATAAAGTGATAATTCTTCCAATCATACAATACAAAACCTGAAACAAACAAAGCGCATGCGCAAAATTTTAATTTGATATAGCGACAATTTACATATCGCACTTAATATATATATATATATATATATATATATATATGGGTGTAAATAGATCTATAACTGCAAATATGACTTATTTTTATGCCTTTTATTTTCACACACACACACATATATATATACATATATATATGTCGGTATCAGCCTGACAGCAAGGGAGTCTATCCTCTTTTTGATAGCACTAAAACAAGGGAACGCTTAGGTGAAGCGCTACACCTATCGGTATCTCACAGATGCCTTACAGCACAGATCAGATTAGCAAAGTTAGGCTACTAATACGCTGACCTGGGGACCTGTATAGCACCCTAGAACCTTGCGATTCCAAGGTGAATGCTCTACCGAGTGAGCCAAATCGACAGAGTCTAATATATGCCAATATAAGAGGGTGAATCAAAAAGTAATACCCTTTTGTTTAGGACAGGTATAATTACCAACACAGCAACATGTATCATACACCAAAATGAAGCTGGTCCTCTATGGATCACATCCCTACTTCTTCACATAGTCACTGTTTCACTCAATAGCAATGTTCTACCTTCGAATGAGAGCATGTATCTCTGTCCCGTAAAATTCTGTTAACTGTTCTTTGAGTGTCTACGTCACTACAGATTTCACTCCCTCGTCACTTGCCTCTCAAAGCCTCTTTCATGGGGCCGAAGAGACGCAAACATTATTCCAGTGACGAGGAAGTGAAATCTGTAGAGAAGTAGAGGCTCAAAGAACAGTCAGCAGACGGGGCAGGGATACATGCTCTCATTCGAAGGTGGAACATTGCTATTGAGAGAAACGGTGACTATGTAAGGGAAATATGGATGTGATCCACAGAGGATCAGCTTCATCTTGATGTATGATATATGTTACTGTGTTGGTAATTATACCTGTCCTAAACAAAATGGCATTACATTTTTCCTCACCCTCGTATTATTCTAACAATATTTTAGTCTAATAACTCGACCATATTTAGAATATATCAAAGCTTGAAAGATATGCCGGAAAACTTTAGTCACTGTCTAAAAACCTCTGCACTCGAGTCACGAATTTGTCTACCAAATATTAAACGTATTTTTTAAAGTTACGCTGAAGTTGATGGTGAATGTAATGTTATTAGGAAAGAGGGCTGCTTAATTGACAAAAAGAAATAATAATAAATACCAGTCTTTCTAAACGCAATTTATTGTAGACAAAACGTTGAGTTAAAAATCAGTTTATTACTTTTTGTCGCGACTGAAACTCTATTTGAAGAACTTTCTTTCTGACTTTTTTTTCTCTCTTGAGTTGATGAGACAACCGTCGTACAATGGAATGGAATTTTCCAAAGTAATCAACTTAAAAACTTTTTTTAAGGATTGAATTACAAACGGTTGGAGTCGCTGTACTAAAATGAACGAAAAAAGAAAAAGAAAGAAAATTTAGTTTCATAATTCACAAAATCTTCTCGTTATAGGTTTGGCTTATTTAACGGCATATCAACGCCTTCTGAGTTATGTAAATCCAACTTATAAATCATTCGTAAATTATAACTGTACTTTAAATGTTCTATTGCAGTTTAATCCACTTTTTCCCATAATCATTTGTATAAGTAAAAAATAAAGTCATCGGGGCGGCCTAAAGTCGGTTTCAGCCAGTCAGCGAGGGAGTATATCCCCTTTTCAATAGCGCTAGACCAAGGAGATTGTTTTAGCATCTGAGGTGGAGCGCCACACCTACAATCAGCTACTTACTTTACCGCGCAGATCCCTGTGCTACTCAACGCTGAGTTGGCGAGGACCGGTATCGAACTAGGAACCTTGTGGTATACACAGAGTTATATGATGTCAAGTTTTCTTATTGTTACATAATTCATAAGCAGCTTATGATTTATGTAAGTACCTATAGTTAGAATATTTGAATTAGGGTTCGTTAGATTCAGAGTTACGGGGTCCAACGGACAGTTACTCACTGGTTGTTGACGGTGAGTAACCTTTTTAATTGACCCCTTGAAAAATGCACCATTACAGTCGCTCGCTTTGAGGTTGGGTTGGGTTGTGAAATAAAAACTTTATCAGAAAACAACCAAGTCTTGTTAACTGATTATTAAAACAAGAAATGACCAGCCCAACACGAAGAAAAACCAACTAGAAGCAAAACCAATCCTTAATAGAAAGTCTTGAAGAGAAGTCAGCCTGAAGAAGATGGCGACCGAGTTAGAACCAGTAAACATATATTAACAAGTAAGAACCACCATGATCATCCAATCGCTAATCTACTTATCAATCTATCTCTCCAATATATACACCCGAGTAAAGTGGTATATCATCACATCATCATCATCATGTCGCGCTGTTGGCACGGATATACATGACAATCTCTCTCCATCCGTCCCTATCGCTCATCATTCTCTGGAGGTCCTATGTGCAGCATCCTGTGTCCGTACAGAGCTGATCAATGTACGTTTTTGCTGGTCGGCCAACACTGGCGTGTCCATGTGCTGGCTTCCACAGGAGGACGTCGCTAATGAGTTCGTCCTTGCTTCTCCAGCAGTGTCCGCGTGTCTTGTCCGTCTTACTCGGATGGTTTGTGTGATATGTGGCAGGTGGTCGTACAGCTGCTTTCTCGTGGGGTGCTGTTTCCATGTCTTGTTCAGGATCACACGCAGCATTCTTGTGCAGCTCCCATCTAGTTTATTCTCTAGTCGCTACGTTAGGGTCCAGGTGGTGCAGCCATACAGCAGCACTGATACGACAACGGCCTGGAAGAACATCTCACAGATAAAGTGGTATATAACTATCTAAAAAAAAATCAGGACAATAGTGTATTGTTTCAAGTCTATCTAATCCTAATATTGTATACATAATTATCTCATTTAAATAAAATTCCTTATCTAATAATCACTTGTTTGCATAGAGTGATATGGTTTCAAGTATTTCTATCTAACACTAATAGTTTGTAAGTAATAATAATCATTAGTAAACAATTCAGGGCCGGGTTAGCTCAGTCGGTAGAGCATTCGGCTAGAAACCACCAGAATACCGACCCTCGCCAACTCAGTGTATGAGTAGCATACGGATCTGTGCGGTAAAGTAAGGAGCTGATGATAGGTGTGGCACTACACCTCAGACGCAAAAACAATTTCCTTGGTCTTGCGCTAGTGAAAAGGGGATAGGGCGGCCTAAAATCGGTATCAGCGAGGGAGTCTATCCCCTTTTCACTAGCGCTAGACCAAGGAGATTCTATTTAGCAACTGATGTGGAGCGCCACACCTACCATCAACAGATCCCTGTGCTACTCATAGGTTGAGTTGGCGAGGGCCGGTATCGAACCAAGAAACCTTTGATTCCTAGCTGAACACTCTACCGACTGAACTAAACCGGCCCTGAATCTGCGGCCTAGAGATGTATGAAACACAGAAATTGAAATTATGGTTCATAAAATCAATGAATGTACATGAATAAGATCGTTAATACACTTGGCATGCGTTTGTAGGCATTTGGGTAATTCTTTGAGGGCTAAAGGGGTCTTGTGATACAGTCAGCGTATTCTAAGCCCCGTCGACATGGTGAACAGGCATTATCGTAGTGTGTGCGCGTTCGAATATAAATCGTATTATATCCTTATGCCCTTTAATGGAATTAGTATCTAGCCAAGATCGTCCGAGACAAAATCTATAATTTTCAAAAACACATCTAAGAGACGTCATGTTACGGGTG
Source organism: Doryteuthis pealeii (assembly GCA_023376005.1). Classification (NCBI taxonomy): domain Eukaryota; kingdom Metazoa; phylum Mollusca; class Cephalopoda; order Myopsida; family Loliginidae; genus Doryteuthis; species Doryteuthis pealeii. Next base: position 126,714,345 of record CM042141.1, read on the forward strand.
AATATGACCTGCACAAAAGTCGGACAGCAACTTCCATAAATAAAAAAAAAGAAAAACTCTCTTAAACGTCATCTGAAAAATATATTCGGCAATCAATTTGACTTTGAATGATCAATATCAGTTAATAACCAGAGAAAAGAACGGGCATCCACGCTCATCTGCTAAAAATCATTCTTAAACAGACACATTAGTAGGATCCAACTCTTCTTGTATATGTAACGTTGTCCCTTTTTTCCCGGGCACTAGAGCGATATATGTAACGTTGTCGTATATCTGGTCACAGTGTTGCCTACTGCTCTACTCGGGCCACAAAATCGTACATGGTATATGCTGGCATCTTCAAACTCACGCTACTCTGACTCGTATACGTTGCGGGTATACAGCGGAGATCGTTTCTGACCCCTAGACGATGTATCTAGTGGTCGCTTAAATGAACCACAAGGCATGCTCTATGTAGTAGGAGAATTGACTTTATTTCTCTCATCTCGATTGTACGTGGTGGATGTGAGTGGCGGCACTGATAACGGGCACTACTACTGCTGGTGTGGTGGAAGGTGTTGAGCGCGCCTCACTGCTCGCTAGCAGCGCTCGACGGTCCTCAGTCCGCTCTGTCCGCCGTTTCTCTGGGGTCTGCCTGGGCTACCTTGATGACCGCTTAAGTATTGACGACCGCCCACACATCCTTTTGTTCCTTGACCGGAAGTCCTTTCTCTTTGTTCAAATTCGCGTTTGTCCAGATGAAGACTTTTGTTATACCAGACCCTCTGTCTACCTTAGCCATTGTCTTCTCAGTTCAATTTTCCTTTGTCTTTTCGAACTTCCCGCGCAAAACAAATTGAACAATAGTCAATCTGCAACAACAGTACCCAAAGCGATATACATAACGGAGCGGTGGAGGTGGCGGCGATATATTCACGGTACTAAAAATGACTTGTTGATAAAAATTACAACGCGAGAAATATGTAGTCACAACTGCTAGCCTTTATTTCCAGGGTACGTTCGTCTCGTTGGCTGTATCGGAGAGGAGGAAAGGCAGAGAGAAAGAGAGAGAGAGAGCTATTAAACTACCGTCATCCCACATGGGACCAAGGGCACGTCTTAACACTACGTTGTCCCAAATCAAAAAGAGACCGGTCCCTTTTTTCGTTGTTTCACGTCACCACGTGACTTCCGTCAACACCCGAAACTTCCGGTTCCGGTCAACACCCGAAACTTCCGGTTAAGGTCAACACCCGACTTCCGGTTGACACTCAATTCTCCGTTCGGGGTCACGCTACGGTCAAACCATCGTTCATCCTGTTTTGCTCATCACTATTTTCTAAACTTTTACTCTCTCATTTATTTCCTTCTTCCTCCTTTTCTAACATAGTAGTTCTAGCTCACAAAAGTCAGGAACTTCCATTATCTCGTTACATATTTTCGATTGGTTCAATAGCTGTTTGTCCACGCTATAATTTGTATCCTCGTGCCATAGTGTTGGCGTATTTTCTGGGTAGAAGTCGAGCTGAAGATTTCCAAGTTGTTTTTATAAACGATTTTTATTGTTAAAAAGATGATGGATGTTTAACATCCATCATCTTTTTTTACTTTATCTGTTTCATATTGTTCTAAAGAAGGTTTCTATATAAACCGAAATGTTCGAACATCGGCATTACAACCAATAAGGTTATTTCCTAGTTGAATAATATGATATAACAGATAAAACAGAACCCAAATTATTCATTTATTTTCCTATTAAACTAACCCTAAATCCCAACCCTAACCCTAACTCTGACCCTAACCCCACCCTAGTTGAGTAACATGATATTACAGGGTGATCCAGAAAAAACAGAACCACATATTTTGTAATAAAACTGTTAATTTTAACTAGGGGGTTAGGCTTGGTAAGGGTTAGGGTTAGGGTTAGGGTTAGGGTTAGGATTAGTTTAATGTGAAAATAAATAAATAATGTGGGTTCTGTTTTTTCGGGTCACCCTGTAATATCATGTTACTCAGCTAGGAAATAACCACCAATAATAAATTTCCATCCATTGTAACATCCCGTGTTTGTCTACATTTCTCCACATATTGGAAAGTGTTCAAAACATACTTGAAGGGGTGGTTTAGAAAATCAAATCCGTGATAGAAATTAACAACCCAGATTTCACCGATAATTTTCAGAGGAAGGGGTTGAAACAAATGGACACATTTATACAAAATCATTGGGAGAAATTTGCATAAATGATGCGGTAAAACGGAGAACACCGAAGAGCGTTGCTATTGGTGAAGAAGCCATTTTTCTGATGCTTACATCCGTTTAATATTTTAGATCTTTGATTCAACAATTCCTTACTATTGGGATAAGAGGCAATTGCTTGTTTTGCTTCCATACAGAGAAAACGAAATTTTTCACCAGTATGTAAATACGGGTTCTTTTAACAATCTCCCACTTTAAGATGGTGTCTACGTAAAATGTTTTTAATTTACCAGGCATATTTCGAAGGTGTGGTAGTATGTATATATTTATGATGTGTTGATTTTATGATTGCAAATAAAAGAGTCTTAGGTCATATAAATTTGCTTGAAGCATTGTTAAGTATGTTATAATATAGTAATGATTTGAAGGGAATATCAGAAATGTGACAATTCTGATATTCACCTCTGAAGATGAAGTTTCTACTTTGAAGACAAAAATAACATCTTTTTGTTTTTATTTTTATACGCATTGTAATTGCCTTCAAATTATTAATATATTATATATATTATGTGTGTGTGTGTGTGTGTGTGTGTGTGTTTGTGTGCGTCTATTTGTCTGTCTATCTGTCTGTATGTGAGTCTGTACGTGAGGGTTTATGCCTGTTTCTGTGTGCATGTGTGTCTGTGTTTGTGACTGGTTGTATATGCTTTCTGTATGGATGCATAGAAACGATAGAAAAACAGTCATCTTTTTGGGGGGGGATACTACGGATTTTTTGCTGACCAGCAGAAACAAAATACAAGATATTCAGTTTTTCTCCCATTTTCGTTGAACCTTTCATCTTCATCACCTTATTTATCTTGCCTGCTCAAATACCTCTCAGGATCGACGAAGAAAAAAGTCACAAATATTTACGTTTTTTTCTTTCCCCTTGCCCGCCTTTTCTAAATCGGATTTTGCACGACCAAAACCTTTAGCGGAAAATAAAGACGGATCAGAAGAACTTTTTAAGAAAAAAAAAAAAAAAAAAAAAAGAAAAGAAAGGAAAAGTATGTTATTATTTTTATATTTATTTTTATTTTTCTTTATTTGATTTATTTTTTTATTTATTTATTATTGACTTTTAGTTTCTTCTATTTTTTTGAAAATCTTGCTGTCACAATTTTCAGTGAGAAAATAAAATAGATCTGTTCAAATCAATCAAACCAAAATGAATTTCTTTTTCTCTTAATCTTCGGCAGATAATCCATCAATCTCTAAACTAAACTGACCTTATAATTTTCACTGACAATTGTTTCTTCTTAAATGACATTGGATTGTGATTTAAAAAACAAAAAATAAAGAATCTGGCTTGATTCCGTATTGATTTCTCATACTAATTGTAACATATATATATATATATATATATATATATATATATATATATATATATATATATATATACATATATATATATATATATATATATATATATTACAATTGAAAATCGATATATAATACAATAATTCTTAGCAAAACAAGAGGATTATTCACGTATTGATCGATGGTTCTTCTCAGGAGCACAGTTGCAAGAAAGGGATACTGACACTGATCCGAATTTTACTCTGTAAATACATTTTTACCAACACTTTAGTACTAGTAGCATGTGACACATGGTCAAATGTAAGAGGAATTAATTCCTTTAAACAAGATGCAGATATCTCTACACTGGGTGGTAAGTCGACTTGGTCATATACCTAGGTAGTAATATCTTATCTACTGAAAATGATGTCATTATATGCATAGGAAAGTCATTCTTTGCTAGCAAAAGATTATCAATCATATGAAAAATCTGATCTTTCTGATGAGATAAAATAAGAATTCTTCCAAGCTGTAGCCGTGCCAGTGCTACTGTATGGCTGCACCACTTGGACTCTAACAAAACGCTTAGAGAAAAGGCAAGATTAAGTCTACACAAGGATTCTGCGTCCAGTTTTTAACATATTCTGGAAGAGGTGCCCTACAAAGGGTTATCTTCTGTCACATAAATTTTATAAAATAAATGAATATAAACTTTTTGATATCAGGTTTGTTGGTTGGTTGGTCGGTTGGTTGGGTTTTATGGCATATCAAACCTTCTTTGGTTATTTTATGCCAAAGACATTTATTTTATTCATTATTGTAGGGTATTCAATTTTTTAAACTCATTTTTTAAAAACTTCTTTTTGATCTATTGAACCCATAGATGGAATCCTAACATCGGGACAGGGTGGACCTGGGAGTAATGGGGATGAAGGGATACTCCACATTCCCCAAAGCTCCAGAATTGGAACTTCACCGCTAGATTCAGTTAAATGTAGTTAAAGGAATTAAGAGTTTACTTTCTACTATACTGATTGCCTAACCAAGGTTAAAGAGCCCCATCTGCCCTACAATTTATCCATAGCTGAAAGGAGAATAGTTGGATTTCACCCTTTCCCAATGGTATTATAAAATGCAAACAACGTCGTCCAAGATCTAAACTTCGGTCACCGAGTCCATTTCCTTCAACACAGGAAATGGTAGTACAGACTGGGCTTTCTAGCTTTACTTTGGCATTCAATCTAATAGAAAGAAAAGACTGAACCCAAACCAGCTATTTCCCGCATCCTGTGCATGGTGGGTGTGGTTGCGTAAATCCATATCTATATATTTATATATATAATGTTTGTCCTTCGATTCGCTGACGACTTTTAACTAAGTTGACGCCTAGCATTTGAAATACACACAACGCATGCACAGACACACGCACACACATAAAAACCTGCACACACACACACACACACACACACACAAACACGCACACACGCATATATATGCACAAAACACATATATATATATACACACACACAAACACACACTTACACACAAACACACACACACATATATATATATATATATATATTATATATTTTTGGGAGAATATGTGCTTAATTGTCGTACCTAATTTTGAAATTTAATTAATTAATAATTAATTAACTAAGCGGGCATACCTATTTAAATGTAAGGCTAAACAAATCGAGAAAAATCAATCTCTGTATGTACATTTCGGCCTATTAGGCCTCATCAGCAGAGCTAGAGATAGGAAGACCGCTTTGTGCGTGATTGATTTTTCTCGATTTGTTTCCCAAGTGTATTTGTACGAATGTAAACGTGTAGCGGGATTAGAGTGCGAACTCACGTACTACTTGACTGGGACTTACGCTTAGATTTTCAAGTACTTACTTCATGTTACTACCAACGTTTCATGCTCTTAAATGTATTAATACCGTCCCAGGAATGAAAAAAAGTTTTTTTTTCATTTTTCAAATAGGTCAAAATTTATAATTACAAAGCTAAACACACACACACACACACACACACACACACACACACATATATATATATATATATATATATATATATATATATATATATATATAGAGAGAGAGAGAGAGAGAGAGAGAGAGAGAGAGAGAGAGAGAGAGAAAGAAAGAAAGAATAAAAGAAAAAAAAGAGACATGAAAAATACTAAAAGATAAGAACAAAATAAAAGGTTGAATTACTTGTTCTGTATAAACTACAACAACAAAAAATGAGGAATCACCAAATGTAAACTGACCGAAAAAAGAATGTGATAAAAAAACAACAAAGATGAGGATGAAAGTCGGTAATCCTGATTCTTTAAGCACGACTAATTCTCCATTGAAAGATTTGAGAGAGATGCTGATTTTTTCAAAATTGTTTCGGTTTGAGTAATTTGAGTTCTTCAAAAAACTCGAAAAAGAGGAAGTCCATGTTTTCTCAGCTGCTGTTTAACCAAAATAACAACTTCGCGATTCAGGATTTTTCTTCTCTTCTCTACCGAAAATGATATCTATAAACAAATGGACAACGTGTTAGATTTGGGTGCTAAACTTTCTCTTCGCTTTTACGCCTTATTTTTTTTCCGTCTTGTCTGATGGAACTGTAGAATACGCCGACGGTACCTCTGCGGGGTAAGACCTCCTTACCACCTGTTGACCACGGGCGACTACCCATAATGCCGAGGACAGGATTATGGTACCTTAGTTGTCAGTGGCCCGTAATAATTGGTCCCGTGACATGCAACACTCCACTTTAGCCCATACATGGGCTAGACGGGCGATCGGAGAGGTCCCATCGGTCGGTCATGTCAAGCCCTAGCAATTATATGAATCCTATCGTATTCTTCAAATTCTTCTTATAGCAAACACCAAAACTTTTTATCATATAGTTGCTAAAAGACCGGCAGTTTATTAATACACATTTTTTCCATTTACACCTTCAAAATCCGGTTAATTGTTAATAGATGATTTTTAGATTTTTTTTTAATTATAAAATTTGAGTTTCCAATTCCAAAAATTGGCGGAGTTAGGTCGACTTTTATGTTACATATTAATTGGATCCCTATTACTTTTAAGGTAGTATAGAAATCCTTATGGCGATCAGTGCGGCTGATGGCCTTGAGAGTGAGTGACAGCTTTTGACCTCACTCTCACCTTGCTTTCTGGGGATAGAATCGTGAGAACGGAACCCCGATAGAAAGCCCCCTTCCGGTTTAAGGTGGGCATCTCAGTAAGTCAGTTGCAGTAGTTAGTTGCAGTTAGTCAGTTGCAGAGTTAGAAGCTAGCAAGATGTGACTCTCCGCGCGCAGTTGTCTGGCCTGGGGATCCGGAATAAAATAACATCAAAAGTAAATCGAAGTCTTGTTGTTATTACTAAAAGCTAACAATGACACAAGGCTTCTGATAAGAAATGGTCCCCAACTGAACCAGACACGGAACCCAGATAAGAAAGACAGACGAGACCATTAGAAGATAGAAGACAGAAGACTAGATGATCAGAAGACGGCCGGAAGAATAGACCAGAGTAAGACGTAAGAAGAATACAACGTATAGATATTTGGTACCGTGACGAACGGCTACGTTACATTTAGCTCTCAAAATTTGGTGGAGTTCACAAAAATGGCGACTTTTTGTAATCTATTTTTGTCTGTAAAATGAGTTCTAGAGCTTCCCTTTTATATGAGGAATCCAAAAATTCTATCATAAAAGTCTTAAACGTAACCAATTTAAAGTTATTGATGATTTCTATATCCCGATGTGGCACTGTATCTATGACAATTTTTTTCTATTATTATTTCCATATATTGAACATTATTTGTACCAAAAAGATAGTTTGGAGTTTACCCAGTTTTGGTTGATTAGGTTGTTTTGTTTTACGGGATATCAACACTTTCCGGGCTATTCAATGTCAAATCATGCCAATTTGATAAAGAAAGGACTCAGATTGTTTTCAGTACCTACTGTTGCTTACATGGCCACACAATTACGTATTAAACAGAATCATTGCTGCTTAACTTCTATGCTCCAGTGGGAACTGAGGTTTTCAGCGTGAATTCACCGTAATCATGAAGTCTAATTATAGATAAACATGAAGTTAATGAAAAGTCTTACATAAAGAATTACTTCTACCAATTTAGGGTCTTTCGTCTGACGCCAAACTGCATCTCGTGATAAAGTTTAAGTTCTTAAGCTCTGGGGAATTCTTAAAATGACTCTTAGAGCAAACACCCACCCCTATTTTTCATACAGATGCTAGATGGCGATGGCTGAGGTTAAACCTCAGTAATCATTAATACACATAAAGTTAAGGAAAATCATTTTCTAAACAAATCATATATATATATATATATATATATATATATATATATTATTGGCATTTCAGTCTCGGAAGACTATGATATAGTTTTTGTGCCCCTGAAGTTACAGCGCCTCCTGTGACTGTAAAGTCCAATGTTAGAAAAACATTCTCGACCACAGATATCGCATGTGAAGGCTGTCCCTGAAGATGATGTGCCAGTGCTTTGTTGCCGCTGCTTTCTTCTGGACCTCCTAGCTTCATGGTGTTGTGCCAGGGTGGCTTCAGTGTCTGAAATCACCCTGGCGCAACACCATGAAGCTATATATATATATATATATATATATATATATATATATATATATATATATATTGTGCTTAATTGAAGTCGTACCTAATTTTGAAAGTTAATTAATTAATAATTAATTAATTAGGCGGGCATTAATTGATTAATTAACTTTCACAATTAGGTACGACTTCAATTAAGCACATATTCACAAAAAAATTGTCGGCTAAAATAAGCCATATCAAAATCACATCGTTTGTGTATTTACTTCTCATATATATATATAATATATATATATATATATATATATACCAATCTCCCCGTCGATTTCTTAAGCGGAGATTAACAGGTTTGCATTCAGAGTTTTCATTCTCCTGGACGGGTTACCTAACCAAGTTTATGGAGCCCAGTCTACCCTACTGTTTACCCATAGAGGGAGAACAATTGTTGGATTCATACCTTTGCCTATGGTATTAGTGATATGCTAAATGCATACAGCCTCGTCCAGGATTTGAACTGGTTTTGTCGCATTCATTTCCCACGTCAATGATCATTGCGCCTCGACAAATTATGTATTAAAACACATGAGATTTGACATTAAATGATCCACAAGATTTGATATGCCATTAAAACAAACAACAAACAACCAGCCAGCTGTAAGCCTGTGTGCAAAATTTCTAAAAAATGGCTTCTGAAATTACTGCCGACAACGGTCAGGCAAATTGAATATTGAATATTGATTGGTCTATAAATGTCTGGCTTATTATATTTACGTCTCAATTATTATCTAAGCTTAACTTACCTGGCACACTCACGTGTCGAGCGGATTAAACATTAATGAGCTCAGCTCCAGGGGGCCTTCCCCTTCAGCAGCACCTGACCTCTCGTCTAAAAGAGGATAAGGGCTGGGTTTATTGCCCACCGTCTGAGCTGAACAAAAAGAATAATGCCGACGGAGCTGAGGTATTTTTGGCATATCCCTACGGGGACGGGGTAGCCTATTGTGGGTACTAAACTTGTGCCACAGGATTGCATCGTTAGGGTGAGAAAATAGCCTCTAGTCTTTACTGAGTGTTACACAAAGCCAGGCAATGAAATAAAGATTGTACTGTGCTCTTTGTTTAACAGATGAGGACAAGCCCGCCTAGGAAATAAACTTTCGAAATTCGAGCTTATTGCCATAAGAAAAACGCCAACAATAAAAGAGTGGGATATATAGATAGTTTGGTTTTACGGCATATCAACCCTTTTTGGGTCATTTAATGCCGAATCACAACATTTTGATAAACGAAGGACTTAGTTTGCTTCTACTTAAGTGGTTACCCAATAAAACATAGAATTGGCTCATCTGTAGCTTAACCTCGGTGATCTAGTACGTGCAGAATATGTGACTGGAGGGAAGTACGTGTACAGAGTAGTGCGCAAAATAGGGCAATGTGTACAGAATATGTCGCCAAAAATGGGTATGTTCACTGAAAAGTAGAGTACATGTATAGGATAGGCCACCATAGGGTATGTGTAAAGAATAGGCGACCACAGGGAAGTCGTTTACAGAATAGGCCACCAAAAGGAGGTATGAGTACTGGTATAGATATATACAAATCTATCATATATGGTTTTCATTCAACAAATGGATATCCTACGTCCGGGGTACATTTGTGGCATATTAACCCCTTTGATAACACTGGGGAACACATTTGGACATAATTTCTGTTGAGTTTGATTTTTCATTTGTTTTAGAATAATATTGGCATGCTGATTTTAAAACTGCAATCAGTTTTCTACAACTTAATCCCCAAATGAGCCCAATTGTATCGTTTGTCTGTAAGTAATGTGACTGGTCAACTGATTGCGTTGATTATTTTATTGAAACGGAAGGAGAATTTTTCAGATCTGGTGATTCCCAGTCAAAGAACAAACATCAGCGCATTTGTGAAGCTAGTCTATTTTGCATATTTTAAATTCAAACTTGGCGATTAAGACAAATCTTGGACCCTCACCAAATGTGCAAGTAGTATGATAAGAGATTACAGATGTGGATCAAGAAAACACGTGATAAGTTGGCATTTGGTATACCTATGATTTGGAGAGAGACAAAATAGCATTGCACACATTGTTACTTTTGTTTAATGAAAACTTTACCATATAACAAGAAAACAAAAGTAAAATAGAGTATCCTAGTCTACCATCAGTTATACGCCCAATGCCTCATTTAGCTGAAATCCCAGTGGGGACAGTAAAGCTTGAGAGAAGCCTTGGGTGGAGAGGAATTGGCCTCAAAGATCTGACCTCAAACCTGTTGCTCCCAACGTTCTACATGAGCCATTTGACATAAATAAAATTATGTTCCCACCTCGCACACGAAACTAGTTCTCTTGAAGCACTGCATTAAAACATTGCCACCTGAAGGCAATTGTTTCAAGTACAAGATTTTTGGAATTTTCTGGCCTGTCAATTAAAAAAACAAGGCCGGTGTGTTTGATAGCCTCCAGATTCGGCTATTTATCAAAGATGAAAATTTAATCTGGATAATGTCAGAACTCAAAAAGAATGCTTGGTTCTTGAAAAAGTCTTTAACTTGTAAATATGATGCCTGACTATGGGGCATGAAGTGGAATCGTCAGATGAACACTAGGAAAAACTATGTGTAAAAAATGTTTATCTTAACTACTTGCATACAATTTAACTTTCAGTTACAATATCAATATAAAAAGGGGTATGTGTACAGGTCACTGAAAAGGGTCACGTGTACAGAATAGGTCGCCAACGGGGTGGGGGCATGTGTACAGAATAAGCCAACAATGGTAGGTATGTGTACAGAATTGGCCGCCAAAGTGGAGTACCTGTATAGGATAGGCAACCAACGTGGAGTATGTGTACAGAATAGGTGACTGGAAGATAGTACGTGTACAAAATATGAAAACTAGAGGGGAGTACGTGTACAGAGTAAGCCGCCAAATAGAGTATGTGTACAGAATAGGCCACTAATAAGGGGTATGTGTAGAATAGGTCGCCAACCGGAGCTATGTGTACAGAATAGGTCTCCAAAGAGGGGTACGTGTATAGAATAGGTCGCCAACGGGGGAATGTGTACAGAATAGGGCACCGACGGTGGGTATGTGTACAAAATAGGCCGCCAAAGTGGAGTACTTGTATAGGGTACAGAATAGACCACCAACTGTGGGTATGTGTGAAGAATTGATCGCATAGAGGGGTACGTGTAAAGAATAGGTCACCAACGGATGTGTACAAATAGGTGACTGGAAGATAGTACGTGCAGAATAGGTGACTGGAGGGAAGTACGTGTACAGAGTAGTCCGCAAAATAGGGCAATGTGTACAGAATATGTCGTCAAAAATGGGTATGTTCACACACACACACACACACACACACACACACACACACACATATATATATATATATATATATATATATATATATATATATATATATTAATCGGACTATCTGGCTTTGCCCAAATGAAAGGAATACAATCATATATAACAGTATGATAAGACATGAGTTCGACATTATATTTCTTCTAAATTAATTGATAAATTAATTAATCAATTAATTGCATTCGTTTATTTTGTATTCGAATTGAATCGTAGTAAAATACATATCTGAATAAAATTTTATCTCATTACTGAATAAATTAAAAAACATAAAAAAATGATCAATTGATTTCATTGATTCTAAATTGATTCAAATGCCACAATTATTATTACAAAATACGTTTGCTATTAAACAAATATTCACTTCTAAAGAAAACAGAAAGCCAAAAAATATTTAAAAATAATTGACGGTTTACAAAACTTAAAGTTTAAAAGATTGTTCAAATTTATCGCAAATGTAAACGTATCCTAGGTATGATGTTAAACTATATCAAATGATTAAGATCCAATTGTGGAGCTCTGGGGAGTCTTGAGTACCTCTTCATTGCCATCACTCCCAGGTCCACTCTGAAACGAAGTCGTAATGTTACATAATTATTAGATTCCTAATACTTATGTACAGTAGTGTAGAAACCAAAATGGCTGTTATAAGTTCAGCCGGTAGCCTTGAAGGATTGAATGACAAGGCTTGACCTCAGTCCTGATCCTCCCTCCGGTGGATACTGTGAGAATCGATGGAGAAGACCCTCTTCCCGTTTAGATTAGAAAGAGATTTTAGTTAGTATCGGCCAAACCACGATGGTAGTCAGTCGTGTTATGCACGCTGCCGACTCAGTCTGCGTATGTAGTCTGGTGGGGATTCGAAATAAAAAATGATCTAAGTAAATCGAAGACTTGTGTTATCTAAAAACTCCCAATGACACAGGGCTTCTGATAAAGAGAAATCCCCAATGGAAGACCAGACACGAAGGCCCTAAGACGAAGTCCAGACACTTGAAGAAGAACGTAAGATACTAAAGATGAACAGAAAAAAATAGAAGTAAGAAAGTAAAAAGAAGAGTATACAACAGTAATATTTATTAGTGTCCCATCTATTGGTAAAATAGAAAAAAGTGAGTTTAAAATATTATTAAAGAAATTGAGTTTTTGAAAGAATGTTGAATACCCATAAAGAATAAACAAAACAAAACGTCTTCGGCATAGAATTACCCAACAAGGTTTGACCCACCGTAAAATTTAACCAACCATGTGTAAACTAACTAACTGATGTTTAGTTTCGTTTGGTCTGTTTGGTTTTATGGCATATAAACCTCAGTGGGTCATTTAATGCCGATAAAGTTTCGGGATAAATCCATTCTTAATGGATACTCATTTTTTTACAAACACATTTTTCTATTTAACCCATAGATGGGATCCTAACACTGTTAACCTTTGAATCAAACGTGTTATTATACCCAACTGGATTAAGAAAAAGGTTTATGCCATAAATTGGTTTGGTTTGTTTTGGTATATTTTACGGCATATCAACCTCGGTGGGTCATTTAATGCCGACAAAGTTTTGAAATAAATTCATTCTTAATGGATACTCATTTTTTTTACAAACACATTTTTCTATTTGACCCATAGATGGGATCCTAACAGGTACTACCAATCTGGGTCAGAGTGGACCAGGGAGCAATGGTTATGAATGGTTGCTCCACATTCCCCAACCTCCAGAATTGCAACCTCACCATCAGTCAGAGTTTAACGTCATATCCAGTACATAAAGATCCTCAACCACCGCCTTCTAGCACACATATGATAAAAAGTGTTTAGGTTACATTAAGGCCAATAGGGTAGGTACAATCATATAGGTGCTGGGACTTAACGGTCGATTGATCGGAGCGGGCCTCTCCGACCGCCCGTCTAGCCTAGGTGAAGTGTCTAAGTGGAGAGTTGCATGTCATGGACTGCTCAGCCACCAGGATTCCGTCCTTAAACATCACGGGCTGCCACCCACGGCCAACAGGTGGCCCCTTAGGGAGTATTAATCCTCTGTAGAGGTGCAGTCGGTGTATTCAAAAGCCGACAGGGCTGTGTTACTAGTGTGAACAAATTCGAGTGTAAATGGAAGCAGGTCTCCCCAGATCTCCAAAAATTTCAAAGTATCTTTGCTGATTTCAGCAGTGCCGTGGTCTGGTTGATCTCGATTCTTTCTCTGATCTATAAGGTCAGCTAATCTCTTTTGCTCTCATCTCGATTGATTCGTGTCAAACATCGAACCGAAAACTCTAACTCAACGCAAGAACGCTGAAGGAGCAAAATGGTTAAACAGGTGTTGTCTGGTTGGTTGGTTGGTTGGTTTTTTACAGCATGGCAAATACACTTCATTTCGATAATATAATCGCATCATGCGCACCAGCTAGTAATTTGCCTTGTGCATAAGACTGTTTCAAGCTAATTTAAATCTATTTTTTTCTTCTTTCTTCTTCAAATTTGGTGTGCTGATGGTGAATGGGACTAAACCTCAATAATTCATTGCCAAAATTTCGGGTACTTCTTTCCGTTTTAAAAAAAAGAACACTGTAATTCTATTTAAGAATGATATTTTAATGGGACAATATTTAGAGCCGAAGTTGAATGAGTCAAACTTCAATATTTGTATTAAGGCTGTTGGAATTTTTGTGGATATAAGGCTTGTAGTAAATGCTACTTGTACTTATTGACTCGCCGACTAACATGTGACCAGCCTGTTGTCCAATCAATGGCAGTGCTCTGCTGCTGTTGTTTTATACTGGCTGATTCTCATCTTAGCTCATTACTACTTGGATCTTCTTGGACGACGGACCTAAAGGATTTTATATCACGCGACTTATTCACTTACCAAAGGATTCTATATCACGGGACTTATTCACTTACCAAAGGATTCTATATCACGGGACTTATTCACTTACCAAAGGATTCTATATCACGGGACTTATTCACTTACCAAAGGATTCTATAACTCGGAATTACTTACTTATTTACTTTAAGTTCTTTTACAACTGGCCAAGGATGGCGGCCAGATACTTAACAAAGGCTGTCAAAAATCTAGCTTAACTTAATTTTGTAAATATTTTTATTCATTTTTTTAATTCTTGGTCGCAAAGCAATTGATACAATTTGGTCAACCATAGAAATCCAAAAATATTTGCCGAGATCATCCGCATAAATAACAGCCATTGCCTTTTTAAAAAAATTCTAGCTAGTCTAGGCATCATTCCAAATGGAGGTATTAACCCCACATCCAACAAAAGAACTTAGATTTTCCCAGTGCTAAGCAATAACCACTGTATTTGCAGATTACCCTCATGACCAGATGATAAAGTTTCAGCTCAAGGAAGCCAGCAGAAATATGAGTATTTCTTTTCAGTTGGTCACATTTTAGCAACAGCATTTAACCTAGATAAAAAAGAATTAACAAAAAGAAAGGTTAATTTATGCCGAAGATATTTTGTTGTATTTATTCTTGTTAGGTATTATTTTTCTTTTCTTTTTTTTTAAACTCATTTTTTAATAAACACATTTTTTTAAACGGAGTTTTCATAAATATTTTTTTTCTAAATACATTTTTAAAAACTCATTTTTTATCTGACTGATCGGAAGTGGGTTCTCCAACTCAGGTTTAGTCTTTTTTGGTGTAGTGTATTTTTTCTTTAGCAAGATACAAATAATCTGTTGCCTCGGCGTTAAGAATATGATGCATTGTGATCTTTGGAGCCGGACCCTCAGTGTATTCACTTGGTTTGTTCAAACAAATCAATCAATCAGTCACAGTGAGTTTCTAGTTCACCTCGAATCCACCCTTTTCTCTCTGTGGCACCGGTGTGGAATCGATCAAAGAAGTGTAATATATATATATATATATATATATATATATATATATATATATACACATATATATATATACATATATATACATATATATATATATACAAACACACACATATACACACATATATATATACACACATATATATATATATATATATATATATACAAACAAACATACACACAAATATATATATATATATATATATATATATATATATATATATATATATATATATATATGTTCAATATTTGCGTCAGTTACTATTCATTTTACAATGATTCGTTTCAAGTTTCTTCCCTGATGTTAGTTGGTGCGATTCCCCTCCAGTGCCAGTCAAAGAAAGAATAAGCCAATATTTAAAAAGCTGGAAAAGATACGATTTGTAATAGATCAATCATTGATTGATTCTGATTGGTTAGAAATAACACAAAACTGACGAACGAATCAGATTTAAGATTGTCTCGTGTGGCGTGACGGTTAACAAGCTTGGATTGCAAACAATTTTTAGGGATTCACACAATTGACCGATACATTCTCCGGCTTTCTTCAGGTGTAATATGTTCCTCGGTTAAAAAAGATCAGATAAAATTGTACGGTATCTTAAATACAATAAGGGTTTCTGGCATGGTGTAATGAGCTTTTATAATAGTATTTTGAGAAGGGTCTTGGATATCTATCAAAAAAACATCTTGATAATTAAACACCGTGTTTGTGATCGATGCATTCTCCGGCTTTCTTCAGATGTAATATGCTCCTCGGTAAAAAAAAATCAGAGGAAATTGTACAGTATCTTAAATACAATAAGGGTTTCTCACGTGGTGTAATGGGCTATTATAATATTATTTTTGAGATGGGATTTGAATATCTAATAATAAAAATCTGGACAACATAAACAAAATATTACTCTATTAATTACTCCGCTAAAATTGATTCAAATAAATATTTTGCAGATAAAAAAATAACATCAGTAATAGCGGATAACAACCGTATGCACTTTTAACATTAAAAATGAATATAATAAATAATAGATAATAAAAAATAAATAATGATATATGTTGTTACGCTCTTCAATCGTTTTCTCAGAGATTTAATAAATTTCATATTTATTAAAGTAAGCATTTATTTATTAAATAAGTATTAGATTATTTTAATAACTTGATTTTCTTTCTAAAGAACAAAATAAGATTATATAAATTAAAATCAATAAGCTATTTAGATAATAAAGTATTTTGTTTTTGTCGTCTACGCAACTTTTTGAGCGATACATTGTCCGGCTTTCTTCAGGTGTAATATGCCCCTCGGTAAAAAAAAAAAAAAAAAAAAATCAGATGAAATTGTGCAGTATCTTAAATAAATAAGGGTTTCTCGCATGGTGTAATGGGCTATTATAATACTATTTTTGAGAAGGGACTTTAATATCTATTTTAAAAATTTGGACAATTAAATACCTTTTTTTTGACCGATATATTCTCTGGGTTTCTTCGGGTGTAATATGCTCCTCGGTAAAAAAAAAAAACAAAAAAACAGATGAAATTGTACAGGTATCTTAAATACAATAAGGGTTTTTCGCTTATGATACAACCCACGAAGTTAGTATTATTGTTGTGGTTTTAAGGGGTCAAATAAGAAACAAAACGACGGGTAACAAATGTAGAAAAATGTACTAACAGAAAGTAGACAAATACAATAGAGAGATGTGGAAATTACGTCCCGAGCATACTCGCATTGGCTTACTGCTAAGCCACAATTATCCTTGTTACTTATAGTAACCTGTCGGCGCATTCCATTAGTCTTATAGGGTGTATCACCTATAACAATTATAATTTCAGATATATACACACACATATGTATAAACATATATATAAAAGATGTGTCATATAATTATCGAGATTGAAGCTGTATTTATCAAGATAGAAATGAACAATGAATGGAACGTTAATTTTTTTTCAGAATACAAGGTGTGTCATAAAAGTGCCGAGTTTGAAGCTATATTTTCCACGATAGAAATGAACAATGAATGGAACGTTAAGTTTTGCAGAATACAAGGTGTGTCAAAAAGTAAAAAAGTCTCGATACTTTTTTGACACACCTTGTATATACACATATATATGTAAAGAATGCACCTCAGTAATGAATTTTGTTAGGTTTATGAATTGTTCGTTTCAAGTTAGACTGAGTGACCTGTATTTGTTAATATAGATGTTAGTGAAACTACCATTTTATTACCTGTCTGTGTAATTAAGTTTTTTATTAAGTCCACATAGATAGTAGCTTTTTATTTTGTTTATCCATTTGTCTTCCAGTTTTTCGATTACTGATTTAATTCTAATGTGTTTTTTTTTTTTACAATCATTTTAATAATTGCGAATTTAACATCACTGTGAAAATCGTGACCACTTGAAGCGGAAGTGTTGTTCTGTAGTTGAAATTTTAATTGTGATCCATACATTTGATTCTGTGTCAAGAGTTGTTTAGTCTAAAATAAAATGGTCATTCTGACTTTCCGACATATTGTTTTTTTGCAGCGTGTGCAACCTAATAATTAGATTACATTTTTGCTTCTGTAATTTGATTCGTGTTTAAATTTTAAAAGTCTTTGCTGTAAAAAAATAGATAATCTGAAATAATATGTCGTTTTTTCCTCTTATCGTATATATATATATATATATATATATATATATATATATATATATATATATATATATATCACACCAGTAAGACCGACAGTGAAATATTAAAGACAAAAATCAACAAATATAGAACTGATAAGACTTTAAAGACAAAATAAATGTATTTTCTACAGGTATATATTCTTATATTTATTTATTTATAATATTCCGTATATGTAAAACTATATACACAGATCTTTATATGTACGTTTGAGTTCTTAATTTTGATTGAATCCTATCAAAGTTACACTTAATATCATCCACTTTTATCTATCTATCTATCTATCTATCTATCTATTATTATTATACTGAAGCTGAGATAATCACCTTTTATTTCCTAAAGGCCCTTTTCCTGTTTATTTTAATGACACAAAATGCATACTAAAATATACCTTGCTTTTAGGATTACGTTATGTTTGAAAAAACATAATCTTAAATTGTTCTAATTAGTCGTAATTAGCAATTAAGACAAAAACTGACCCCTCTCTCACTTTCATTCTGCATAGAATTTCACCCTCTCTATTTATATTTAATTACCTCCCCTTATATAATGTTAATCTCTCTATGTGAGTGAGAGTGAGAACGGAGATTTATTGAGACATTTAATTATGTTAAAATTAATTTTAAGATAAGGGTGAGCGGGTGTAGGCGTAGCTACTGTGGGCCAGCAGTGGACTCGACATTTCTAGAACCCTCCTCCAGTAGGCATAAAAAGAAGATTTTTTGCTGGAACGTCGGGAGTGAGAGGCAGTTTGTAACTCGTTACTATTCTGTAGTGAAATCTGTCTGGTTTGAGCTAACATTTCTTTTAGGGAAAAAGAGTTTGTAACTCGTTACTCCTATGTAGTAAAATCTGTTTTGTTCTGGCTAACATTTATTTTGTGGAAAGAGTTTTTAGCTCATAACTACAGTGTAGTAAAATTTGTGTTTTGCTCTAATATTGTGCGAACCAACGTTTTTTTTTTCTAAGTTTTGGTTCCCGAGGTTACTCGGTTGCAGGCCACGCCAGTGGAGTCTGTTGCGATCTGCTGCTACCTTTCTGTAGTCGGATGACCGCGGATAAACCCTGTTAACAGTTATTGCGAGAATACGCAATAATGTTATATACTGGGGTTTTCACCGTACCAAATCAGCATATAACGTTGTATACCCTTCTTACTTCTTAATCTGGTCGTCTTCTCTTCTGGCCGGCTTTGGTTCTATCTTCTAACATCTTGCGTCTGGGGTTGTCGTGGGGATTCCGGGTCTGGTTTCTGTTAGGGATCACTCCTTATCAGAAGCCCTGTGTCATTGTTAGTTTTTAGGTAATAAACACAAGACTTCGATTTACGTTGATGTTACTTTATTTGTAAATCCCCAAACCCAGACAATCTGCGCAGATGAGACTTACATGTTGCTAGCTCGGCTTCTAACTTCTAACTGACTTAAACTTACTATATCCTTAAACCGGAAGAGGGCCTTCTATGGGGGTTCCGGTTCTCACGATTTATCCCCGGAAAGCAAGGTCAGAGTGAGGTCAAGCGCTGTCACTCACTCTCAAGGCCATCAGATGTACTAAGTGCCATAATGATTTCTACAATACCTTATAAAAGCATTAGGGATCCAATAATTATGTAACAATAACAACTCACTGGATACGCTGGATATACATTAAAAATCGGTCTTTTTACTATATATTTGAGCACAATTGACCAAAAATGATAGTTTAAAATGTATTAAAAAATAAATTACATGTGTAATATTATTTTACTTTTGTTTACTGATGCTCATCATGTTACTACTTTTCGAGTTTGACCTTAAATAATCGATTTAATTAATGTTAATGTTTTTAAACTGAAAATGAGTGAACAAATTGGCAGTGCCTGTTATATACTATTATTTTCGGTCAAGTTTGCTCAAATATATTTCAAACCTACCCGTTTTCATGTATTTACGGAATAAATAAAATTATTTAAGATTTTAAGGCTTATTACAAGTTCTTCAGCGTATGAGTAGCACAGGGATCTGTGCGGTAAAGTAAGGAGCTGATGGTAGGTGTGGCGCTCCACCTCAGATGCTAAAAATAATCTCCTTGGTCTAGCGCTAGTGAAAAGGGGATAGACTCCCTCGCTGTCTGATTGATACCGACATTAGGACCGCCACGACGACTTTTTACTTTACAAGTTCTTCTTAGAAATCAATAACACAAAATAATGAATACGCTCATTACAGAAGAATTAATAACTTGTAAATGAAATGTCTTTGTCTTTTTGGTCTAAACACGTAGAAAAAAATAGGACCATCTAAAAAATGTTGTTTTCTTCTATTCACATTATCAGTCTTTTGTCTTTTTATTTATACTGCAATTTGTTTCCCCTTTATATAATCCCACCGATATTTGTACGCCCCAAAACTAAGGGGAGGGGGAATTAAGTGACCTGAAAAAATGATACCTTATAAAATTCAGTCATTGATAAATCAACACTGAAAATTTCATTAAAATCGGATAATTCTCTGATCTTTTTTTTCAATCGGGGTGGGGTAAATTTATTTTGTAAAATACGGATTTGTTTTCATCTTTGACAATACCTACCTAATACCGACTATCTACCGAGAGCTGAATGGGCATTATATTAATACATAAAGCTTGAAAATGAATTTAACATCTGAAAAACGTGTTGGACATCTAGTATAATAAATTTAAAAGAATTAAAACTATTTTGTGGTTATTATTTTAGTGGTATATACTACATATATATATATATATATATATATATATATATATATATATATATATATATATATATATATATATATAATATATATATATATTGGCACGTTTTTGAGAGGGTTGCACCTACACACATATTATTATTATTATTATTTTAGTATACAGCAATTCACCAATAGTCATATAAATATATATATATATATATTATATATATATTATATATATATAGAGAGAGAGAGAGAGAGAGAGAGAGAGAAAGAGAGAGAGTAAATAGATTGATAGATAGGTAGATAGATAGATATGTGTGTATCCAACAATAAACGAAGGAAATGTGAAATGGAAAAAATCAGCAAAGATTATTATCTATATTCCCATTCTTAGAGTATTGAAAACGCACTTATATGAACTTCCAAATCTTCTTATATTGTTTATAAACTTGAAGCCAGACACAAACACATTCTTGCAAACACCTAACACTATCTGATAAGGATTTATTTTGCTTCTAAGGTCTCTTACACCGAACACTTAAATGATAATATGGTTTAAATATCTTAATTTGGATCTATGTTTTATTTATTATATTTTACGTTAGAATAAAACAGAAACCTTTTCTTGATTCATCGTTTATCTAGCAGAGTTTTTTTCGACCAAAGCTCGCAAATGGCTTTTTCATGCATTTTAATAGAAGATTTAATAATTTATTTATGCTTTATGTGAAATAGAATAGTAATCTTTTCTGGGTTTATAAAAATGACCTTTTTTCACGGATTTTATCAGAGAATATTTATTGTATCCTCGAATGATGATAATATCTGGGAATTAAATGTTGGTGTCAGTTTTTTTTTATCATGTTAAGCCTTAATTTTCATGATAAATCCAAAGGTTATTTTTGAAAAATTTATCCTATCCTACCATTTATTGTATAATTCGGCAAAGGAATTTGATTATTCGTTGCGGTAGACCGCATACTACAATAGAAACAATATGGTAGACAGCATAATCGAATAGAAACAATATGGTACATCATATAATACAATAAAGAACAATATGGTAGACCGCATAATACAATAGAAATTATGTGGTTCACTGATAATATAATAGAAACAATACAACAGAAATAATGTGATTGCATTCGTAAAATCTCCCCCAGTGGGACCACCTGTTGGCCATGGGTGGTGACCAGAGGATGCTTAAGAATGGAATCCTGGTGAATGAGCTGTCCATGACAGGCAACACTTCACTTAGACCCTTACTTAGGCTTGACGGGCGGTCGAAGAGACCTCCTCCGATCAATCGGTTGGTCACGTCAAGCCCTAGCACCTATATAATTGTCCCGACCCTATGCCCTTATGGCAACACCAAGCCTTTTTATCATATGGGTGCTAGAAGGCGGTGGCTGAGGGTCTTCATGTCCTGGGAATAATGTTAAACTCTTAGGGTGAGGTTCCCGTTCTGGAGGTCTGGGGAATGTGGAGCAACCCTTCATCACCATCGCTCCCAGGTCCACTCTGACCCGCGGTGGTAGTATCCGTTAGGGTCCTATCTATGGGTTAAATAGAAAAATGTATTTATAAAAAATGAATATCCACTAAAAATCAATTTATTTCAAAACTTTGTCGGTATTAAATGACCCACTGAGGTTCATATGCCGTAAAACAAATCAAACCAAACCAAAACAATGGTGTTTACATTCGTAAATAACTACCTATGACGGTGTTAATAAAGACTTACAGGTCTTCCATGATTATTTTGCGAGATACAATAAAATTCTGCTCTATGAACATAGCTGGAATAAATATGTCTTCTCGAGCGAGGAACTAAAACAGAGATATGTTAACCCTTCAAATGAAGGTGGCAAAAAGGATAGCGTATATATGAAGTCAGCGACGCTTGGTTACTGAGAGTTTCTTGCCTATTCGATTTTCAAACCAAGCCAAGCGCCGTTGACTTCATGTCCACGCTACTTAACAGATATAAATGCTCCATCCACGATATTGAGCACTATTTAGTTATAAATATAGCACACAATATATATATATATAATATATATATATATATATATATATATAATATATATATATTTGTTCGGGATGAATTTGACGTTTCATAAGGAAAAAGAAAAAAGTGCTTGTAACTACAGAATTTAATGGATTGTGAAGAAATTCAACACACACAGAAATTACACTACTGTAAACAAGTTTCATTGAAAATAACCGCCATTAGCGTCGATCACAGCCTCAATCCTGTTCTGGAACCTGGAGCAAGCTGATGTTACAGTTTCCCTGGGAAGAGTCTCAAAAACTACCTTAATTCTGTTGATTAACTGGGCTTTTTATAGTACTGGCACGGCGATTGTTGTCTTTCTCAACAGCACCACATACATAATAATCCATGGGGTTAAAATCTAGGGAGTTCAGAGGCCAAACATTGTAGTCGTAAACATTCGCCGACAACCATTTTTGACTTTTCCCAGATGTGTGGCAGGGGACCGAATCCTGCTGCCATACATATGACCTACCATTGTCTACCCTTGTTATCCAGAGCTTGGCTACAATGTTTAGCAACTCCACGTAGGCATCTGAATCTCCCCAACACTTTTTCTGCAGATTTCCGAGGAATTCTGCTGTACGAACGCAATCAGATCGTCTGTTATGTTGCTTTCTTCTAGACACAGCCTTGTAGTCTCCATTGCAATTTTCCACTTCATGCCTGATTGTTTTTACAGTGTTCAGGGAGCATTGGGCAGCAACCATAATCTCCTTATTTTGCTGACCGGCGCAGATCATCATGATACTAGTTATTCTCTTCCATGATTTAGGTGGGTTCCAGTCATCCATTCTATCTGTCATCAAGTATATGAATAAAGAAGGATCAAAGCTTTTAAATGATGCACAGTGTGCGTCAATACTCCAACCTACGCAGAAAAATCACCAAATAGAATATGTCATTTATCCCGAAAACCCTGCACACACACACACACACACACACACACACAACACACACATATATATATATATATATATATATATTAATAAATGGATATAAGTAACCTACTCGAGTTTCATCACCTGAATCGTCAGGGTT
The DNA here is from genome assembly GCA_023376005.1 of Doryteuthis pealeii. Classification (NCBI taxonomy): domain Eukaryota; kingdom Metazoa; phylum Mollusca; class Cephalopoda; order Myopsida; family Loliginidae; genus Doryteuthis; species Doryteuthis pealeii. Next base: position 126,738,176 of record CM042141.1, read on the forward strand.
ACATCCGCTGAATTAATCGAGCTTTCGATTAATCTCAGTTGATATCACGCATGTCTGTTGGAATGGGTCTTATCGTTACAGATAGATGCTTGTTTATAAACAAGCGTCTATGTGTAACGAAAACTCGATTAATTCAGCGGATGTAACCCTGACGATTCAAATGATGAAACTCGAGGAGGTTACTTTATATCCATTTCTTAAATAAATTTTGCTCTACATTGTATTGAGCACTTTGTATTTGTTTTTCACGGTCTTAACCCCTGGATTCTGTGCGCTCCCAACGATCGTACCCGTATCCACCGGTAAGCCACTACTCATACATATATATATATATATATATATATTATATATATATATATATAATTATTGTTATTATTTGCAAACATAATTAGGAACTATGGATACTCAAACAGAATTATTTTATCACTGCATAGAAATTCATAAAACCACAAAGAAAAAAACACGACATCAATAAACCACCCAACTGAAAACGGTTCGGTTTCTTAAAAGATGAACTTGCATTTATTTTAAGCGGTGAATAAGGATTGTTGAATCTATATAATAAAACAAGTGTTCCTACCAAATACGACCGTTTTTATCTTGCAACACCCTCTGGTTAAAAATGAGAACGTCCAAATGAGTGTTGTCGCCTAAGCTAAATAATGGAACATTCAGTTTTAATTAAAAAGAAAGAAAACTAAGAATGCTACACAGAAAAAATATAATAAGAAATAAAGAAAGAAAAAAGAGAGTATTGGAAATACATGGTGGGAGCGTGTGTGCGCGGAAGCGTTCACGCTAATCTGATTCAATCGAATATTGTGAAAAGTTGAATAGAAGGAAAGAAAGAAAAATATTAATTCTCTATAAAAAAAAGGTTGATCCCAATAATAACGAGAATTATATTTACATAACACATACCAATTTTATTTTTAACTTTTTCAAATTTTTGATATTACTAATAAGAATTATTCTAGACAGAAGCATCTATATCTGCTGTATTGTCCTCGTCCGGAAGATGGAACTTCCGGCTGAGGGACAAAGAGAAAGATAAAAAATAGATATTTAAAAAGAAAGAGAAAGCGGTCAAGGAAGCAGGGTGAAGATAAAGAAATATATAACAAAGGTCCGTTATCAGATCCAAAAGATAAAGATGTGTAGGCGTATCGTCAATACAAAAAGTCAGGGGAGAGACAGCCGACGAGAACGTGCGTGACCGGCGCGGTCGCGCACCATCGCTGCCAGCGGGCAGTGAGGTTCGTCCACCCCTCTTTGCCTCAGATCCAAGCAGTGGTAGTAGTCATAGTTAACCCTCGGTCATTTCATTGTCAATGCTCGCCGCTCACCACGTACAACCAAGAAGAAGAAATAAAGTCAAACCTCCTCTATACTCATGTGTTGCGATTTCATTAAGCGACCACTACATATATCGTCTAGAGTTAGAGACGAATCCCGCAGTATACCAGCAACGTATACGATTCAGAGTAGCGAAGAAGGCGTTACGCAACATATCATCATAGACCGTTGTCACAACTGGTAACATTGGGTGTATACGCAGGTGATCTGGCAATAAATTCTAGTTTATTTATCTTGTACCCGTTCCATCAACTTATTTCAATTTAGAAATTGCCACATCAATTTACAGTGAAGATAATATTAAATTTGTCAAAAACGGGCAAGTTTTCTATCTTGGTCCACCGGTCCGAAATGATTTTCCTGCTTATTTAGTCACCAACAACCAGCGAAATCTGTCTTGGGTAAACAAGAGTCTTCCCTTTGAAGAAACTATAAGTAGTTGAGGCTGAAACAACTCTTTACACTTTGCAAGACACACGTCAAGAAAATAACAGCTTATCACTCGTCTCCTTGGATGGCTGCCCATTTCTCGCGTACTGTTCTCTTCAAATCCTTCCAAAAAACTGACAATCGGCTTTTACCAGTCATCGTACTTGGCACACCTCACCGTGTTGTCATCCTAAACCGTCAACCATGACTGCCACCACGGTACTTATTTTACTTTCTTATTTCCTTTATATCAATCTATCATCTATCTATCTATCTATCTATCTATCTCTCTCTCTCTCTCTCTCTCTCTCTATATATATATATATATATATATATATATATATATATATATATATATAATATATATTGTATATATATATGTGTATATATATGTATATATATATATGTATATATATATATATATATATATATATATATTATATATATAATATACAGACATATACACACACATATATGTATGTGTATATAGAGTTTATGTTTTATTGTATTTACTTTTTATTATTCTTTGCTTGCCTTCCTTAGAGCAAATCTCATGATCCTGTTCCTGGTTTTTGTTCCAGCTACCTTTGCCAAACGACAAAACACTGGACTGTTGGTATTTTTTCTTAAATTCATTTACCTCTGTTCAAGCTCCAATTTACTCATCATGAACTTTCACTTCTCTCAGATGTTTTTTGCACTCTATATGTATTGGAGCACTACAGATATTTTCCGGGCCTTATCAGTGCGGGTAGACTGGCAGTCTACATCAAGCTGGAATCGGAACACGATCGATTTGTCGTTAGTCGACCCTTCCATATATATATATATATATACATATATACATATATATATATATATATATATATATATATATATATATTATATATATATATATAGTCATCAACATACAGTCCTGTTTCGCCGTATCTCTCTTCATCAGGCTGGTATCGGAACTCGAGCGATTTGTCGTCAAGCAAAGCTCCTACCTACGAATCGTCTCTCTCTCTCTCTCTCTCTCTCTCTCTTCTCTCTCTCTATATATATATATATATATATATATATAATATATATATATATATATGAAGAAAAAATATATATGTTATATCTCAGGGAGTAACTTCTTCTGTGTCTACACGTTCTCGTTCTCTCTCATTGTTAATTGTTCATATAGGCATGGGAAATATAGATTAGTAAACAATTTCACATACCTAGGTAGTAATATCTCATCTACAGAAAGCGATGTCAATATACGCATAAGAAATGCATGGAGAACAGTAGATATATTATCGATCTCATGGAAATCTGATATCTCTGATAAGATAAAGCTAGAATTCCTCCAAGCTGTACCCATGTCAGTGCTACTGTATGGCTGTACCACTTGGATTCTTACAAAATGCTCGAAGAAAAAGCTAGATGGGACCTTTACACAGATTATGCGTGCTGTGTGGAACAAATACTCGATGCGACGGCTCAACAAAAGCAGCTGTATGGCCACTTGCCACCTGTCACACAAACCATCGAAATGTGACGAACAATACTTGCTGGACACCGTTGGAGATGTAAGTACGAGCCCATCAGTAACTTTCTCCTGTAGAAACCTACAGATGAACAAACGAGTGTGGCCGACCAGCAAAATGGTGCATTTATCTTCTCTGTATGGATACCGGATGCCGCGCGAAGGACTTGCAAGGAACGATGCTGGATAGTGACGTGTGTCAAATCCGTGCCGTCTCACTACTTGTTGTTGTTGTTGGTGTGATGGTGATGATTTTGATGATGATGATGATGATGATGATGATGATCTACTCCAGGGGAGGGACAAGTATGGTTGACTTCACTCGAAGTTTGAATTTAATTAATGATTCATAAGAAACTGACACAGTCTTTTGGTGAGCATTTTAAAGTTTGTTGCACTTCTAGTCCAGCAAGTATTTCTTCAACAGCGCTGGCAGGAGGAAGATAAGCAGGGGATAGGATGAATGGGGAGTAATGTCCGGTCTTCTGTTCACAAGGAAACGGAACAGCCGAAATCTAAAGGAAACCCCCTTGGGGCACATAGCATGGGCCACGAGTGATTATGTTGTGAGTCTATTCACACAAAACATCTCACAGACGGAGTAAGTCGTCGCCGTGACTATTTTCAACGTAGCCTGGTCGCTCTCACTAAGTCGTTGGCCATTTCCAGTAGCAAACAGGTATCTATACAACTGTGGTGCCGTAGGTCTGACGAGTCATAGGCTGACCACGGGTGGGAGCCATATTATATTAGTTTTCTTGCAGTGTAATAGGGTTTGTCAATTTTTATTGAACACTCTCCTCCAAGATTGCACAATAAATTAATGATTGAGAATTGATAGATAATGGTGATATTTGAAATTTTCAAACTATCTTATTATAATGGAGATTGTGTGTTTTTCTGTCTGTAACCGAAACTATATTACTACTCAAGTCACAATTTCCTTAGTTATTGACATCACATTCTCCATGATTTAATTTTTATTTAAACCTCAATTATCAATAAAATTGTAGTACACTATTAATACTGTTAACCATATCTACATATTAACAACATGCAATTATATATATATATAACAAAATTGCGGTTTATAGTGTGAACGGGAAGGCTAATTTGTATATTGATATTAAAAATGTGATTTTATTAAATATGTGCTTAGTATTATTGATTTTTAACTGTTTGGTTTTATTTTAATGAATATAAGCAAAAATCTCTTCAATGAATCTTAAATGAAATCCATTAACAAGAAAAAATAACTGTCATTTTATTCTTTACTTCCTCTTTTAACTAAATACTTAAATTAGAAAAAATAACAATAAAAGATGAGAGTGATGGAAGAGTAAGTTTCAGTTGTTCTATTTTTCTATTATACCCCCCTCTGTTTCAAATCATTTTATCTGCATTCTTATTTAGTTTCATGAGCCTTTCTAATTTAATACAATATTTTATTACATGAAAATTTAGATACTTGCACCCGGAGGGTGCATATATTTGCTAGTAACTATAAAGTTTATTGTTAAAATAATAATTCTCTAATGATTCTGAATCACTCACAAAGAATTGGTAGGTTAGTTGGTTAGTTAGTTGGTTATTTGGTAATTCGTTGGTTTTATGACATGTACGATGTATATTAGAAATGTTCCAGGCTGGTCACATTCTTCGATGTGAGGGGCATCGTCCACTGCGAGTTCTTGCCAAAGGACCAGACGATCAACCAGCATGTCTACAAAGAGATACTGTGACAGGACAACTCGTGAGTACTTTACGATGACAACGCACCTGCCCACGCTGCCCTGAGTATCCGAGAGTTCCTGCCCAGAAGAACAAGCATCTGTGCTGGAGCAACCTCCTACTCACCCGACCTGGCTCCATGTGATTTTTTCCTTTTCCACAAGCTCAAGGACATAATCAAGGGAACCCGTTTTGAGGATGTGCACGACATCAAAAAGGTCATGACGACAGAGCAACGGAGAATCTAGGAAGAATCTTTCCAGGAGTGCATGCTAGCGTGGCAGAGAAGGATGGAAAATGCATTAGACTCAATGGGGATTACTTTGAAGGGGATAACTTGTAGTTTTATTCGTTTATTTATTTAGTTTAGATTTGAAATAATGTTTTTGTGACACTAGTCCTGAAACTTTTCTGACATACCTCGTAAAGCCTTGTTGATTCATCTGAAGTTATTTTTGCAACTAATGATATGGTTTCAAGTAACATATTTAAAAACAATTATAACTTTTAAGTATTTTATATGAAATAACAAAGTATTTAGGTGGATGATATTTTATTATAGGAACGATCGTTATAACATTTCGTTTGCTTAGCAAACCATCGTCAGGGTATCATTGGTAATTAGTCGTATAGAAAAAAATTAAAATATTGGTTAGGAATTTTTTTTAGATTCCCTGACGATGTTTGATAAGCAACACGAAATTATTATAACGTCGGCTCCTGTAATAAAATATCCCATCTTAATATATTGTCCTTTCATATATATATATATATATATAATATTATATATATATATATATATATATATATATAATTCCATCCATAAGCATCATGGTCGCCATCCAAGGCAGACAGGTGGCCCCATTGAGGGAGGTGGTACCCTTCTGCAGAGGTGCAGTCGGCATTTTCTAAAGCCCCAGCTGAAAGGGCTATGTCATAAATTGTATAGCAATAGTGCAAATTATTTAATCAAACAATTTCAACTTTGTTTCAGCTCTGAAGACAGTAAATTGTGAGTATATCAATATCCAAATTTTTCTAAGCAAGACTTAAACGCGCGAGCGTATCTTGGACAGTTTTGGTGGCTAACAAATATGAATGAGTCAGTCTACACCCAAATTATCAATATTCATTTACAAGGAATACAGTCAACGTGGCAAATTTCACGTAAATAATGTGTCACATGTAACAAAGATTAAAACATGAATTCCGTTTGTTCTTGGAAAATGATATACCTCACATGGTACACAAGAATTAATGTCTAAATGAGGTTAATGCATGATCCTACCATCATCATCATCATCATCATCATCTTCATCATCATCATCATGTCACCCCGGCAGCACGGATATCCATGACAACCTCTTGCCAACTCTCTTTATCATTCATTGCTCTCGGCAGATCCTCTGCGAGTCATCCAGTACCCGCGCAAAGCTGGTCAATGTATGTCTTTGCTGGACGGACCACGCTGGCATACCCATGTGATGGTTTCCATAGAAGAATGTCACTTATGAGTTCATCCTCGCTTTTCCAGCAGTGTCCGGCGTGGCTTGTTTGCCTTACACGGATGGTTTGTGTGATAGGAGGCAGCTGGCCGTACAACATTTTCTCGTGGGGTGTTCTTTCCATGTCTTGTTTAAGATTGCTCGCAGTATTCTTGTGTAGCTACCGTCTGAACAATGGTATTTCAAGGAAATGTTAGCGCTACCTTGTTGGATTATTTTAGTATATAAGGTGTGCTGGAAACCGCCACTTAAACTTATAGACTCGGCGTCGGCGTGGTCACGTGGATTAAACCCAGCCAATCAACAGCTCAAATACGTGGTTAGTTAACCATTTAATCGCCGACATTGAAAGCCGTTCATTTGCACGTTATTCGACATTGACGAAAGGACCTACAACCAATGACTTTGCACAACGCAAAGATTTTACCCAACAGTAAAGAACAAACAAAGCCTCATACCCAACACTAAGGGACACCAAGGAAAAAACAAAGGATCTTACCCAACAGTAAGGGACACAAAGTAACAACCAAAGATTTCTTCACTAAAGATCGTGCTCTGCTTAAAACAAGGGATCTCCACTGTAAAGTGCTCTCACTTGAAACCTAAAAATGGCCACAAAAATCGTAACATACCGACTTAGACAATTTAACTGCTATATGTCCTTTTACATGGCCTTTTGCCAGACATTTAAAAGCTTTATAAATATTTAGAGCTGCGTATCTTAGTCATGTCGAGAAGAATCGAAATCTTACGTGTATATTTCACCTTTCTCTTCTTCCAGTTTATAAGGTCGATATCTATAAATCTCTAATCAGTTCCAAACGAAAGGATTTTTTTTACGTTCAAACGTAGCGTCGACGCCGTATCCGGCCGAGTTGCACCTTCACACAAAAATGGAAATAAAAAAAGAAATAAGAGAAAATAAGCAAAGTCTACATATGTTTACATATTAATTCTCTTTGACTTAATTAATACATAAACGGCCAGAAGAGGAAACGGTGCGCGCATAAAGGAAACGTTCGGACTTCAATGCTGCCGGTCAATTCATCTCACATCCTGAAGATCGTCTCTGTCTTTTTTAGCAACTCTTTATACTCTAACTGATTTTGTTCTTTCCGCTTCAAGAATTTTGACATGTTTCGACAGATGGACTTGCTTCGATTAGGAGAGTGTAATAAAAATATTTTCGTTTTTACAGACCTTGCCTCATATATATATATAATATATAATATTATTTGGGAATAAAAAGGCCTTAAATACCATGGGTATCGTGATTATGGACCATTTCCACTCGAGAGCATGCTCAAGAGCTTCTTCAGATCACTGATATATTTTATTTAGACAGGCACATGGCCAAACTCTTTTTATATTCATACATTTCCCCCCTCATTTAGGGTGGTCATATTGCATTCTTTCTATTCAAGTGTCTTTTTTATTGGTGGAATTTTTTTTTTTTTTTTTTTTTTTTTTCCTTTGGTTGGTTGTGTTTTATTTCCTTTGTCTGCTATTTCCTTTGGTAAATTCCTAATTTTATTTTGACTGACCAACAGGATTTTAATTTATGGTCGAGATGTCGTTTCGCTCTAATTGGGTCAAGTGGAAAGCAGGGAAGGTATGTCTTTTTCCTCAGCGGGTGGGGGTATCTGAGTTTATTTTATTAAGTTTATTAGCCTTTCATCTTTCTAGTGTGTATCATTTCTTAAAGCAGGTTTTTTTGTATTTTGCTATTTATATTCTTACTCATTATTTATATTTTATGTTCATATATGAACCTCTTTCATTCTGTTATTTCGATTTTCCTCTTTACATCTATTTATTTATTTTAATTTATTTTAATTTATTGTTTAATTTTCTCCTTGTACTATCCTTATCTACGATGCTTTTATAAAGGGTCTATTTTGGTTTATTTATTTATTCATATATTTCTTTATTATTTAGAGGGGCTTTATTTAAGTAAAGTTATAGTTATAGATTTTTTATTTATTTATTAATTTATTTATTTTTATTTTTTATTTTTATTCATTTTTATTTATTTATTTTTTTCCTTAGGTCGAGAAGGGTTCTAGCATCTTTGTCTTATTAATCCTATATTTAAAATATTTTAATTTGTTATAGTGTTGTATTTTTTTTTTTTTTTTCTCTTTAGGGGCTTCATTTATGTAACAGTATATTTATAAAATTCACTTACTTTTTGTCTTTTTTTTTTTCTCTTTTTCTCTTTTCCTATCGGGAAAAGTCCTAGCGTACTTCCAAGTGTATTTTTGTCTTATTCATCTCATATTTAAATTTTAAATTTTAAATTGTTTTTTGTGTCTGCATTTCATTATATTTCTTCTCGCTGGTTTAGAAGTTTGTCTCTATCTTTAAATTTTATGATTTGTATTTTTTCCTCCAGACATAGGTTGCACCTTCCATTCCAACTTCTCGGTGTTTGCTGATTTTTTAATAAATTTCCACGTAATTTGTGGGTTTTAGTCCCTTTCCTTTAGTCTCCAGAATGTTTTTTTGATAATGCAGTCTGGTTCCTTTGGGACTCTTGAGTGAATGAGTGCCTATGGTTGTATAGTCTTTGCTTCCAGTTTCCCGCGGATATTCCGATATATATTTTATTGCTCTGTTTACAATAATTAAACATTGAGCTCTCACACGGAACCTGAACTCTACAACAAACTACGGGTAGAGAATTAGGACCCACCTAGAATCACCTTGTACCAAGAAACTTGGTACCACACCAAAGTATATATATATATATATATATATATATTAAAGAAATGGATACAATAGAAACCTACTCGAGTTCCACCATTAGGATCTTCAGGGTAAAATCCACTGAATTAATCGAGGTACCGATTAATTGCAGCCGATTACACGTGTGTTCATTGAACGTGTTTCCATGAACGTGTGTTCAATCAACACGTGTAATCGGCTGCAATTAATCGGTACCTCGATTAATTCAGTGGATTTAACCTGAAGATCCTAATGGTGAAACTCGATTAGGTTTCTATTGTATATATTTCTTTAATAAATTTGCTTTACTTTGTATTGAGCACTTTGTATTTGTTTAATCGCTGACTTAACACCTGGATTTGTGCACCCCAACGATCGTACCCACATTAACCGGTAAACCACCCTTTTCTATATATATATATATATATATATATATATATATATATATATATATTACTCTGTATATGATTATCAAATTATCATATATTGAGCTCTCGAAGTGGACTAATAAATTCTAATGTATGTAAGTGAAAATATTTGCATATATTTATATGGGAATTAAAAGAGTGGTATTAAAAGAGAGCTGAGAAAGTATTGGAAAGTTATTGATGTTGTTAATACTTTCTCATCTGTTGTATCATATTTTTTTAAAGTTAGATCTTTGCTGGAAGATTATAAACATGTTTTTATACATTAAGAAAAATGTGGTGGAAAGGTATGAGAACGTTTGAAATACTATTGGGTATAACCTTCTC
>CM042141.1:126750697-126753197 GCA_023376005.1 Doryteuthis pealeii
CGCATCATCTTATTAGATATCAGTAGGTTATTAAGTTCTCTATATTGATTATTTTAGTGAGGATTACTGGGAACTTATATAGAATATCTGGAGGCGCGTGGTCTAACGGTTAGAGTCGTAGGAATCGACTCGTCAACGCGAGTTCAATTCCTGTTGGCATTTCACATGGCGCTAATACTCTTGGGAAAGGTATGAATCCAATTCTCCCTCCAGCTATGGTAAATAGTAGGGCAGACTGGGCTCTTTAACCTTGATTCGGGAACCAGTCTAGGAGAAGGTAAAACTCTGAATTCAAACCTTTTAAATTCCGCTTAAGAAATTGACCTTGTGTCGCATCCTGCTCGTGTGGAGGGGTTGGTAAATATATATATAGAATATCTGGGGAGTAAAATGGCTACGGTATTGTTTAGAGAAAGTTCATAGAAAAAAGGACTTATATTCCCGATAATAAGTTTGTCTTTCTGTTAATAATGGGAGTTGCACAAGAAAGCCGCGCGTGATCTTAAACAAGTTATAGAACAACACCGTGCAAGAAAAGAGTTCCAGAGCCACTTGCCACCTATCACACAGACCTTGTGAGTGAGGCAAACAAGACATGATGGGCACTGCTGGAGAAGCGGGGAACTCTTAAGTGCCGTTCTCCGATGGAAACCAACAATGGGCGCCCTAGACCGGGCCGCCCAGCAGAGATCTACATAGACAACCTCTGTGCGGATGCTGGATGTTGCGCAGAGAACCCTCCGAGAGCGATGAGTGATAGGGGTGGTTGGCGAGAGATGGCGATGATGATTCATGAACTATTACACACTCAATAAAAATGTATAATCATAGAATATTACTATTTATCCTTAAAGAAATCACCACTTTGCGGTCGAGGGTTGGAGGATTGACAAATAATCCTCTATCCCTCAACTGTAAGGTTAATGAAAATTACCATATCTCTCTAAAATAAAAACAATCCTTTTCTTGCTGAGACTTTAGTATGGTTACTGTTGTACCGGCCGTTCCTACAGTGGAGAATATACACCGGTTCTCACTATAAATAGTGAGACACCGAGTGAAAAGGTTGTACTGTTACCGTTTAGCGGCAAGCTAGCCGTTCTTGTACCTTATTGTAAATACACTTGTCTCATTTTACCCTACCTCGACTTGACTTCTTTTTTTACTGTTGAACTAACATCACAACAGTTACTATAAAGATAAACACCCTCCAGGTGGTGTAAGAATTAATATTCGAAAAATATTACCTGAGGGGTGCGGATGTTAAAAATTCAATGTTAGAGGGTTTGTATCTGTTGTACCGGCCGTTCCTACAGTGGAGAACATGCACCGGTTCTCACTATAAATAGTGAGACACCGAGTGGAAAGGTAGGACTGTTCCCGTTAACGACAAGCTAGTCGTACATGTACCATTAATTGTAAATACACTTGTCTTATTTTACCCCATCTCGACTTGACTTCTTTTTACTGTTGGGACTAACATCACAACAGTATCATAAGTAAGTAAAATCATCAAATTTATTAAAGGATAAAAAAAAAAAAAAAAAACATGAAATGGAAACTTAGTTCTGTTCCCCCTCAAGTAAAATGTTGCGTAAAATCCAAGGCTAAGGAGCCCCATCAGTAGGTTTGGTGGTTTTATTTTATACTGATGTATTTAGACTAGTATTCTCATCTTAGTTTATGGTTATTGTACCGTCTGTTAGGTAATAATTAAAGCCAATAGATAACTCTTCCAACTTCTACAAAAGGTGCATGCAGAGGCATATAGTGTAATGGTTATCATCTTTGGAAAGGGACTCAGCTAGGAAAGGCTATTTGTGAAAGAATGAAAAAGGAAACCCTCTGTCCTTAGGGATGGAGTTAATATAATAGGGAAGAACATAGGATAAAAAGATGTTTCAAAGAATTAGCTCGTATGTTAGGCTATAGTAAACTATTAAGTAGACCAAGTATAGAGATGAAAACGTCGATTTTCGTCTTTGTTTCACCAGCCGTGTCCAACATGTCTTGTTCGTCTTACTTTGATTGTTTGTGGGATAGAAGGTAAGTGGCCGTACAATTGCTTTTTGCGAATGCTGCGTCCAGGATGTTTTTCAGACAGCACGCAGCATCATTGTATAGTTCCCATCTAGATTTCTCTTCAAGAGTTTTGTTAGAGTCCAAGTGGTACAGCTATACAGTAGCACCGACACGGTCGCAGATTAGAAGAATTCACGCATCATCTTATTAGATATCAGTTATTAAGTTCTCTATATTGATTATTTTAGTGAGGATTACTGTGAACTTATATAGAATATCTGGAGGCGCATGGTCTAATAATTAAAAAGGCTAGATTAGATTTTTAAAACAAACAAAAAAAATATGAGTCAAGGTAAAAAAAACAAACATCTATTAATTATCAATTAAATAATTATTTCAAATATTTTACACATAAATTTTACACAAAATCATAGGCCTTTATTTATTTGGAAACTTTTTGGTGAACTTCTAGTTACTA
>CM042141.1:126758197-126775256 GCA_023376005.1 Doryteuthis pealeii
AGATAAAAAACTATGCTGCGTTCTGTACAGAACAAATATTGGAATCAGCACCCACAAAAAAGCAGGTGTATGGCCACTTACCTCTTATCATACAAACCATCCAAGTAAGACAAACAACAGAAACTGGACACTGCTTGAGAAGTAAAGACGAACTCATAAGTGACCTTCTCTTGTTGACACCTACACATGGACACACCAAAGTGGGCCGACCAGCAAAGACTTATATTGATCAGATCTGTGTGATATTTGGATGTCATGAGAAGGACGAGTCAGGAACGATGATCGATAGGGACGAGTGGCGAGAGTATGTCATTGGATTCCGTGCTGTCAGCGAGTTTTGATAAGGATAACGATGATATTATCAAGTATTTCTAATATTCTAATAGTAATGATTTATACACAATTATATAATTATAAGAGACTATTCTTATTTATAATGATAATATTTTTGCACACCTTTTTCTGGGTTCAAGTATTCCTATACAATACTAATAATTTTCAACGTAGCTATTTTCCCTGCATATGTTTTTCATCATTGCACAGTAGAGTTATTTACGAGGTTTTGCTTCATCTGAGGCACTTGTTTCATGTTGTTTATAGCACCTGCTATTAGTTAGTGGTCACCCATCTAAGTATTGAACGGGTACATTGCTTAACTTTGCAGATCTAGTGCAAAGCCGTGATATATGCGGGGTGTGTCTGTAAGTCAGGGCCTGTTGGCTGGGGCTGTAAAATTCTCCGACTGCACCTCTGCAGAGGAATAAAAAATCCAAATGGGAATACCTGTTGGCCGTGGATGGTGACCCGGTATGTTTTAGGATGGAATCCAGCTAGCTGAAAAATCTATACATGCAACACTACTTTTGCTTTTCTTAGGCTTGACGGGCAGTTAGAGAATCCTCCTGCGGTCAATCAGCTGTTTACGTTAAGCCCTAGCACCTATATGAGTGCCTTGGCCATATTGATCTTATGGCAAGCCCCAAACCCTTTTCATCATGTGTGCTAAAAGGCGATAGATTAGGGTGTTAGTGTCTTCTCTATGGCGCTAAACTGTAACGTAGTGAGGTTCCAGTTCTGAAGCTCTAGGGAGTGTGTAGTACCACTTCGTTGCAATTATACCCAGGTCCACCCTGACCGGAGTGGTAGTACTTGTTAGGAACCAGTCTATGGGTTAAATAGATAAAACAAATGAGATTTTTAAATGTGTTTAAGAATTTTGAAAAAATGTAATACCCAACAACAATGAATAATTAGTATTACTAGAAAATATATGCACCCTCCTGGTGCAAGTATTTAAGTTTAAATGTAATAAAATATTAGATTAAACCAGAAAGGCTAATGAAACTAATTAAGAATTCAAATAAAAAGATTTGAAACGGAGGGGGTATGATCGGAAAATAGAACAACTGAAACTTACTCTTTCATCACTTCCGTTTTTCAATGCTAAATTTTCCTAATTTAACTATTTAGTTAAAATAGGAAGTAAAGAATAAAATTACAGTTATTTCTTCTTGTTAATGAATTTCTTTTAGGATTTATTGAAGAGATTTTTACTCATATTCATTAAGATAAAAACCAAACAATTAGAAATCAATAATACCAAGCACATTTTTATTAAAATCAGTTTTTAAATATCAATATGCAAATCAGCTTTATGTTTACACTGAAAACTGGTATTTTGTTGTATATATAAATAAAATTGCATGTTATTAGTATTTAGGTAAGGCCAACAGTATTAATAATGTCAAACAGTTTTATTATTAATTGCGGTTTAAATAGAAATAGAATCATGGAGAATGTGATGTAAATAACTAAGGGAATTGTGACTTGAGTAGTAATATAGTTTCGGTTACAGACAGAAAAACACACAATCTCCATTATAATAAGATTTGGATTATACGGACTATTGTTCTCATCTTCTTTTTTTTCAGAATGAATAAAAAAATGTCTTCCGCTTAAAATGACCAATGGGCTGACATGTAAAATACAACCAAACAAACTTGACTATAAATCACGATGGAAACAGGTTTGATTTGGTTTACTTGTTGAACAGCATATCAACTCCTTGTGGGTTATTTACGGTCAACATTTGGTTCATCTATAACGATTTGTTCAAAAGCATAACAATACCTTCGTGCGTAGACCACGTGGTATATTGGGTAACGTGTGAGGCTGTGATATCGTAGTAAGCAAGTTCGAACTCCAGTCGTGTTATTATTTTGGCTTTCGGACTAGTACACTTTGGAAATGTATGAACCTCATTGCCCCCTAGTTATGGGTTAGATAGTACCACTACTAATCTTCTACAATGATATATGTGGCATTAAATAATTCAGGAATATTTATATGCCATTAAACAATATAAACCAAACCAACTATATCTTCGATGTTCATTGTATATTTTAAAAATTGCTCTTTGTCCATAGGAATTCGTTTGAAGACAGCTATATGCTTTCATATGAAGGCGCGTGCTGTAATGGTTAGAGTCGTAGAAAGTAGACTCGTCGACCCGAGTTCAATTCCTGGATGAAGCGGTCTGCGTTTCACATCGCGCTAATACCCTTGGGAAAATTGCGAATCCAATTCTCCCTACATCTATGGGTACATAGCAGGGCAGACTGGGCTTTTTAAGCATGACTAGGTAAACAGTCAAGGAGAAGGAAAATTCAGAAGTCAAACCTGTTAAACTCCGCTTAAGAAATTGACATTGTGTCGCATCCTGCTTGTGCGGAGTGGTTGGTAAATATATGGTTTCAAGTATTTTTACGCAATACTAATAATTTTCAAAAAGATCTGTTTGACTTATCGACCGGATCCTAAAATATGCTCTGGGTCAGAGTGAGTCTAAAAGTAATGGCAATTAAGGAGAACTCCCCAGAGTTTCAAAACAGGAGCATCACCACGAGATGCAGTTTATTGTTATAACAGGACACACTTTAGGTAGGGGGCACTCCTCTGCCACGGATACAGTGGGCTTATTTGAATTTGAGCAGGAGGAGGATCATGATGCGTTTCTTTATATAGATTTTATAAACAAGGTGTCAAAAAGCGAGAAACTCTCAGTAACCAGGCGCCATTGACTCCATGTCCACGCCACCTTAAACTTATATATATAATATATATATATATATATATATATATATATTATATATATATATGGTGTGTCAAGTATCGAGATTTTTGTACTCTTTGCCACAACTTTTATTCTGAAAAATTAACGTCCTATTCATTGTTCATTTCTATCTTGGTAAATACAGCTTCAAAATCGGCACTTTTATGACATACCTTGTATTGTGAAAAAAATTAACGTTCCATAAATTGTTCATATCTATCTTGGGTAAATACAATCTCGATACTTTTCTGACACACCTTGTATATTCGGAGTTTTTATGGGATTCTTGAGTTTTAAAGTGTTTTAAGAATTAAATATTTCTGCTAAATAGGTTTGTATTTCTAATCATGTAAAAGTCTTGTCTTTTGGATATCCATGTAAGAAGTGTCGTTTGAATAAACATATAAAGAGTTTTTAAAAAATACTTAATGAATTTTCCTTTTAAATACATTTGTAAAGATTTCTCATTTGCATATTTATTTATTTTCTTTTTTTTACTTCTGCAAACTTGGGAAAAAGAATATCTTTTGAATATTAATGTGAAGAATTTGTCTTTAGATAGCAAAGTAAGGAATTTGTCTATTGTATTATTATGTAAAATTGTTTTTTTTTTTGGGGGGGGGGGTCAAAATATGTGTAAGGAGTGTCATTTCATACCTACAAAAAATATTTGTCATTGGATACCTGTATAAAGATGCTTTCTTTTGAATACGTATGCCAAGAATATATCTTTCGGATACATTTCTAATATTTTTGTCTTTTAGTTACCAATGTAAAGGATTTTTAGTTACCAATGTAAAGAATTTCACTTTTGGATATATTTATTTACCAACCCCTCCGCACGAGCAGGATGTGACACAAGGTCAATTTCTTAAGCGGAGTTTAACAGCTTTGAATTCAGAGTTTTCCTTCTCCTAGAAGGGTTGCCTAACCAAGGCTAAAGAGCCCAGTCTGCCCTGCTATTTACCCATAGATGGAGGGAGAGTAGAATTCATACCTTTCCCAAGGGTATTAGCACTAAGTGAAATGAAATTACCACGTCCAGGATTTGAACTCGGGGCGACTTTTGGATATATATGCGTACATAGTTGGAGGTGAAATCGTTGTAGAAAATGGAATCGGCGACTCGAGTTCAAAACCTGGTCGAAGCTGTTTGCATTTCAATTCATGCTAATACCCTTGGTAACGACATAGATTAACCCTCCCCCTCAACTTTGGGTAAATTATAGGACATATTGTATCCTCTAGCCTGGGTAAGATAACCAGTCAAGAAGTAGGAAAACTCTGTATTCAAACTAGTGGCCCTTGTGTCGCCTCATGCCAGTGATAGAAAGGTTGCAGAAATGCATATATTTTCTCTCCCCCCCCCTAAATTTCCCCGCATTGTCTACCGTCTTCCTTTCGTTTCCCCATTCTTTCCCTGTGACTCTATCTTTCTTCCTCTCTCCTTCCCGTATTTTTATATTTTCCTCACTTATATATCATCTTTGTAAATTAATTATTTTCATTCTGAAGAAATCTTGTATCAAATAAAGAAAATATTAATAGATTCAATTGTCTGTGTCGGTTTATCCACCTTTGCTTTTAGATTCTTCACATTTTTTTTTCGGTTTTCCTAATCTACTGTTTGCTTCCTGTGTATATATATTTACCAACCTCTCCGCACGAGCAGGATGTGACACAAGTTCAATTTCTTAAGCGGAGTTTAACAGGTTTGAATTCAGAGTTTTCCTTCTCCTAGACTGGTTACCTAGCCATGGTTAAAGAACCCAGTCTGTCCTGCTATTTTACCAATATCTGGAGGGAGAGTAGGATTCATACCTTTCCCTAGGGTAATAGCGCTAAGTGAAATGCAATTACCACGTCCAGGATTTGAACTCGGGGTGACGAGTCCATTTACCATGACTCTAACCATTACAGCACGGGCTTCCTATATATGTGAACAATTTCTATTTTTAAAACCTGAGAAAGAAATATGTCTTTTAAATATTTAAAGCAATACGTTTTGGAAAAATATACGAAATACCAGTCTTTTGAAAACTCGTGTGGTTTGATATCTTTGTAAAAACGAGTTTTTTTTTTTTTGTTTTCTTTTTTTTTATACCTGTGAAAGGAATTAACTTTCCAGCAACAATGTGAACACATTCCCTTCTTTTGCATACGCACATAAAGAATTTGTCTTTTGAATACCAAAGTAAAGAAATTGTCTTTTAGACAACAGTGCCAGAAATTTGTCTTTTGGGTATCTATGTACATAATTTGTAGTCTGAATACTTATGTAAAGGCATTTTCTTTTGGGCTGTGATGTAAAGAATTTGACTAGTGAATACGTAAGTAATTGCTTACTCTTTTGGGTATCTATGTAAAAAGATCTTTTGGATACCCAGGTAAAGAATTTGTTTATCAGAAACCTGTTTTAAAATCTGTGTCTTGGATATCTGTGTGAGGAAAAAGTTTCTTGAATACTTAAGTAAGAATCTGTCTGTTAGTAAACTATTTTAAAATCCGTCTTTTGGATAACTATGTAAAAGAAATGATCTCTTGATTGATTGGTGGATTGATAGATTGATTGATTGATTGATTTCAGCGGCATGTCAACCGTTCTCGGGTTTCTGTACCTAGCAGGTAGGGAATCGCGTTCATTGTACATTCATATTTAAAAATGTTATTTAACTGTTTCTTAAGAGTTTCTTTAAAATAGTCTTTAAGAAGTTATTAATAACAGGTGGTTAGATATATATATATATATTAGTAAATATTATTAAATATTAATATATTAATATTAATATTCTAATATTAATATTCTATATTAATATATTAATAATTAATTAAATAATTATAATAATTAATATATTAATAATTAATAATTAATAGAATATTAATATATTCTAATATTAATATTCTATTATATTTCATAATTATATATGCATACATAATGTAACATATTATGTATGTGTAGATATATATATATATATTAGTAAATATTGTGTAGATATATATATATATATATTAGTAAATATTTACTTAATAATAACATTAATAGTCTTTAATCGCGTTCATTGTACGTTCATATTAAAAAAATGTTATTTAACTGTTTCTTAAGAGTTTCTTTGATACACAATCATATAGAATACAAATAATTTTCCAACATATGTATTGACCCATAGATGGGTCTTGAAGATTCTAGATCAGATTGAAATTTGGAATGATGACAACGAGGGGGTACTTCACACCCTCACCCCCAGATATTCAGAATTAAAAGTTATTTAAAAATGTATGTTTTTGATGTCTACGATGGTGGAAGGTCTCTTGAATACCTTAGTAAAGAATTTGTCTTTTGGAACCTGCCTTTTGGATATCTACTGGGAACAAAAGTCACTGGAATACCCCAATAAAGAATTTGTATTTTGGAATCCTATTTAACAAAAAAAAAACTGTTTTGGATACCTACTGAGGAAAAAGATGTCATGAATATCCCAGTAAATCATTTGTTTTTGGAAATTTCTTTTTTTCTTTTACTGTGTTTCGGATACTTACGAGATAAAAAAAATGTCTAAGTTTAAAAATCTGTCTTTTGGAAACTTAAAGACCTGCGGTTTGGAGAAAAGGTATCAGGAATAACTTCAAAATATATGCTTTGGATAACAACGTGAAATTAAAAAAAAGTCTCAAAACTACTTATTTAAAGAACTTTTTAAAAAACCTGTTTAAAAATCCATGTTTTGGATATATATGTGGAATAAAAAGATTTATTGAACAGCTAAATAAACAATTTTTCGTTTATAAACCTGGTAACCAATATATTTTGGATACCTCCTTGGAATAAAAACATTTCTTGAATTACTAAATAAAGAATCTGTCTTTGGTAAATCTGTTTAAATACCCATGTTTAGGATAACTAAGTGGTAACAAAGGTCCCTTCTATAACTAAGGTAAACACTTGTCTTCTGCAAAACTGTGTAACAATCTGTCTTTTGGATACCTTGTAAACAATACCTCTTATGGATAGCTAGTTAGTCTTCGTTGAAGTAAATAATACTAAAGCGCTTATGGCAAAGGGTCGAAATTAATGGTTAATACAATAAACCTACAAAAGCTATAATAATTTTTACTGTAATTACGTAGAACATTGTGAAAATTCCCACAGGAAAGAGTAAGGAATTGTGTGGATTCTCATATGATTTGATGTTGTATTAAAAAGCAACAGCATTGGTGAGGCCTTCTAGATATTAGTGTTCATTTATTTATTCCGTTTCTGTTTACACGAGTTGCTTTTTTGCAAACCATGAAGCTTGTTCAAAAACTATCGAGAAGTTTTATTTGCCAAAAACAGAATTGAACATTGAATCAAATGTTGATTTTATTCAAAATACTTCTATTGGCGTTCAACACACTTCTGACAAGGAGTTTTTCACTGGTAAAAACACCTTTGAAACACAATACGTTTTCGCGACACAAAATGTTGTCACTTGATCCCGGACAGAATTCAAAACCTGTCGATCGTCATTTTACATTCGAGTGATGGGAATAAGTTGAAAAGAAAGCAAAATCTTTGAGATTCCAGAGTTTCCTAAAAAGATTGGACTCTCGTTCTTGGTTAGTTGCTTCGTTAGGTTTTACGGCATCTTAACCCTTGTTGGGTTATTATATGCTGAAGTCCTTTTGGTTTATCGCATCTTGATAGGTATTCAACATTTTTACAACTCATTTATTTTTATTTAACCCATTTAGGACAGGTATAATTACCAACACAGGAAAATGTATCATACATCAAAATGAAGCTGGTCCTTTATAGATCCCTTCCCTACTTCTCCATATAGTCAGCATTTCTCTCAATAGCAATGTTCCACTTTTGAATGAGATCCTGTATCCCTGCCCCACAAAATTCTGTTGACTGTTCTTTGAGCCAATTCTTCAGATTTTACTTCCATGTCACTGGAATAAGGTTTGCCTCTTAAACCCTCTTTCTTGGGGCCGAAGAGAGGCAACAGCTTCATTTTGATGTATGCTATATGTTCCTTAGTTGGTAATTATACCTGGCCTAAACAAAATGGCATTACTTTTTGACTCACCTCATATATATATATATATATATATATATATATATAGAGAGAGAGAGAGAGAGAGATTCTAAAAATAAGTACAACCCACTTCTCCTAGTGTATTATTTCAATTAAAGTGTAGTTGCATTTTTGGGGAAGATTTTTAATACTGTAAATGTTAGTAATGAATAATGCCTAATAATATCCGTTTTGATTGGATAGCATTCCATTATAAATAATTAAACAATATCATCTGTAGATCTTATTTTCTTTATATTTTAGGATTAACTCATTTTTTGTGATACACTATCTGTCTGATTATATATGTATATTTACCAACCCCTCAACATGAACAGGATCTGCCCTACTATTTACACATAACTGGAGAGAGGGAGAGACAGAGAGACAGAGAGAGAGAGAGAGACAGGGACAGAGAGAGATAGAGAGAGTAGTTACATGTATACCTTTCCCCAGTATATTAGCGCTATGTGAAATGCAAACAGCCTCGTCATGGATTTGAACTCGGGTCTACGTGTCCATTTCCTTCGAATCTATTCATTACACCATGCGCTTCCGTATCTGTTTGATATATGCTATGAAGTAGACTAACATTGCTTAAAGCAGCGGTAACACCTAGCCCTGCCTCTTTAAATCAATGGGGCAGGTCTTTGCCTGGGGGGATGGCCTCCTGGGATCAACGCTGTTAATTACTTCAACGGTACAGGGCCAAAGCCACTGGACCCCTGCAAAATTCCACGAAATCTTTCGTTTAACTTTATTTTTTAATGTTTTGATCAAATGATTAAAAAATAATTACTTTTAAGTTTGTTTAAATAGACAGTAAAAGTATTTTAGATTAAATTTATTTAAAACCTTTTGCAGTAGAATTTAAAAATTAAGATTTTGTATTAATTGTAATTACTGATAATACATATGTCTATCAAAATAGACCAATTTCAATATTAAGTTAACGTTTCCCGGCCTCCTGGCTAAGATCGAAGTGTAGTATCTGTTCTGCATTTGTCTCTTAATTTAAATTGGCTCCTGTTCGGTAACTCTATTGGCTCCTGTTCAGGAGAAAAGGTAACTCTATTGGCTCCTGTTCAGGAGAAAAGGTAACTCTATTGGCTCCTGTTCAGGAGAAAAGGTAACTCTATTGGCTCCTGTTCAGGAGAAAAGGTAACTCTATTGGCTCCTGTTCAGAGAAAAGGTAACTCTATTGGCTCCTGTTCAGGAGAAAAGGTAACTCTATTGGCTCCTGTTCAGGAGAAAAGGTAA
The DNA here is from genome assembly GCA_023376005.1 of Doryteuthis pealeii. NCBI lineage: Eukaryota > Metazoa > Mollusca > Cephalopoda > Myopsida > Loliginidae > Doryteuthis > Doryteuthis pealeii. Next base: position 126,767,630 of record CM042141.1, read on the forward strand.
CTCTATTGGCTCCTGTTCAGGAGGTAGGATGGACGCGTCAGACTGCGGGTCTGACGAGTCAGATGATCCGACGCGTCTTAGGATCATAGAAAGGGACGCCCAGGAGATGGAACACATCAGACCGGAAGGCACCAAGGGAGAGAATCAACATCCAACACTTCCCCATGTTGAAATCGATGAAACTATATCCGGCGTGCCCCCAATGACTAGTGAAAAGCAACCCGCCGCTAACCCTATCCAGGCAGAGGCGAAAATTTCACCCACAATACAAAAGAGGAAGGTTAAGCCAATCATATTTCCATTCAAGGAGGATGAGTGGCCCCTACTCAATGCAGACCTCTCCAAGGAGTGTCCCCCTTCATCATCGACCAGCAAAAAAGCTGATAAACCAAACACCACAATAGCAGCAGCATCACCTAGCAATGGCCCTGTTACAACAAAGACCACAGCGGCAGCAGCGTGGAAACCAACAACCAAAACACAGAATCCGGGAATACACAAAACAGCCCGTGAAACGGAGTTTAAAAACTTCATTAGAGGAACTGCTCTGATCCCGATCCCGGATTTCTGCGAAGATATACGCCCCAGGATCCTCTCTCTTGTTTCAACCAATGCCTCGACCAAAAGGTTGATAGGCATCAAGAGAGAGGAATTGATAGACATGCTTATTGCCAACAAGTTCCCCGCAAAATATGTCTATCAGCGAAGCTTCGCAACCTGGGACGTGCTGCTGCCGACAAAAGAAGAGGCAGTGAGGAGAGCCATCTCAGACCTGACTTGGAAAAACATCAGGCTACAACCGGAGTATATGGGTTGCAGACAGACCAAGGTAAAGGTACATGGAATCCCTCCTACTTTATGCCCAAGGCATTTGGCTGCCTTCCTCAGCGACTATGGAGATGTGGAATCCATGGATCCTCTATATGGAAAGGGAGGAATCCAGTTGGCTGATTTTGGATTCACCATGAATTTAAAAAAAGAAGGGTTCGACGCAATCCCAGATACTATCAGCTTTGGAGATCACAAGCTGACGGTTGTAGTCAACGGTCGTAAACCTCACTGCCACAATTGTGGGAAACAGGGCCATATCGCTAAAAACTGCCCGGAAAGAAGCAACACCGCCAACAAGTCCCTGGCCGCTACTTCCACCGGAACAAACAGACCAGCAGCCACAACATTATCAGCCCTTAAAATAGCAAGTCTAGCAACATCATTATCAAAAATATCATCAGCAGCAACATTGACAACAATTAAAGATGCAGCAACCACATCCGCATCTCCAACTCCAAAAACAACAACAATGGCATCACCATCAACAACACCGTCATCAACAAAAGAACAAACAGGAGGGGGTGGTCCGTGGTAGTGAAGAAGGGCAAACAAAGTCCCCAAAACACTATCACGGCCACTTCTGACTCTCCTACCCGAAATAGATCCTCTGAAAGGAAACAAGAAGGATGCTCCAGAGAGTCTTCCTCATCCCAAAAAAGAAAGATCCTCACAGAAAAGCACAAAGATCCTAAAAAGAAAAAAACACAAGAAACCCAGCCCGTCTCCGCACAACAAAACAGCGCAGCAGTAGAGGAGATACCAGAAGGCATTTTTAACCTGGCATCCCCTTCATCTGAATCACCAAAATCTTGCAGGAAAACCTCCAGGGGACGCAAACTCTCTGCCCTCTCCAGAAGACGGAAGAGTAAAGATCTTTGGTTTCTGGAGGGGGAGAATATATGTGAGATCTGGCACTCTGAACGATCCAAAGAACTCACGCATGCCCAGAGGACCGCTCTTCGGCCTCTGGAGGATTTAGAAGAAATCGACCAGAAAAGGGTAGATAACCCTAGAAACTTTAGGGGTGCTCCTATGGTGACCACCTTTATCCGGGAGGCGGAGGGCCGCGCCACTGGTGTGTGGTCGATGGTGAAAGCGGCCGAGTTGGCCTTCCCGGATATAAGGATGGCGGATAAGGAGCACCCCTCCTTGGAACAAATGAAAAGCTTCTGTAATGGGCGGGCTCCCATTTATGTCCACCCTTCTTTATACAGGGCTCTAAAAGTTTTGTATCCCAGAGACGTCGGCGGCATCTCCCGTACAACCCGAGTATCAGTTGAACTCGGAAAAGGCAGTATGGGACAAGCAGTAGGCGTTTTGACATCGACTGACTTCCGGTCCGTAGTGAACACTGACTAAGCAAAGGTAAGATGGCTCTTATTCTCGCCAGTTTGAACGCGAGGGGCATGAAGGACGCATCACGCGCTAGTTTCGCGGTTGCTGAATTCATTAACCTCGGAGTGGGATGTTGCCGCGGTGCTAGAGACACATTTCGAATCGCACTTGGACGACTGTATGCCGAGGAATCTCTTGAGGTTTACTCGGCATATGGTGGCCCGAGAAGCAGGGGTGTGTCTCTGCTGGTTAAACGCAGCCTGGATGCGGTCACTGATATTGTTTATGCTGGTGCAGGTGGAAGGTTGATCGTGGCCGATGTTGCAGTGAGAAGCTACAAGTTTCGAGTGATTGCGGTTTATGCGCCCAATTGCAGCGCGGAGAGGAGATCCTTCTTTCGGCAGTTGGGGCCGTATACAACGTGTCCGCAGCGGCTAGTGTTAATGGGTGATTGGAATGCGATCCTTGATCCCAAGATAGACCGGGGGAGGGGAGCTAGTGGGTTGGCGGGGTGTGAAAGCAGCCTGAGCGACCTAATGGCCGACTTCGATCTGGTCGACAGGTTTCGCCTGGATCACCCCAGGGTGGAGATGTGGACATGGGCTCGTAGCTCGTCCCCTGCCTCAGATAGATCCTATCTGGACAGGGTGTTAGTTAGGGGAGCCGACATTGATTTTGTTAGGTGCCCTGTGTTCCACGATTATTTGAAGAGTGACCATAAATTGCTTACTGTCACTCTTCAGTTAGATGATAGGCCTAGACTGACCGCATACTGGAAGTTTAATACCTCCTTACTGGAGATACGGGACTTCCGGGAGCGGTTGGCATTACTTCTTCAGCGGGCGTTAGTGGGGGCGGTTATCGGGAGTAAATGGTGGGGTACCCTTAAGCGTAGGATTAAGGACTTCTCCATCAAGTATGGCCGACGGCTCGCCTTAGATAGGGCCGCGAAGGAGAAGTCCCTTAGAGAAAGTGTTTCCCGGGCGGTGGATGGGGGGGATCCCCTAGCTATAGATCGAGCTAGACGGGGCCTTGAGCGCTTGAGTAGCGAGCGTTATCAGGGATTTGTAGTTAGATCTAGGCTAAATAGAGTGTCCAACGAAGCGGTGAAACTCGACGCAGAGATGCGTAAGGAAGAGTTGCGAAGGTTCGCTGATCGATACATCGGTAGTGTCCACACCCCGGATGGGCACAGCCTTCGGTCGACTCGTGAGATTCGTGAAGCCTTTCGGGCTCATTTTCAGGCACGCTTTGCCCGGTTGCCGAACCTCCCGGTGCAGGAGTTCCACAGCTATTTAGCCGACTTCCCCGCCTTGAGGAGGCGGAAGCGGCTAGCTGTGAGGGGAGAGTGACGGATTGCGAAGTCCGCGACGCGTTGAAGCAGGTCGGCCTCAACAAAGCGCCGGGGTTGGATGGTTTGCCCTATGAAGTGTACTTGAGGATGTCGCACATTTTTGTCCCTATTCTGACGGATGTGTTCAACAATTGGTTCGAGCGGGGAGGGATCCCCGACGCCGTAACCAAAGGTGTGATCACATTACTGAAGAAAGGCGGCAGGAATGTCTGGGAGGGTTTAGACGATTACAGGCCCATAACTCTGCTAAACACAGAGTTAAAGATTTTGGCCCGGGTCCTAGCGAATCGCTTGCAGCTTGTCGTTGGGGATCTGATCGGACCGGAGCAGAACTACGCTGTGAAGGGAAGATCGATCAAAGACAATCTGCACTTGATTCGTACGATCCTAGAGGGTTTAAAAGACGACGAAAAAGCCGCGCTGATCAATTTAGATCAGTCCAAGGCATTTGACAGGGTAGACCACCGATTCCTGGCCACTGTTTTGGAGACTGCCGGATTCAAACCGGAGTTCCGCAGATGGATTAGCATCCTGTATCGATCCCCTACGGCAGTGGTACAGGTGAATGGGAAGCGCTCGTCAGTCTTCTCGATCGAACGTTCGGTCCGACAGGGTTGCCCCTTGTCTCCTCTTCTCTATGTCCTCGCTTTGGAGCCCCTGCTCCGTAGGCTTAGGGATGAGTCGGCAAATCCGGTCCTACGCGGAATCGTTGTTCCGGGCCCCGTTAGCGCCCAGGTATCCGCGTACGCTGATGACGTCACCGTGTTCGTGTCCAGGGTCGAGGACATAGTTGCGGTGAAAGAGGCGCTTACAAGGTATGAGCTGTTGACTGGGGCAAAGATCAATTGCGAGAAGAGCGAAGGGTTGCGGATGGGAGCCTGGAGAGGTGGCGTTCCTCTACCAGGGCCCTTCAGCTGGAAGGATGGTCCGATCAAGATCCTCGGGGTCTGGTTCGGGCCAGGCCTTCAGTTAGAAAAAATTGGTCGGAAGTACAGACAAAGGTAGAAGCGCTGGTCCGTGTGTGGCTCCGAAGGAGGTTGTCCTTAAAGGGTAGGGCGGAGGCTTGCGCCACCTACATCTTCCCCCTGATCCTTTACCGATTGTCTGTACTTCCACTGCCCCGGACTCGGTTATTGGCACTCGAACGGTCCCTATTCTCACTTCTGTGGGGTAGGGGCCGGCCAATGGTCCGTAGGCAGGTTTGTTCCCAGCGACCTTGTAATGGAGGTTTGGGGATGCCAGACTTGGCGGCTCACCGAGCCGCTGAGAGACTGTCATTCTTAAATCGATCTTGGACACGATTAGCTGTGTGGCTGCCGACAATTTGGGCCGCCTTCCCAAAGTTGCGACAGTCCCATGAGACTGAGGCCCGCCGTAGGCCTCGTGGAGAAACACAGTTTTTCGCCGAATGCCGTGACGCACTCCGCAAGCTCCCTGTGTCCAGTGACATCTCGTGGCCTCGAAGGGCACTATATAGGGAAATAGTGGAGGGTGCCGTTACGGACCCGCTTGAAAAGCGGCTAGGCTTGTCGTTGGAGGAGATCCGCTCCCGTTGGAATTGGGCGCCAGGTGCTGGGTTTCTCAATAACTCTGAGTTCTCCCTGACCTGGCGACTCGCTCGGAATGCGTTGCCCCTTGCAAGCGTGCTTTACAAGGTGGATATGGCAGATATGCCCTTTTGTGAACGCTGTGGCAATGGTGAGGAAGAAACGGCCGAGCACGCCTTCTTCTACTGCCCAAAAGTTCATCCGCTTTGGAGCTACGTGAACGAGGTCACTGCTCGCATCGTACCCGATCAATCGATCCAACTCGACGTGGGTTACGTCGTAGACAATGTCAGTCCTCCGTATGCCGGAGAAAAACGAAAGGTGTTTTTCGCGGAGCTAGCCGTGGCTCGAATGGTGATTTGGGTCACGCGACTGGGGGAATTGCATGAGGGGAAGCTTTTTTTCCTGTCGGGATCTGATCTCCTTCTTTAGGCATCAGCTTAGAGTGAAGATTAGATGCGACAAAAAGAAGCTTCCTTACATGACATTCTGCGAAAGGTGGGTGAAAGCAGCAAGCTTGTGTGCGAAAGTGGGGGCAGGACTAGAGTCCACTTTTCCTAGCTCCCATGGTCACTACGGCCCGTAAGCGGAACGATACCCCTTCCCTTAGACCAACTAGATAAGGCAACGAAACAAGAGACTAGCAAGCTCTGAGCCCGGCTTTAGATTTTCTTTTAGACCCCTTAGTTAGGTGCACGAATGAAAACATGTCCCAATTTTTTCACTTAGGACACATCCAGGACTCCCTAGCCCAACAATTTCTTGACAAACCCCTAAAAACCCTTAGTATTTTGTTCCTGGATAGTCAACACTATTTGATTAAAATCCACCCCAATACCCTCATATCATCATACCCTCATTTTTTCTCCTTGACCATATTAAGGACACCCACACCCTTCTTAGGGGAAATGATCGACTTGCTTTCGGTCTTCCGGAAGACAGCCGGCGATCCCAGCACTAATAGATGAGGGAAAGGGGGCAATCAAAATGGCCCATTTTATTTTGTTTCTTGTTTTTCGTTGGGGACTTTTTATGTTTTTTGGCCCCTCCACTCCCACCTCATATCATAGTTTTCATTTTTAATTGTAAATAAAAAATTTTGTATATATCTAGCTTTATCACCATAGGGGTGTAAGTAGGGTTTCACACATGGAGCGCCAGTGAACTTTTGGTGAAAGTAGTAGTGAATGACGATGAACGACTGTGTATATTGATATGGATCGGTCGGTGAATGAGACTAGCTAAGATAAGTCTACAAGTCTAGTGGCATGACCAGTTATGTAACCCGTTCCCCCCTTCAAACAAAATTTCGGGCCTTGTGCCCAGATGTGTATTCGGCTGTATCTCTGTACCGACTTTACATGAATAAACGTATTTGATGGGGTCGGTTGCAGAGATGCAGCCGGAACATATCAAATACATCGAAGTGTAGTATCTGTTCTGCATTTGTCTCTTAATTTAAGGCCGGCATTGGCTCTTTCAGGAGAAAAGGTAACTCTATGCTCCTGTTCAGGAGAAAAGGTTAACTCTTATTGGCTCCTGTTCAGGAGAAAAGGTAACTCTATTGGCTCCTGTTCAGGAGAAAAGGTAACTCTATTGCTCCTGTTCAGGAGAAAGGTAACTCTATTGGCTCCTGTTCAGGAGAAAAGGTAACTCTATTGGCTCCTGTTCAGGAGGTAGGATGGACGCGTCAGACTGCGGGTCTGACGAAGTCAGATGATCCGACGCGTCTTTAGGATCATAGAAAGGGACGCCCAGGAGATGGAACACATCAGACCGGAAGGCACCAAGGGAGAGAATCAAACATCCAACACTTCCCCATGTGAAATCGATGAAACTATATCCGGCGTGCCCCCAATGACTAGTGAAAAGCAACCCGCCGCTAACCCTATCCAGGCAGAGGCGAAAATTTCACCCACAATACAAAAGAGGAAGGTTAAGCAATCATATTTCCATTCAAGGAGGATGAGTGGCCCCTACTCAATGCAGACCTCTCCAAGGAGTGTCCCCCTTCATCATCGACCAGCAAAAAAGCTGATAAACAAACACCACAATAGCAGCAGCATCACCTAGCAATGGCCCTGTTACAACAAAGACCACAGCGGCAGCAGCGTGGAAACCAACAACCAAAACAAGAATCCGGGAATACACAAAACAGCCCGTGAAACGGAGTTTAAAAACTTCATTAGAGAACTGCTCTGATCCCGATCCCGGATTTCTGCGAAGATATACGCCCCAGGATCCTCTCTCTTTTGTTTCAACCAATGCCTCGACCAAAAAGGTTGATAGGCATCAAGAGAGAGAATTGATAGACATGCTTATTGCCAACAAGTTTCCCCGCAAAATATGTCTATCAGCGAAGCTTCGCAACCTGGGACGTGCTGCTGCGACAAAAGAGAGGCAGTGAGGAGAGCCATCTCAGACCTGACTTGGAAAAACATCAGGCTACAACCGAGTATATGGGTTGCAGACAGACCAAGGTAAAGGTACATGGAATCCTCCTACTTTATGCCCAAGGCATTTGGCTGCCTTCCTCAGCGACTATGGAGATGTGGATTCC
>CM042141.1:126775356-126777856 GCA_023376005.1 Doryteuthis pealeii
GAAAGCCGCGAGTGATCTTTAAAACGGAGTTAAGAAAAACAACCGTACAAGAAAGCCAGTTCCACGGCCACTTGCCACCTATCACACAGACCAGTAGTTGAGGCAAACAAGGACATTGCTGGGCATGCTTGGAGAAGCGGCACTCTTAAGTGCCGTTCTCCGAGGAAACCAACAATGGAGCGCCCTAGACCCGGTCGCCCCCAGCAGAGGTCTACATTAGACAACCTCTGTGCGGATGCTGGATGTTGCGCAGAAACCCTCCGAGAGCGATGAAGTGATAGGGTGGTTGGCGACGAGAGGGCGATGATGATTATAACTATTACACCACTCAATAAAAATTGATAATCATAAATGATTACTATTTATCCTTAAAGAAATCACCACTTGGGTCGAGCGGTTGGCAGGATTGACCAAATAATCCTCTTACCCCCCAAACCGTAAGGTTAATGACAAATTACATATCTCTCTAAAATAAAAACAATCCCTTTTCTTGCTGAGACTTTAGTATGGTTACTGTTGTTACCGCCTCCTTACAGGGAGAATATACACCGGTCTCACTATAAATAGTGGAGACCACCGAGTCGAAAAGTTGTACTGTACCGTTAGCGGCAAGCTAAGGCGTTCTGTTACCTATTGCTAAATACACTTGTCTCATTTACCCACTCGACTGACTTCTTTTTTTACTGTGAAGAACTAACATCACAACAGTTACTATAAAGATAAACACCCTCACAGGTGTGTAAGAATTAATATTTGAAAGATATTACCTGAGGGTACGGATGTTAAAAAATCAATGTTAGAGGTTTGTATCTGTTGTACCGGCCGTTCCTACAGTGGAGAACATGCACCGGTTCTCACTATAAATAGTGAGACACCGAGTGGAAAGGTAGACTGTTCCGTTAACGACAAGCTAGTCGTACATGTACCATTAATTGTAAATACACTTGTCTTTATTTACCCCATCTCGACTTGACTTCTTTTTACTGTTGGGACTAACATCACAACAGTATCATAAGTAAGTAAAATCATCAAATTTATTAAAGGATAAAAAAAAAAAAAAAAACATGAAATGGAAACTTAGTGCTGTTCCCCCTCAAGTAAAATGTTGCGTAAAATCCAAGGCTAAGGAGCCCCATCAGTAGGTTTGGTGGTTTTATTTTATACTGATGTATTTAGACTAGTATTCTCATCTTAGTTTTGGTCATTGTACCGTCTTTTAGGTAATAACTAAAGCCAATAGATAACTCTTCCAACTTCTACAAAAGGTTACATGCAGAGGCATATAGTGTAATGGTTATCATCTTTGGAAAGGGACTCAGCTAGGAAAGGCTGTTTGTGAAAGAACGAAAAAGGAAACCCTCTGTCCTTAGGGATGGAGTTAATATAATAGGGAAGAACATGGGATAAAAAGATGTTTCAAAGAATTAGCTCGTATGTTAGGCTATAGTAAACTATTAAGTAGACCAAGTATAGAGATGAAAACGTCGATTTTCGTCGTTGTTTCACCAGCCGTGTCCAACATGTCTTGTTCGTCTTACTTTGATTGTTTGTGGGATAGAAGTTAAGTGGCCGTACAATTGCTTTTTGCGAATGCTGCGTCCAGGATGTTTTTCAGACAGCACGCAGCATCATTGTGTAGTTCCCATCTAGATTTCTCTTCAAGAGTTTTGTTAGAGTCCAAGTGGTACAGCTATACAGTAGCACCGACACGGTCGCAGATTAGAAGAATTCACGCATCATCTTATTAGATATCAGTAAGTTGTTAAGTTCTCTATATTGATTATTTTAGTGAGGATTACTGGGAACTTATATAGAATATCTGGAGGCGCGTGGTCTAATAATTAAAAAGGCTAGATTAGATTTTTAAAACAAACAAAAAAAATATGAGTCAAGGTAAAAAAAACAAACATCTATTAATTATCAATTAAATAATTATTTCAAATATTTTACACATAAATTTTACACAAAATCATAGGCCTTTATTTATTTGGAAACTTTTTGGTGAACTTCTAGTTACTAAATAAAGGGCGAGAGTTAAAAAAAATAATTTTAGAACTTGATTTCAGGATTATGCTTTATTCTATGTTTTGACGGTTTTCGGTATTGTGTCGTAAGCAATGACGTAGTTTCAGTTAAAGAAGAATGGAGACCTAACCTCTATTACTAATAGTTTGGTTTGTTTTGTTTTACGGCATATCGACCTCAGTGGGTCATTTAATGCCGATAAAGTTTTGAAATAAATCAATTCTTAATGGATAATACAATTTTTTTATAAATACATTTTTCTATTCAACCCTTAGATGGGACCCTAACAGGTACTACCACTCCGGGTCAGAGTGGACCAGGGAGCAATGGTGATGAAGGGGTGCTCCGCATTCCCCAAACCTCCAAAAATGGAACCTCACCATCAGATAGAGTTTAACGTCATTCCCAGGACATGTAGACCCACAGCCACCGCCTTCTAGCACCCATATGATAAAAAAGGGGTTGGGGCTTGCCA
>CM042141.1:126782856-126827856 GCA_023376005.1 Doryteuthis pealeii
ATTTATAATGATAATATTTTTGCACACTTTTTTCTGTGTTCAAGTATTCCTATACAATACTAATAATTTTCAACGTAGCTATTTTCCCTGCATATGTTTTTCATCATTGCACAGTAGAGTTATTTACGAGGTTTTGCTTCATCTGAGGCACTTGTTTCATGTTGTTTACAGCACCTGCTATTAGTTAGTGGTCACCCATCTAAGTATTGAACGGGTATATTGCTTAACTTTGCAGATCTAGTGTGAAGCCGTGATATATGCGGGGCGTGTCTGTAAGTCAGGGCCTGTTGGCTGGGGCTGTACAATTCTCCGACTGCACCTCTGCAGAGGAACAAAAAATCCAAACGGGAATACCTGTTGGCCGTGGATGGTAACCCGGTATGTTTAAGGATGGAATCCAGCTAGCTGAAAAATCTATACATGCAACATTCTACTTTTGCTTTTCTTAGGCTTGACGGGCAGTCAGAGAATCCTCCTGTGGTCAATCAGCTGTTTACGTTAAGCCCTAGCACCTTTATGATTGTCTTGGTCATATTACTCATATGGCAAGCCCCAAACCCTTTTCATCATGGGTGCTAGACGGCGATAGATTAGGGTGTTAGTGTCTTGTGTATGACGTTAAACTGTAACGTAGTGAGGTTCCAATTCTGAAGATCTGAGGAGTCTATAGTACCCCATTCATTGCAATTATACCCAGGTCCACCCTGACCGGAGTGGTAGTACTTGTTGGGAACCAGTCGATTTGTTCATAAGCATAACAATACCTTCGTGCGTAGACCACGTGGTATATTGGGTAACGTGTGAGGCTGTGACATCGTAGTAAGCAAGTTCGAACTCCAGTCGTGTTATTATGTTAGCTTTCGGGCTAGTACTCCTTGGAAATGTATGAACCTTATTACCCCCTAGTTATGGGTTAGATAGAACCACTACTAATCTTCTACAATGATATATGTGGCATTAAATAATTCAGGAATATTTATATGCCATTAAACAATATAAACCAAACCAACTATATCTTCGATGTTAATTGTATCTTTTAAAAATTGCATTTTCCATGACTTTAACCATTACACCACGGGCTTCCTGTATATGTGAACAATTTCTATTTTTAAAACCTGAGAAAGAAATATGTCTTTTAAATATTTAAATCAATACGTTTTGGAAAAATATACGAAATACCAGTCTTTTGAAAACTCGTGTGGTTAGATACCTTTGTAAAAACGAGTTTTTTTTTTGTTTTTTTTTTATACCTGTGAAAGGAATTAACTTTCCAGCAACAATGTGAACACATTCCCTTCTTTTGCATACGCACATAAAGAATTTGTCTTTTGAATACCAAAGTAAAGAAATTGTCTTTTAGACAACAGTGCCAGAAATTTGTCTTTTGGGTATCTATGTACATAATTTGTAGTCTGAATACTTATGTAAAGGCATTTTCTTTTGGGCTGTGATGTAAAGAATTTGACTAGTGAATACGTAAGTAATTGCTTACTCTTTTGGGTATCTATTTAAAAAGATCTTTTGGATACCCAGGTAAAGAATTTGTTTATCAGAAACCTGTTTTAAAATCTGTGTCTTGGATATCTGTGTGAGGAAAAAGTTTCTTGAATACTTAAGTAAGAATCTGTCTGATAGTAAGCTATTTTAAAATCCGTCTTTTGGATAACTATGTAAAAGAAATGATCTCTTGATTGATTGGTGGATTGATAGATTGATTGATCGATTGATTTCAACGGCATGTCAACCGTTCTCGGGTTTCTGTACCTTGTAGGTAGGGAATCGTGTTCATTGTACGTTCATATTTAAAAATGTTATTTAACTGTTTCTTAAGAGTTTCTTTAAAATAGTCTTTAAGAAGTTATTAATAACAGGTGGTTAGATATATATATATATTAGTAAATATTATTAAATATTAATATATTAATATTAATATTCTAATATTAATATTCTATATTAATATATTAATAATTAATTAAATAATTATAATAATTAATAATTAATAGAATATTAATATATTCTAATATTAATATTCTATTATATTTCATAATTATATATGCATACATATATATATAGATATATATATATATTAGTAAATATTATTAAATATTAATATATTAATATTAATATTCTAATATTAATATTCTATATTAATATATTAATAATTAATTAAATAATTATAATAATTAATATATTAATAATTAATAATTAATAGAATATTAATATATTCTAATATTAATATTCTATTATATTTCATAATTATATATGCATACATATATATATAGATATATATATATATATTAGTAAATATTTACTTAATAATAACATTAATAGCCTTTACTCGCGTTCATTGTACGTTCATATTAAAAATGTTATTTAACTGTTTCTTAAGAGTTTCTTTGATACACAATCATATAGAATACGAATAATTTTCCAACATATGTATTGACCCATAGATGGGTCTTAAAGATTCTGGATCAGAGTGAAATTTGGAATGATAACAACGAGGGGGTACTTCACCCCCCACCCACCCACCCCGATATTCAGAATTAAAAGCTATTTAAAAATGTATGTTTTTGATGTCTACGGTGGTGGAAGGTCTCTTGAATACCTAACTAAAGAATTTGTCTTTTGGAACCTGTCTTTTGGATATCTACTGGGGACAAAAGTCACTGGAATACCCGAACAAAGAATTTGTATTTTGGAATCCTTTTTTTTTTAACTGTTTTGGATACCTACTGAGGAAAAAGATGTCATGAATATCCCAGTAAATCATTTGTTTTTGGAAATTTCTTTTTTTCAACTGTGTTTCGGATACTTACGAGATAAAAAAAAATGTCTAAGTTTAAAAATCTGTCTTTTGGAAACTTAAAGACCTGCGGTTTGGAGAAAAGGTATCAGGAATAAATATATGCTTTGGATAACAACGTGAAATAAAAAAGGTTTCTAAACTACTTAAGTAAAATTTTTTTAAAAACCTGTTTAAAAATCCATGTTTTGGATATATATGTGGAATAAAAAGATTTATTGAACAGTTAACAATTTTTCGTTTATAAACCTGGTAACCAATATATTTTGGATACCTCCTTGGAATAAAAAACATTTCTTGAATTACTAAATAAAGAATCTGTCTTTGGTAAATCTGTTTAAATACCCATGTTTAGGATAACTAAGTGGTAACAAAGGTCCCTTCTATAACTAAGGTAAACACTTGTCTTCTGCAAAACTGTGTAACAATCTGTCTTTTGGATACCTTGTAAACAATACCTCTTATGGATAGCTAGTTAGTCTTGGTTGAAGTAAATAATACTAAAGCGCTTATGGCAAAGGGTCGAAATTAATGGTTAATACAATAAACCTACAAAAGCTATAATAATTTTTACAGTAATTACGTAGAACGTTGTGAAAATTCCCACAGGAAAGAGTAAGGAATTGTGTGGATTCTCATATGATTTGATGTTGTATTAAAAAGCAACAGCATTGGTGAGGCCTTCTAGATATTAGTGTTCATTTATTTATTCCGTTTCTGTTTACACGAGTTGTTTTTTTGCAAACCATGAAGCCTGTTCAAAAACTATCGAGAAGTTTTATTTGCCAAAACAGAATTTAACATTGAATCAAATGTTGATTTTATTCAAAATACTTCTATTGGCGTTCAACACACTTCTGACAAGGAGTTTTTCATTGGTAAAAGCACCTTTGAAACACAATACGTTTGCGGGACACAAAATGTTGTCACTTGATCCCGGACAGAATTCAAAACCTGTCGATCGTCATTTTACATTCGAGTGATGGGAATAAGTTGAAAAGAAAGCTTTATCTTTGAGATTCCAGAGTTTCCTAAAAAGATTGGACTCTCGTTCTTGGTTAGTTGCTTCGTTAGGTTTTACGGCATCTTAACCCTTGTTGGGTTATTATATGCTGAATTCCTTTTGATTTATCGCTTCTTGATGGGTATTCAACATTTCTACAACTCATTTATTTCTATTTAACCCATTTAGGACAGGTATAATTACCAACACAGGAAAATGTATCATACATCAAAATGAAGCTGGTCCTCTTTGAATCACATCCCTACTTCTCCACATAGCCAGCGTTTCTCTCAATAGCAATGTTCCACTTTTGAATGAGATCATGTATCCCTGCCCCACAAAATTCTGTTGACTGTTCTTTGAGCCAATTCTTCAGATTTTACTTCCATGTCACTGGAATAAGGTTTGCCTCTTAAACCCTTTTTCTTGGGGCCGAAGCGAGACAACAGCTTCATTTTGATGTATGCTATATGTTCCTTAGTTGGTCATTATACCTGGCCTAAACAAAATGGTATTACTTTTTGACTCACCTACGTGTATGTATATATATATATATATATATATATATATATATATATATATAGAGAGAGAGAGAGAGAGGGGGGGGGAGAGATTCTAAAAATAAGTACAACCCACTTCTCCTAGTGTATTATTTCAATTAAAGTGTAGTTGCATTTTTGGGGAAGATTTTAATACTGTAAAAGTTAGTAATGAATAATGCCTAATAATATCCGTTTTGATTGGATAGTATTCCATTATAAATAATTAAACAATATCATCTGTAGATCTTATTTTCTTTATATTTTAGGATTAACTTATTTTTTGCGGTACACTATCTGTCTGATTATATATGTATATTTACCAACCTCTCAACATGAACAGGATGTGACACAAGGTCAATTTCTTAAGCGCAGTTTAACTGGTTTCCTTCTCCTAAACGGAAAATCTAGCCAAGGTGAAGAGGCCAGTCTGCCCTACTATTTACACATAACTGGAGAGAGGGGGAGACAGAGAGAGAGAGAGAGGGAGAGAGAGACAGGGACAGAGAGAGATAGAGAGAGTAGTTGGATGTATAACTTTCCCCAGTATATTAGCGCTATGTGAAATGCAAACAGCTACTGGATTTGAACTCGCGTCCACGTGTCCATTTTCTTCGAATCTATTCATTACACCACGCGCTTCCGTATCTGTTTGATATATGCTATGAAGTAGACTAGCATTGCTTAAAGCAGCGGTAACACCTAGCCCTGCCTCTTTAAATCAATGGGGCAGGTCTTTGCCTGGGGGGATGGCCTCCTGGGATCAACGCTGTTAATTACTTCAACGGTACAGGGCCAAAGTCACTGGACCCCTGCAAAAGTCCACGAAATCTTTCGTTTATCTTTATTTTTTAATGTTTTGATCAAATGATTAAAAAATTATTACTTTTAAGTTTGTTTAAATAGACAGTAAAAGTATTTTAGATTAAATTTATTTAAAAGCTTTTGCAGTAGAATTTAAAAATTAAGATTTTGTATTAATTGTAATTACTGATAATACATATGTCTATAAAAACAGACCAATTTCAATATAAAGTTAACGTTTCCCGGCCTCCTGGCTAAGATCGAAGTGTAGTATCTGTTCTTATCAGCTTAATATCTGATAGGTCTCCTCTGTGGGGACTACGATATTAAACTGATTTTTGGAACATGGTGAAGAGTTAGGGGCTTGCTCCGCCTTTGCCACGGGTTGGCCTGGAATTGCAGTATCTCCAGGAATCAGCCCAGTCTTCCTTTAGGAGGACAATAACTAAAATCAAAAACAGACAATTATAAATAACATTCTCCGAAAACGTTGTGTGTAATGGTTAGCAAGCTAGATTCTCAGACCATTGTTAGTGAGTTCGATTCTCATTGGGCGCCCAATACATCAGGCCTTGTGACACGTCTACGCTACGCAGAGTAGAAATATATGAGTTATGATTTAAATTTTATAAAAATACGATCGGACACATGTCGTAGTGGATATAAGTGTTGAGTTAATACAGATCTAAGTGACTCTAGGCTGTAGGTTCAATCCTGGTCAAGGGCACAATAACATAGAATAACTAATGCAGCTTGTAGGCAGTCCTTGTGAATGGAATGAGAACAGTGTACACTTGTGAATTAAATAAAGAGTTCGGTTCGAAGTTCTCTGTGGGCTCCCGTTTACGACACGAAGGCTCCCGGGTTCAAAGAGAAGGTTCCCGAGTCCAACAAGAAATACCTGAAGAAGGCCGGGACACACACACACACACACATATATATATATATATATATATATTATATATATATACAACTGCGACACTTTAAAAAAAAACAACTCCTATGTCGTAAGGAAGTTTTCTTCGGATTTTTTGGATATATATATATATATATATATATATATATAATCCAAAAATCCGAAGAAAACTTCCTTACGACATAGGAGTTGTTTTTTTTAAAGTGTCGCAGTTTGCGGAGCTCAATGTGTACTCTTATTGTTAAAGTCACAGAGCAAATTCTTTCCTAAATCATCAAATAGACTATAAAGCAACAATTCTAAGTCATTTGTTATATTTTTACTTATATATATATATATAATAAAGTAATCCACCTCTCATCAGTGTGGTTATACCGTTTTAACAGCTACCTCTGGCCGGGTTCGAGACCCGAATGAACTTTCGTTCGCCAAACCTCTTACCCGTACGGCCACAAGCAGCTGTCAAATATAGGAGACTATTTAATCGCTACATTTCTAAGCGGAAATGAAATTCACTAGAGGCCTCAAACTTTGTTTATGTAAACAGAGCGAGGTTTAGCTGTACGTCGAATACGGTGAATTTTGCAATTAAATCCCTTCAAATTAAAGTGCTCAACCAAATTTGGGAGCATATATATATATACAGTGGGGTATATATATACAGGGTGATATATATGTATATAGCTCTGTGCGTATATATATATATATATATCTTATTATAATGGACATTGTGTGTTTTTCTGTCTGTAACCGAAACTATATTCCTACTCATGTCACAATTCTCTTAGTTATTGACATCACATTCTCCATGATTTTATTTTTTATCTAAACCTCAAGTATTAATAAAATTGTCTTACATTATTAATACTGTTAACTATGTCTACATACTGACAACATGCAATTATATTTATATATACAACAAAATAGCGGTTTACAGTGTGAACGGGAAGTCTAATTTGCATATTAATATTAAAAAATCGAATTTAATAAATATGTGCTTAGTATTATTGATTTCTAACTGTTTTGTTTTATTTTAATGAATATAAGCAAAAATCTCTTCAATGAATTTTAAATGAAATCCATTAACAAGATAAAATAACTGTCATTTTATACTTTACTTCCTCTTATAACTAAATACTTAAATTAGAAAAAATAACAATGAAAGACGGGAGTGATGGAAGAGTAAGTTTCAGTTGTTCCATTTTTTATTATACTCCCTCTGTTTCAAATCTTTTATTATACTCCCTCTGTTTCAAATCTTTTTATCTGTATTCTTATTTAGTTTCATTAGCCTTTCTAATTTAGTACAATATTTTATTACATTAAAACTTAAATACTTGCACCCGGAGGGTGCATATATTTGCTAGTATATATAAAATAGATAGATATAGATATAGATATATACAGGGTGACTCCCCCCCCCAAAAAAAAAGTTTGACTTTTTTTAAAAAGTCAGTTTTTTTCGGATCACCCTGTATTTGCTTAAGAATTTAATGAAAACAGATAAAAGCAAAAGAACACGCTATTCTTTTCATAGAAACCGAAAACTGTTTCTTGATCAAGTTATTAAAACATCCCACAAGAAACACGAGATTTCCATACAAACAATAGATCATATTAGAATAGACGATGGCGCAACATGTGACCAACTAACCCGAAACATTTTCACTCGGCCAAATGTCCTTGATCGACCGATCGTGCGAACCAATCATGATTATGATGCCGTCGAGTATTCAGTTGATCCTTTTGAAGATTTATCACTGTGCATTTGATACCACAAGAGAAATTTATGACCCTAGCAACACACGTGATAGATCTCCTCGGCCATAGCTCTCCGTGGCTATAGATCTCCTCTGCCATATGTTTCTATCTGCAACGAATTTTTGCACTAACAAGAACATATTTTTATTCTTTTAGTTATATTGTTCATATTCTATGCAAATACGGCCCTGTCGTCTGGAGCGTTAGAATGCACTGACTGCACCTCTGCAGAGGGGTAAGACTCCCCCAATGGGGCCATCTGTTGGCCGTGGGTGGCAACCCGTGATGCTTAAGGATAGAGCTCAGGTGGATGAGCAGTTCATGACTTGCAATACTCCACTTTGGCCCTATCTTAGGCTAGACGGGCGGTCGGAGAGGCCCCCTCCGATCAATCGGCTGGTCACGTCAAGCCCTAGCACCTATATGATTTTCCCAACCCTATTGCCCTCATGGCAAGCCCCAACCCCTTTTTATCATATGGGTGCTAGAAGGCCGTGGCTGTGGGTCTACATGTCCTGGGAATGACGTTAAACTCTATCTGATGGTGAGGTTCCAGTTTTGGGGGTTTGGGGAATGTGGAGCACCCCTTCATCACCATTGCTCCCTGGTCCACTCTGATCCGGAGTGGTAGTACCTGTTAGGGTCCCATCTATGGGTTAAATAGAAAAATGTATTTAAAAAAAATTGTATTATCCATTAAGAATTGATTTATTTCAAAACTTTATCGGCATTAAATGACCCACTGAGGTTGATATGCCGTAAAAAAAAAAAACCAAACCTCTATGCAAATATGTATTATAGTATTTCTTATTATAATGAAGATTGTGTGTTTGTCTGTACCAAAACTATATCACTACTTAAGTCACAATTCTTTTAGTTTGTACCAAGTTGGGTGTTATATATATTTTATATATAGGTTGTAACAACTTACTAACTTTAAACAAAACTCAACACAATGGAAAAATAACAGAGTCGTATTAAAATAAACAATCTGTATTAAATAAAGTTACAGAAAATGTAGAACAGCATACCGGGCATAGTCCTTTCTTTTATATTGTGATATTAATAGTTCATATTTTATCTTCTTTCATTTGCTGATAATGGAGCTGACTTGTTGCGTGACGACTATTGCTTGTAAATCTCAGAACTACTGAAAATTCCCGCTTCTTCTTTTTTGGCGCTCGATTTTTGAATTCAGCGTCTGTTGTTTTCCGTTACTGCATTTTTGGGATTCTTACTTCTTTAAAACAAATCGGCAACTGCCATTTTATTAACCATTTCAAGTTCTCCATGGTTTTATTTTTTTATTTAAAACTCAATTATTAATAAAATTGTTTTACATTATTAATTCTGTTGACCTTATATACATGCTTATGTTGGACATATCTACATACGAATAACATGCAATTGTATCTCTATCTACAACAAAATAACGAATTACAGTTCGAACAGGAAGACTAATTTGCATATTGATATTAGAAATATGATTTTAATAAATATGCGTTTGCTATTATAGATTTCTAATTGTTTGTTTATCAACTCTTTATCATATATTCGGCGGGTGACCTATTGTCAGTATCAGCCAAACAGCGAGAGAGTATATCCCTTTTTTCGCTAGCACTGGACCGGAGATATTATTTTTTGTTTTTTTACTGAGATGGAGCGGCACACCTACTATCAGCTCCCCTTTTACCGCACAGATCATATTACTCGAGCTGTGCTGCTCATGAAACCAACATGGCCCCTTTATTATATAAATTGCTTTAAGAATAAAGTATTTTCTCATACTTTCAAACAAAGACATTGTTTAGACAGCACAAGAATTTATCGACCTTGTTTTGGCTGCTGCTGATAATTTATGTCTAAATTCTTCGTATTAAGGTACACATGACATAAGTTCTAAGACTTTAGAAACCATTAAGATATCGCCATGAATCAACCCAGGAAAAGTTTTAAAATATTGTATGTTTAACTCATTGTCTACTCTAAGCCGCTCACAGCGGCTCACCCCATGCAAAATACAAAAACTGATGGTTCTTCATGGATATTACTCCTAGGTTCACTCTGATTCAGAGTAAGTAAAGTAAAGTAAAGTCGACGGGGCGGCCTAATGTCGGTATCAGCCAGACAGCGAGGCAGTCTATCCCCTTTTCAATAGCGCTAGACCAAGGAGATTGTTTTTAGCGTCTGAGGTGGAGCGCCACACCTACCATCAGCTCCCTACTTTACCGCACAGATCACTGTGCTACTCATACGCTGAGTTGGCGAGGACCGGTATCGAACTAGGAACCTTGTGGTTTCTAGCCGAACGCTCTACCGACTGAGCTAACCCGGCCCAGTACCTATTAGCATCCCATTTATATATTTTTAAGAATTGTTGTCATTCGATAGGACCGTGTGAAAGAAATAGATTTGGTTTATTTTGTTTAACTCTTTGCCTACTTTAAACCGCTCACAGCGGCTCTCCCACCACCTTTCCTACCACACCCAAGCAAAGTACAAAACTAAAGGTTAGTTCATTATAATTGAGCAGAAAGGCTCAGATTACAATAATAATAGGACATACTTTTTAATAGAATGTGTTTTGAGGTGAATAGATAGTGAACTTTTTGTTTGTTTGTTTGTTTGTTGATTTTAACGGCATAGCAACCCGTCGGGTTATGTCATGCCTAACGGTTAGGAAGTTATACATATCGTGTATTTATATTTATACTATTTTGTAATTGGTTTTAAAAATGTGTTAGCATTATTGGGGATTATGTTGTATGGTATTGATTTGTTTCATGTCTATATTCTATGGTATAATTTTATTTCTTTAAAAAAAGAGAGAATATCCTCCATGTTGACATTTTCAAACAGATCTTTCATATTGTTTGCTTTAAAATAACGGTTTCGGATGTGAGCAAGAAACCTGCATTCCATGAATAAGTGTTTAACTGTCAAAAGGTGTTTGACATGTTCCACATTGTGGTTGTTCTTGTTTGGGTATATTGGAGTGCGTTAGTCTTGTATGACCAATGTGTAATTGGGATACAATGACTTGTTCCTTTCTAGACATCCTTAACGTTGGTCTCCAGCCTCCAAAATTGGGTTTGATTAGGAAGAGTTTATTGTGGATGTTGTTATTCCATGTATTATTCAGATATTCCAGACTGCTGTCCTCATCTTTATTGTTATATACCCAGAGTATATTGGAGTGCACTAGTATTGTATGACCAATGCGTAATCGAGATACAATGACTTTCTAGACTTCAATACGAACAAAATTTGGTACAGCCGTGGGGGAAATGTGGTAGGCAAAGAGTTAATTTCAGTTATGCCTTTTTTTTCTTAATGACTAGTTTGTTTTATACATTTGTTCAATTTTGGTTGTTGTTGTTATTTAATTCATGGTGTCATTGCGAGTCGACCGTATCAAAGTAAATGAATTAAGCACAAGGCTACAGAGGACCAGAAAAATAAAACTTCAGTTGAAATTTAAAATTCTCTTCATTCTTCACTGAAACTGAGAAACGACAATTTACCTTTTCCAAAGGTTTAAATACTGTTGTATACCCTTTTCTTTACTTACTTCTATTCTTCTTCTGACGTTTTTCTATCTTACGTCTTCTTCTAACATCTCTTCTAGCGTCTGGACTTCGTCTTGGTGGTCGGTCGCACTTAACTCATTTCTTCTTCTAGATCAGTCTTGTTACCAAGACATTCACTAACCACAACACCATGTTATTTTCTTAAGCTTTTTATTTACTTATCTATACATTTCATGTAACTAACATTTGACTAACATAGCGCGCGTATGCAGTGAGTTCCAGTTAAGGCAGCACATCTTCTCTGCCCGACGTCAAACTGAAACTGAGGACCCTACCAGGTCCCACGTGACTTCTCGTATTTCGCGGGCTTTCTGTACTATTCCATGGAAAGTCCCGTCCTTGATAGGAAAAGGGCCATCCCTTTGTAAATGCAGGGGATTGACAATAATCTTATGCCACCGCATAGATTATGTAACAATACATCACCGACCTCATAACAGGCCGCCCTGTTGGATGGGGCTGTAAAATACACCAACTGCACCTCTGCAGAGAAGTGAAATCATGTTGCCCGTGGGTGGCGACCCGTGATGCTTTAGAACGGAATCGTGGTGGTTGAGCAGTCCGTTTAATGCAACATTTTACTTTGGCCCTTAATTAAGCGAGACGGTCGGTCGGAGTGGCCCCCTTCGATCAATCGGCTGGTCACGTCAAGCCCTACCACTTATATGATCGTCCCGACCCAATTGCCCTTATGGCAACCCCCAACCCCTTTTATCATATATGTACTAGAAGGCCCTGGCTGAGGGTATAACGTTATACTGCATCTAATGGTGAAGTTCCAATCCTGGAGCTGTGGGAAATGTTGAGTAGTCTTCCATTGCCATTACTCTCAAGTCCACTCTGACCCAGAGTGGTAGTACCACAAGTTCGCCTCTATGGATTAAATAGAAAAAATGAATTTAAAAAAAATTTAGTTGCCGTAAAATCCAATCGACCAACCAATTAACCAACCAAACCAGCCAGCCTTTTAACAAGTACAAAACTTTAGACTTTTTCACCAATGGAAATCCTTCAACAGTTCAAAGATCTCAAATTTGTGAAAAAGCCATCTTGGGATGTATAGGTTAAAGCCTGTTTCTCTTTAAAAAAAGAAAAAAAAGTTTTGGCCATTGATTTTCCTTCTCCGCGATGAGAGAGAAGTGCACTGTGAAATGACATTGATCCAGACCTTCAGATTAGAATAGACCGGGCCAATCTGATATCCTTTGGCTGACCTCTTCATTTCAATGGAAGAAATATCGCAACGATCTCTTCGTCATTTATTATTCAACAATTTCTGGTTATCTTTCCCATATTTCTGTCGATTTGTACAATCACTCAGGGATCTTAAACGCCCCCCCCCCCACGCTAAAAAATGCAGTTTTCTTCTTGGGTCCAAAAAGCTGCGATATTTCCGGTTCCGATTACCCGACATTTTTAAAAATTTCTTTTCAATTTTCAAGGAAGATGACATTTCAACAAAGAACATCGGTGATCAATGGAAACCTTCAATTTGACCTGTGAAATTTAACCCCCCACCAACACACACACACACCTATATTTAATACAATTAAACTTGCATAAAGATAAATATTATCTTGAACATTTTTGGACTATTCATAAGAAGAATCATTAAAAAAATTACTGATCATTTTAAAAATTTTTTCAACTTTTGGAAATAATGAAAATTATGAACGAAACAATGTTTACATTTTCGCACCGTTAAATCAATTGAAATTTAACATAGCCAAAAACAAATTATGACTCTCAGCTTTTTAAAAAATTCTATGAAAAATCAACTAATTGTCAAATTTTTACGTTTTTTTTTCTAAAAGATATTAGGGGAAATATTTTTTACAAGTCTCACCCCCCCATTATTTTATTTTATGAAATCTGAAAAAATTAACCTATAAAAAACGATTTTTAATTTTTTTATAGATAGTTGTCTGAATAATTATATCAAAATACTTTTATAAGTTTCTATCCGGGATTATTTTAGTGAAAGAACCCTGAATACAGAATTCTGCTAAAAGATATCAATAACGAAATCTACCCTGTTGTAAAAAAAACGGATTGTTTTACTTATTATTCAAGATAACGGTGAGTAACTTTTCCCAATCGGATAATTTGATCTTTGAATCAACTGTTCTTCTTTGTAACAACTCTTTAGATCCGTTATTATTATTTTTTTATTTTTTGGCGAGACTTTTTTTTTTTAATGTTCACAAATATTTACGTTGGTCTTCAATATTGCTTAAACTGATCACGTGACTGGATTTTGGTGAAAATCTAAAAATTAAAGAAATATATAGTGGTTCTTTGACTAACGAGTGATCCAACTTATGAGTTCCCCAGCTTATGAATTTACGACTTACGTCACTTAGTTAATTTTTTGCTTTCTGATATGAGCTAAACATTGATATGCTTATGTTAATAAGTTCACAAAAATAAGTTTCTGAATTCATTACACCTATGAAAATTATAGTGGTACCTTGAGTTACGAGTGACCTAACTTAAGAGTTTTCCGAGTTAAGAGGTGTCATTCGATTGATATTTTGGAAAGATTTGAGTTTCTGATACGCTCATGTTAAGTTCACAAAAAATATTCAAATTTCAAAATTATTACGCTAAAGGAAAATATCATTTATAAAAAAACTAAAAATCAAAACATATTTCAACACATTATTCATTACATTCTATTTAAGTTTTTTTTATTCAACACAGTGCTAATTTTCTTAGTTAAAAAAAACGTATGAAAATGAGTGTTTCTTTTTTTTTTTTTTCATTATTTTTTTTTTTTTTTTTTTGTGAGGGTTGAAACGGATTACAGTTTATTTCAGTGTGGACAATTGATTTGAAAAAACAAGCTAATTTAGTTACGAGCGGGACAAATTAAGCTCTTAAGCTAAGGTACCACTGTATTATTATTATTATTATTATTATTATTATTATTATTATTATTATTATTATTACTAGCATATATATGCACCCTTCGGGTGCAAGTATTTTAGTTAAATTTTATAATAAAATATGATATTAAATTATAAAGGCTAATGAAACTGAATAAGAATGTAGATGAAAAGATTTTGAACAGAGGGGGTATCATTGAAAAATAGAACAACTTTGAAACTAACTCTTCCATCATTTTCCGTTACTCCCGTCTTTCATTGGTAAATTTTCCTAATTAAACTGTTTAGTTAAAATAGGAAGTAAAGAATAATATTACAGTTATTTCTTCTTGTTAAGGGATTTCTTTTAAGATTTATTGAAGAGATTTTTGCTCATATTCAATAAGATAAAACCAAATAATTAGAAATCAATAATACTAAGAATATATTTATTAAAATCAATTTTTTAAGATCAATATGCAAATTAACCTTCCCATTCATACTGTAAACCTCTATTTTGTTGTATATATAAATACAATTGCATGTTATTAGCGTGTAGATATGGTAACAGTGTAAGTAATGTAAAACATTTTTATTAATAATTGAGGTTTAAATAAAAATAAAATAATGGAGAATATGATGTAAATAACTAAAGGAACTGTGACTTGCATAGTAATATAGTTTCGGTTACAGACACAGACACAAAATCTCCATTATAATAAGAAGATTAGTGTTTTTACACTTGACGGTGTTTCACTGGAGGCTGAGTGACAGCAAGTCTCAGGTCTACAGGACCTGGTATTCTATCCGATCCCAACAGTTCTGCAGTTTGGATAGTCTCGATTCTTCCCCTGATTTTCAATTCATGCAAATTATTTTCCAGATCTTTGGGGACCGTTCCAAGGACACCAATTACAATTGGTGCTACCTTTACCTTCATGTTCCACAGTTGCCTCAGTTCTCTGGCAAGGTACAAGTATTTTATTATTATTATTTATGGCTTTTCGGTCAAAAAGTACTGAGACTGGTGCCATAATTTTTGTTTAAGTTAAGACTGACGCGTCAAAATATCTAATTTAACATCTCGACATCTAGATATCACCCCATTTAAAAATGTCTCTAAACAATAATATTTTTCTCGATTCTATTCAATCACACTTCACATGATATGTAAAAACACTACCAATGTATTAATATAGTTCCCAGTTATTTTAAATATTATCTCAGACAGACCTTTTTCACCCATACATGGGTCCCTAACAAATATGCAAATATGTGATACATGTATTTATACATTAATGTGTGACACTATATTATTTAATAAGTATAGTCGTTGGTGTGGCCTAAAGTCGGTATAAGCCAGACAGCGAGGGAGTCTATCCCCTTTAATCAAGCTCTAGACTAAGGAGATTGTTTTTGGCGTCTGAGACGGAGTGCCACACCTACCATCAGCTCATCACTTTACCGCACAGATCCCTGTGCTACTCATACGCTGAGTTGGCGAGGACGGGTATCGAACCCGGAACCTTGTGGTTCCTAATCGGACGCTCTACAGACTTAGGTAAATCGTAAGTAAGTAAAGTCGTCGGGGCGGCCTAAAGTCGGTATCAGCCAGCCAGCGAGGGAGTCTATCCCCTTTTCACTAGCGCTAGACGAAGGAGATTGTTTTTTGGCGTCTGAGGTGGAGCGCCACACCTACCATCAGCTCCTTAGTTTACCGCACAAATCCCTGTGCTACTCATAACGCTGAATTGGCGAGGACCGGTATCGAACTAGGAACTTTGTGGTTTCTAGGACGTTTGGCCCAACAATGACGCTTTGTGCATTGAGTACACTGGATTTTATTTATAAAAATTCAAACAATTAACAGTTTTCATCAAAACAATGATATACATGTAGCGTTAACTCTTTTGATTGCCGTCTGGTCCTATGTTGGAAGAGATTTCTTTTTGCGAGACATACTGATGCTGTATGCGATGGGTAACAATAAACTGCAGAAGAACTCACAATTGATTGTTGCATCTAAGTATTGCATTAATATTTAAGCTTACATATAAAAAGTTCAACGATAATTCTTCCCCTGCCACTTAATTTAAAACCAATTTCCCGTAGGAAGTTTCTTACTTTTTGCTCAAATAATTATTTCTAGATTTCACTATTAATTTTGACTATTCCTAAATTTATATCAAATTTATAAAAATTGCTATCGTAAAAAGAAATTCGGAGAAAAATCACGTAAAATATCGCCGGAAACATTCGCAGTAATTAAAATTTGGGAATCCAAAATTTCAGGATTGCGGACCCGAATCTTTTTAATTTGCTCACAGAGATGGCTTCATTCTAAAATGGTATTATATGTTGGTCTATGGCCTATAGGAGTAAAGTTTAAAAAATGTGACACACTGGGTGTCTGTCTTTTTATAGTAAACGGAATCGTTTGACAGTTTTGTTCTGGCTATATGTATGTTCTAATGATCACCCCGCTGGATAAAGCTCTTGCACCATTATATTAGGATTGTTCTTCATATTTTTCACGTTGTTTGTCCTAATGGTTGCAATAGAAAGAGCCCAGCCCCTGGTTTCGTTTTATCTTTAATATTAATCTGTTTTTTTTTATTTCTTATTGTTTTGTCCGTGTATGTCGCTTTGACGGTGCTTTGCAGTGGGACCAGCTTCTGCTGTAGCCGCCGGCTCGGAGTGTCAAAACATTCTGTAACGCTACGGTTGTTTCTTGAATTAGAACTGATATTTACCTTGATTTCTTGAATGTCCTACCCCCCCCTCCCTCTGGCCAGGTTGGCTGACGTTTCAATAACGATAGGCAATCGCATTCAGCTTTCGATAAACAGGATTTATGTTGTTATTGCTATTTATCTCCCTCTTGTCTCTCTATATTTGCTCTCCTATCTATTACTCTTCTTTTCCTCTCCTTTTCCTTTCCTTTACCTCTCCCTTTAAGTGTTTCTCCCCTCCCCCTCCCCTCTCTCTCTATCTCTCTCTCTCTCTCTCTCGTGCTCTTTCACCGCTATTATATCTTTCTTTCTTCCTTCTCTTCTCTCACCCTACATTTCCATTTCTATCTCTTCTCACTCACTCACACACACACACACACACACACACACACACTCTCTCTCTCTCTCTCTCTCTCTCTCTCTCTCTCTCTCTCTCTCTCTCTCTCTCTTGTTCACTACTCTCTCTTTCTTTTGCCTTCTCTCTTCCCATCTCATTGTTATTTTGCTTGGGGAAAGTCCACGTGGTGAAGTGGGTAACTTGCAGTACTGCGACATAACAGTAAGCGAATTCGAATTCAAGTCCTGCTTTTACGTATACTTTCGGGCTAATACCCTTTGGAAAGGTATGAACCCCATTTATGGGTTAAATAATACCAATACAATACTTTTACAAGGAAGACTTGGGCATGTAATAACCAAATAAGGTTGATATGCCATTAAAAAAAGACACGCATCTTTCTCTGTGTGCCTTCTATCTACAAGGTGTGTGAAAAAAGTATTGAGATTGAAGCTATTTATCAAGATAGAAATGAAGAATGAATAAAAAGTTTTTTTTTTCTGAATACAAGGTGTGTCGAAAAGTATAACAAGTCTCGACACTTTTTTGACACACCTTGTATCACTATCCATTTCTATTTCTCTCCTTTTCCCCCACTCTCATTTTTGCATTCTTTCTTCTCTTCAACCTCTTTTTCTCCAGCAAGCTTTCTTTTCTACATCTCTCTTTGTCTCTCCATCTCTCTCACTCCTCTTTCCTCTTTATGCCCCTCTCTCTCTCTCTCTCTCTCTCTCTCTCTCTCTCTCTCTCTCTCTCTCTCTCTCTCTTTCTTTATCTCTTCATCTGATCTTTTCTTTCTTTCATTCTGTGCTGGTTTTGTACCAGTCAAGTCTGATAAATATCAATAATAAACCGATAACTGAGTGCAACCATGTATTAAGAATAGTTACTTGAAACTAGGATTGTTTGTAAAAGATTATCTTACTCCTTGCGAAGTTGCGCCACCAGTAGTAACAGGTAGTTTTCACGGGATTCCATGTGACAGCAAGACACAGCAAGTCTTCTCAAATTTCCAAGACTCTACTAAGTATTTCGATATTAGAAGCCTGGACAGCCGCAGTTATTCCTTGTATTTCTAGTTACCCCATTCTCTTTTCTAGGTTATTGGGGATTTTTCTGAGTGTTCCGACTATCATTGGTATTACTGTTTCCTTCATATTTTTCAACTTTTTAAAAACAATTTGTCAAAGTCAACATATCTAGCGAGGTTTCGATTACCCTTATTTGAAATCTGTGGTCTACTGGAACGGCAATATCAACTTGTGGATACACCCGTTTCTTCTAGTTCATAAAAAACAGTCTGGTATTCTCGACGGAGTTACTTGAAACGAAAACATAGCTAGAAATAGTTGATTATAATTTCACTTCGTCCGAGTTTTTCTCGCGTTTTAATTAGTCGTTTTTCGCTGAAGTTTAATTTTCACCAGGTCTTCATGTTACGTTACGGCTCTTTTATCTCCTTCCATGGTCGGGAGTCCGTTCTCCTCTTGTTCTCTTCCAGTTCTCTATTCACCCCATCTTTTATAATTACAAAATAATCAGCTCATTATTGTCTTATGTAATGATAATCAATTGATTACCTTCTTACATCATATTTCAATTCTATGGTCTATTGTCAAATTGCTACACTGGAATTCTTAGCCCAATCAATTTGACATTCTTCTGCTAATGTTTATAATTCCCCCGAAAATATTTAACCCCAGCAAATCCCAGACGGAATTTCAACTAACATTCTAAACAAAACGCATTCCAAATACACTCTTCCGTTCAAAATATTTTTCCAAACATTTCTTTTCTTCTTCTTCCATCACAATCTATTTTTTACTAAAACTTATGTTTCCTAAAACTTATCCTTTTTCAACCCTTAATTATCCAAGGCCCCTCATAATGTAACATTCATGACTCTTCTAAGTATTTTGCAGATTTCAACTGTGTAGTATTCTGGATGGTCTTAGTTCTTCCTCTGACCTCTCGTTCACCTCTTACATAATTCGTGGATGCCTACGAATTATGAGTGTAGTGTAATTAGATTTTGAATTAAAATCTGTTAAAATTCAAAATCGGAGTGGGTTAGATTATTCATGGGTAATGACTTTTACTTAACCCCCGGATTCCGCTGCTGGAAAAAAACCTGAGAAAGGTAGTTAAGTTTAGTTTGTCAGAAAGCAGTTTTAGCGGAATAAACCATGATGTAGACATCGTCTTATATTTCACTCCGGTCGCGATTGAGAAATCTGGTCGAAAATAAAAGGTATGTGATCACTCAGAATATAAGCCTTATGTTGTCTTTGTGAATAATGGCGAGCCAGCTTCTACAGATTAACATCTTTAAGAATAAGAAATAAAGTCAAACCAGCATCTTTAGAAATCTCTCAGCTACGCAAGAGACATACGAAAGTACCTGTCAGTTACTCAATTACTCTAGTAAGTAACAAGAGATAAATACTTTAAAAATTCTGGATTATCATACGAATACATATCGTCCCGTCTCTCATTTCTCATCGTCCATAAGGCCTCTCTCTCCTTTTGCCTTTTATATACCCAACAAAGAGGTATACAATATATACCCCCCCCCCAATTTAGAGAGCTAAAAATTGACATACTTCGCTAATTTTTGGAATTGGCAGCTCAGCATTTGGGGATTGTATAACTTTAACATAATCCACACCTGGACAAAATTTCTGAAAAATAGAAGGGGGTGGGTGACATGGTCTGATTGATTTGACATAGATTACACAGCAGTTTTAACGGGTGTTTTTAACTGAAGTCTACTCTTCAGGTCTCCAGGACTCTTCTAATCATACAAGTCGATTTCAAAAGTACAGTGCGTTTGGATAGTCTCGATTCTTTCTTTGATCTCCAGTTCCCCAGTCTCTCTGACAAACTTTCTGGACCATTTCGAGGGAATAAAGTACAATTGGTATCACCCTCACCTTCATGTTTCATAGATTTCTCAGCTCTCTGGCAAGATCCAGGTATTTGTGTATCTTTTACCTTTCTTTTTATTTTAAATCAATGGTCCCCTGAAACGGTAAAATCTACGAGATGAAAATGTTTTTTGTTTTTTCATGTTAATTAACATTAAGAGTGGTCTTCTGATAGAAAGCAAGTTCGAATTACAGTCACGCTATTACATTCACTTTCAGATTAATATCCCTGGGGAGGGTATGAGCCTCTTTATTCTCCAAACTATGGATTAAATAGTACAACTACTTTTCTTCTACAAGGATAGCTTGTTTATTTTGAGAATGGTCCGTGCTAATTTTCAAATGGGACTCCCCAGGTATTTATTATGTGAACATTATTTGTATGAAGTTAGATGCATATGGAGTACTGATTATCGTTGCAGAAAATGGACACGGCGCAACGAGTTCAAATCCTATGTTACATAATCTATGCGGTTGCATAAGATTATTGTCAATCCCCTGTAATTCTAAAGGGATGGCCCTTTTCATATTATGGGCGGGACTTTCCATGGAATAGTACAGAAAGCCCGCGAAATAACGTGAAGTCACGTGGGACCTGGTTTGGTCCTCAGTTTTCAGTTGGACGTCAGGCAGTGAAGATGTGCTGCCTTAACTGTAACTCACTCTGCATACGCGCGCTATGTTAGTCTGATATTTAGTTACATGAAATGTATAGTTAAGGAAATAAAAGCTTAAGAAAAATAAGACGGTCTTGTGATTAATGGGTGTCTTGGTAACAGGACTGGTTGGAAGAAGAAATGAGCCAAGTGCGACTGATCACCAAGACGATAGAAGAGACACCAGAAGAGACGTAAGATAGAAAAGACGTCAGAAGAAGAATAGAAGTAAGTAAAAAAAAAGGGTATGCAACACCTAGACGAGGTTAGTTGCATTTGGCATAGCGCTTATAACCTTGGGAAAGGTAGGAATTCAATTGTTCTCCCTCCAACTATGGGTAAATAGTAGGTCTGACTTGGCTCTTTAACATTTATATGGCAACCGGTGTATAAGCAAAAGGTAAACTCTAAATTCAAACCAGGTAGACTCTGCATAAAATGGACCTTGTTTCACATCCAGTTGGAAGGGAGGATGTGGGTAAATACAAAATACTGCGACGATTTTTTCTTATTTTGGGGAATCTTTATTTTTCTTTGTTATCATTTTACATCTCTATGAAATTTTAGGGGCATAGGCGGCCTTTAACAGTCCTAAGCACTATCCCACGGGGACTCTTCTCTCCACACATACGATAACCAGCTTTACCAACATTGAATTACTCAATCCCTTTAAAAATGATATCACTTAGCATCTGTCGAGAGTGTCAGTATCTTTTAACTACAATTCTATGTATTATCACTTCTTAGATGACTTCCTTTCTGTTAGTTTTGATTGCATAAAACTCTATAGTTTTTTTAACTAGATTCATATCAGGGAGTTGACATAGTTTTAAGGTAGGATAGGTTTTCTGTCAGCCATGTTTCAATGGACCCAGCAGAATAGCAAAGCACATTAACCTGCTGGAACACATTTCTTTTGCTTAATGACATATCAATCTTTGTGAGATATTTACTTCCAAAGATATCCTCAGAGAAGAACAGTAATGCTACAATATAACCCATACCTGTAAATGCTAAAATAATAGTTAATCGAAGGTATAATTCTGTACAAAGAATAATTATCTTTAGTTACTTGAAAACATATAATCGCTGGAAAATGGAAATAGGTAAGAGGTTCCCAACCTAATGCCCCACCTAATTATTTCTAAAATCCTGATGGATTTTCATGTAGTAATATATAATTCTTATAATTTAGAAAGTGAATCCCGTTTGAGCTGAAGAAGCTTAAAACGCCAAAACCTTGGTTTGAACAAGCTTTAAAAAAACGAACCATCTATGAAAAGTAAAAGTGAAATACACAAAAGACAGAAAATAAGAATGAAAAAAAAAATTCTATATAAATATTTCAATATGAATTTATTGAAATATTTGTGTACATTAAAATAACGGTACCTAGCAAATGCAAAATGATATCTGGGTTTTCCTTAAGACAAGTAGGAATAGACTGACTTTGGCATTAGACAACCCAACAAAGGTTGAAATGTCATTGTGGTCCTATGCCAGTCACAGTACTTGATAAGATGAATTAGTTCCGTGACTACCACAAAAATGAGCTGCCGTGGTTGCTGGCAACTCTGGGAATGAGGCAACATACCGTTAACAATAACAACGGTTTTATTATCATATATAATGGAGATGAATATGTTTTGCACACTAGGTCAGAGAGAAAGACACGGTGAGGAGCTTTGTCTGGCGTTTTTTTTTCTATGCTAATTTGGATTGAGTGATTTAGAAAATGTGAACTTAGTTCTTTATCGGAGTTGTTTTTCTTGGCGGTAAGGTCTATTTCTTCTTTTGGCAGTTATTTTATTTCAGCAATTCTGAAAATGCCCCTTGGCCTTGTGACAAGCTTCCTTCTGGCGATATGGTCTGACTGAATTTTTACAATTCGGATAGTCCGTTTTATAGAAAAAAATTGTAGCTATTTTTGTAATTGTGGCAAAGTCTGCGAATACTAACCGCCAGCCTCCAAACAAAGCTACCCCATTGATCTGACAGCTCCAACAAACATATCAACTTAGTTCACTCTAGGATGATACAGTGACATTTGCTTCTATCTGCAAACACAACAAGTAAAATAAAAATGCAATATTTTGAATTTTATCTTTAAACAAAGCCATTTACTTTAACTAACAAAAATAATTTCTACACTTTTACTATTTCGCTAAACATTAGTTGACGCCAACAAAAGAAGTCGCCGTGTTATACCGTTAAATCAACCCGGCCAAGTTTAGAAAACGTCGAGAAAATGACATGTGCTGAGATTTAAGATCAATGACTTAACGGGTATAAAATAACATTTCAGCTGCACAACATCTCGAAATGGGAAAATAAAATAACGTCTCAAATTTCTAATGAATTTGCCATTTCCAAACACAAGAAATTTCTACTTTTCCATCTTGTGAGCGTCGAGATCTTCAGAGGCGATGGTTTTCCAATCTGTAAAATTACCTCTCTTCTGCACTATTTTTGTTTTGTTTGAAGTTTTCAAATAAGAAGGGCCGCTAGCTCAGTCGTTAGAGCACCCACCTAGTAACCAAAAGGTTCATTGGTCGATACCGCCCCTCGCCAACTCAGTGCGTGAGTAGCATAGATTGGATCTGTACTGTAGGCGTGGTGCCCCCCCTGAGGCTTAAAAACAATCTCCCTAAGAGCAAAAGGGTTGGGACAATCATATGCGCTAGGGCGTGACGTAACCAGTTGATTGATCGGAGGGGATCTTTCCGATCAACCGTCCAACCTAAGTAAAGGTCAAAGTGGGGTGTGGCATATTATAGACTGCTCAGCCATTAGGATACTGTCCTTAAGCATAACTGTTCAACATCCACGGCCAACAGGTGGCCCTGTAGGGGGTTATCTCACTGCAGTGGTACAGTCGGTCTATTTTACAGCCCCGGCCGACAGTGCGGTCAAACCTGTTAAACTCCACTTAAGAATTAAGCTTGTGTAAGATCCTGATTGTGTGGAGGGGTTGGGTAAATACATATTAATGTTTTTTTGTGTCTTCGGTAATCTTTTTATTCTTTCACATGTTTTGAAAAGTTTAAAATGTTAAGTGGCTTTTAAAGTTTTCCGGTTCATAACAAGAGTTACTCTATTTATTGTTTAATTTAGACATCATTAATAAATAAGTTGCCAATTAAGATTATGTTGTAATGGAATATTCCACACTTTCTCTCGCCCATGTTGTCTGAGTACACACACAGACACACAGACACAGACACACACACACACACACACACACACATATATATATATATATATATATAATATAGTGGGCACGGCATTATACTGGGTTGGCTTTGAGGATTAGTAGCGTGTCTCACTATTCCTTGTCTGTCTTATTGTATCTCTCTGCAATAAAAACATCAATCTTAAATCTACGAACATGTTGACCAGTCCTTCCACTCGACTACAATCTTGTATTGTATCCCTTTTAAGGACACAACTCATTAAATAATGAATATTTAATAAACATTGAGAATAAGATGTAAATAACTAAGGAAAATACGATGTTGGTGGTATCAGTTTCAAATACACACACACTTCATAATCTCCATAAATATCTAAAATATATAATCATCTCTTTGTGCATTTACATGTTTTATAAAATAGTCAATTCCTTTGACTGAGGTGGAGCACCATACCTACCATCCGCTCCTCACTTTACCGCACAGATCCCTGTGCTACTCATACGCTGAGTTGGCGAGGGCCGGTATCGAACCAAGAACCTTATGATTCCTAGCCGAACACTCTACCGACTGAGCAAAACTGGAGGACGTTGTTAAACTTCTATAAATCATAAAAAGTAACAAAAAATGTTCTTTTACCCCAAATTTAAATTGTCTCTCTATATGTTTACCAACCCCTCCACATGAGCAGGATGTGACACAAAGTCAACTGCTTAAGCAGAGTTTAATATGTTTGAATTCAGAGTTTTCCTTCTCAGGGATTGGTTTCATAACCAAGGTTAAAAAGCCCAGTCTGTCCTATTTACCCATAGCTGGAGGGAGAATTTTTGAATTCATACCTTTCCCAAGCGTATTAGTGCTATGAGAAATGCAAACAGCCTTGTCCAGGACCTGAACTTGTCTCACCATGTCTATGACGGTAACCATTACACTACGCGCCTCCTTCATCATCATCTACATATAACTCATACGTCTAAACAAAGTTTAGGG
Organism: Doryteuthis pealeii; assembly: GCA_023376005.1. Lineage (NCBI taxonomy): Eukaryota > Metazoa > Mollusca > Cephalopoda > Myopsida > Loliginidae > Doryteuthis > Doryteuthis pealeii. Next base: position 126,807,976 of record CM042141.1, read on the forward strand.
ACATTAGGGGCTAAACTGATTTTCTAATATCCCTGCCAAATTTACGGATACGCCATGAAACCGTCAATTCGCTAAAGAATTGGGATTAGTGACAAACATTAAACAAATTATCATCATCATGTCGCGCTTGCAGCACAGATGCCCATGGCAATCTCTCGCCAACCGTACCTACTGTTGGATTATTTGTTGTACCTAAGTCGTGCTGCAATCTACCACTTAAATTTATAGACTCAGCGATGTCGCGTGGTTCAAACCTTAGCCAATCAACAGCCCGAATACGTGGTTGATTAACTACTTAATCGGTGATACTGCCAGACGTCCATATACAATCATTGACGAAGGACCTGCAAGACTGATGAGTACCAAGAAACAACCAAAGGATTCTTCACTAAGGATCGCGCTCTGCTTAACACAAAGGATCTCCGCTCTTGCTTGAAGCCGAAAGTATAGCGACAAAAATCGTAACACCTATTATTCATTACCCCGTGTAGAGTTAGTCTATGTACATATTTGCTGGACAGCCTACTCGGGCGTGCTCATGTCATGGCTTCCACAGAAGAACGTCACTTATGAGTTCATCCTTGCTTCGATAGCAGTGACCAGCCTGTCCTGTTTGTCTCACACGGATGGTTTGTGTGATATGGGACAGGTAGCCATACAGCTGTTTTCTCGTGGGGTGATGTTTCCGTTTGTTTAAGATAGCTCGCAGAATTCTTGTGCCGCTCCCATCTAGCTTATTCTCCAGGGGTTTCGTTAGGGTCCAAATAGTGCAGCCGTACAGTAGCACTGATTCATTCAGTAGCACTTGGAAGGATTTTGACGTCTCAACACGTTTTCCAGAAATTTACCACATTTAACGTGAATGATAACTTAGCCTTCATCGACTGTACTTTTGATTTGGGATAAGAGATATATTTAATGAGAGCCAAGTTTAGGGAAATTCAAATATCTTGTCATCCCTACATATTGTTTTAACTTTTATTACATTTTTGTTTTGATAATCATGATAGATAAGGATAATGATATATGTTTTTATTTCATTTCCAGCGGCTTATTTAATGTAACTATAGTTGATTAATTATGAGTTATAGTTTGGTAGGGGGTGACAAAACTTTCGAACCACATTGCTTACACATCTTTCTTAGACAATGATTTAGAGATGTCAGATAGTTACATTGCTGTGTTCATTCTTTTAACAATTCTGGCAAAAAGGGAATGAAAAACATACGAACTAGGTTCAAGGGGAATTTGATTTAACAATCCAAACTCAATAATCGAAGATAATGGTAATAATTTTCACGCAATTAGATTTTAGCAAATAGACGTATATTCATAAAAACACATCGTTATTTCCCGCCATTTTCCGCCATTTTCTTCGCTTTTGAAAAAAGTAATTAACTTGGGTTAGACATGTAAACTTGTCAATTACTTAGACATATTGCAAGTTAAAAAAATGCATTTATGTCCAAGAATTTCTTAAATGAATCAATCAAATCGAATTTAATTGAAACCTACATTCTCTCGCAATTTAATCTTGGTGATATCATTTCACAAAATCTAACAACTACAAAAATAAATTCAAAAATTGAAAACTGTTGTATTCGTTTTGCCTTCAAATTAAGTAAATATGATCACATTAATGATTTTTTTAAAGAAAAAATGTTTAAATCAGAATTATAGAAGATTGCTTTATATTCTTGTTTTATAGCCATGTTTGATATAAAAGAAATAATAAATAAAAGTTATTTGAGTAGCCGATTGAGAACTCAGGATGCAATTATGGTCATTTATCAGAAATAGACGTGATATGTATATCTCATTTGCTAGAACTAAATAAGGAATATATATATATATATATATATATATATATATATATATATATATATATATACTTCATGGTGAACTCGCAATTGACACGCAAAGGACAGGAAACCCCCCAAAGCGATTCACAGACATATTAAGACGACTGATAAAATGCACCATCACACCACCAACAGACGGGGTTGCCGAGATGCGAGTTGAGCGGCTCAATATTGAGAATAACATGGCCGCAGAGCGGCAACGTCTTCGTCGTCATTAACCACCAAATGCTGATGGAAATTTCCCATGCAATGTGTGTGACAGCTTCTGCAAGTTCAGAATTGGACTAACTTGCCACCAGAGAATCAACAAGTGTTGAACGACACTTACATCGTCGTCTGCGACAGACGTCCAAAAGGAAAAGGAAAGGAAAGGAAAGGAAAAGGATATATATATATATATATATATATATATATATATATATATATATATATATATATATATATGAAAATGGAAAAGGAATTGAATCCGACAATATGAGGAAAAATGAGTAAAGAAAAGAAATGTAAATGGATAAAATGAATTTAATCGATATCACATTAATCGATATTACTTACATATGTGTTTCGGTCAGTTTATGTGTGTGAAAAAATTTTTTCATTCAAAATAAATGTTCACTCTGATAAAGGTCGATTCTTCTATGTGTGCGAAATATTTTCACACACATAAACTGACCGAAACACATGTGTAAGTGATATCGATTAATGTGATATCGATTAAATTCATTTTATCCATTTACATTTCTTTTCTTTACTCATTTTTCCTCATATATATTATATATATATATATATATATATATATATATTATATAAAAGTTGGCGTGGACAGATCAACAGTACTTGATTACGGACAGTTTTTTTCCTATGCGAATTTCAAACCAAGACTTGGTTAATAATAATGATAATGATAATATATATATATATATATATAAAATGAATAGAGAATAAATGAGAAAAGTATTGGCATGAAAAGGTGCTCAATGCTAATAAAGCAGAGCAGATTTATAATCAATAGTAATGGTATTATAGATGATTTGGACTCTTAATAACTTAAAGTTTCATGGTTATGTAATCCTCAGATGATTCAAATGGTTGAGACCTTAAAAACCAGTAGTTTTTTTAGCGTTTATATAAACGTGAAGCGTTTTCACGTGATGGGATGATATAATGCTAAAAAATGTTTTTTTTTAAACTGTGGCTTGTTTAACGTTTATTTTTGCATTATATCATCACATCGCGTGAAAACGCTTCACGTTTATATAAACGCTTAAAAACTACTGGTTTTAATATATCAACCATACTATTATTATTGATTATGTATATATATATATATATAATATATATATATATATATATATATATATACCGAAATCTCGAAAATTGTTAATATAGAGACTATACCTTTGCACCCTCTCAAATAATTGTGTAGTATGCATTAATTAAATTGAACAGTTTTGGATACTTTTTTCATATGCCTCCTGTTGATACCAGTTCAGTGGTTTGAATTTGTTGTATACTCTAGATGATGTTAAATACTTGGGCTTTTCTTAAGTAACTGTTCACTGAATTAGTAACAAAGTCCCATACTGAGATTCTAAGATAAAATATGTTAAGGTTTATTCCTTTGTGGTTGTTTCACTAACTTCAGTTTTCCGTTCTTTTTTTTACGTTCTTCCTTTGATTTATTGCGTATATATATATATATATATATATATATATATATATATATATATATATATATATATACTGTCAACACCGATGTCACCTAAATAAACAAACACTGACCACCACGCATCATGCAAGCCACTTTTGACCCAATTAAAAATCTAGAAGTCACGTGCACAGTACCGAGATACACACACACACTCACATTCACACACATATATGTAAACACACATAAATTTATATGTATGCACATATAGTCATACACATAACTCCCATGAACCCTCCCTCACATATATAAGAGCATTAAAAAAATAACCCACCTCATAGAGGTTCTTCATGGAACAAATGGACATGCTACTACTAACACACTCGTCTACCCGGATTTTAATAGCATGTCAAACCCTCAAAAACACTTCAATTTTTATAGTTCTTCTATAATGCTCCCTTTCAAAAAATCTATAAACAATTTCTTCAAATAAGAAATTTTCTCCTGACGATGACCTAAGGTCGAAACTAGTTGAGAATAAACAACATACAAGAAATATTCCTGATTGTCTTATTACTTTTTGTTCATACTATATATATATATATATATATATATATATATATATATGAGGAATAAATGAGGAAAGAAAAGAAATGTAGATGGATAAAAAATGAATTTTATCGATAACACTTTTAATCGATAAAATTCATTTTTATCCATCTACATTTCTTTTTCTTTACTCATTTTTTCCTCCTATTGTCGGATTCATTTCCCATTCTCATATATATATATATATATATATATATATATATATATATATATATATATATAGCGTAATAAATCTAAGAGAGCAGCGATAAGTTCAGATAAATAACAAGTGAATAAACCTTAACATCTTTTATCTCACAATCTTCTGTCTGATGATTGTGACTCAATGGCACAAGCTATTATATATCCTCCCTGTCATCTGGGGATGTAGAACACACCGACTATACCTCTATAGAAGTATAAGACCCTTTCCGTCCACAATGGGGCCACCAGTTATCCGTGTACGTCGAGTCGTGATACATAAGGATGGAATCCTGGGGGCTGAGCAGTCCATGACATGCAACATTCTACTTTGGTCCTTAGTTAGGCTAGGCGGTCACATCAAGACCTAACCCATATATAATTGTCCCGACTTTATTGCTCTTATGCCACCAACCCCACAACCCTCTTTATGATATATGTACTAGAAGGCGGTGGTTGAGGGTTATAGTCTCATGGGTATGACGTTAAACTGCATCCAGTGGTGACATTCCAATTCTGAAGCCCTATGAGTGTAGAGTACCCCATCATTGCAATTCCTCCAGATCCACCCTGAGCCAAACTGATAGTACCTGTTAGGGTCCCATTTATGGGTTAAATAGGTCTGAGTTTGGATTTGGATTCTTAGTGCCCTAGGTAGGACGTTAAACTGCATATACTGATGATGTTACAATTCTGTAGCTTTGGGTGGTGTGGAGTATACCTTCATTGCTATTTTCCCAGGTCCACTCTCACTCGGTGGCAGTACCTGTTAGGGCCCCATGTATAGATTAGATAAATAAGAAATGTGTTCCAAAGAATGTCTAAAAATTTTTAATGGTTACCCAACAAGAATGATTAAAAGAAAAACGTCTTTGACATAAAATAACCTAAGGTTATACCGTATTAACCAACCAACTAATTAAACAGGTGTTTTTGTTTTCTGGGTGGCTTGGTAATAAATTCATTAACTGAGCTTTTATAATTCTTTTATTAGAGTTTTTCTGATATAGTTCATCAGATGTTCATTTGATATGTCAGGTGTGTGTGTTTGTTATTCGTTTTTTGTTCTAGAGAATTTCTGTGTTTTTCTACTTAAATTTCTACTTTTTGGGTGTGTGTATGTGTGTGTTTATGTATATGTGTCTATGTTTACTTTTTGTGTGCGCGTGTGTGCGCATGTTCGCGTGGGTGCCTATGTATATATATATATATACTCTTTATTTGTTTAGTGACAAGTTCTTTTTTCATTTCTTGTTAATTAAATGTTTGTCTGGTCTCCTTGCTGGGATAAGGTGTTCGGTCTGCATATCTAATTCCCAGATAATTTCTTGTGTCTGATTCTCTTGGACAGATTCCAGTTTGGGTACGCGTCATTTGGTATCATGGTCAAAATTTAAATTCTTGCACAATTTACAGTGGATCACCTTTCCCACCCAGTCATGCCTAGTCGTGTCCTCCTTTGTGCTAGTTTTCTGCGTTCACTTTCGTCTCTGTTTCTGCACATCATACACTTGCTATTCCGTTGCGTCTTATCTATTTTTGCTTTGATATTATTATTATTATTATTATTATTATTATTATTATTATTAGTAGTAGTAGTAGTAGTAGTAGTAGCAGCAGTAGTAGTAATTTTAGTATTAGCATTAGTATTCTTTACGTCGTCTTTCTCATCTTTAAGCCGCCTTGTCCATTTCATCATTTAAATTATTCATATTAGCAGAAAATGGAATGGATTTACCAAAATACAGAATGTTCAATGAAATATTAATTACCATAATGCCATACGGAGTAGTCACAAATGCAATGCCTTCTACTTAGTTTTAATAAAAATAAAACAGCTACAATAATCAAAAGAACACCGTAGGATGGAGCAATTTTTCACTCACAAAACACAATTTCCCCGCATAGTCACGACAACAGGTTATATCATTTTTGCTAACGGTAACCAAAAAGCCTGTTCAGTCTCGGTAGTTTTTGAAAACTCGACACACTTCCGCGATTGACTGTAATTAATCAATATCTTGATTATTTCATTGCAATTAACCCCGAAGATCATTATGGTGAAACTTGAGTGGGTTATTTCTATTTATATGTTAATACTAAATCCGCTCTACTAACGTATTGAGCACTTTATATTCGTTATAGCACTGACTTAATCGGTCAATACTTTTATCGACCGTCAATATTGCGATTCGCTCAATATTAAATTCTCCGGTAAATCATCTTTTTTATCTTACAATAAATAATACTATAGCTTCATGTAATTATTTCTATTTAATATTATTTCTTTGTCCACAATTATATGGTTTCAAGTAACTAATAATACTCATTAATAAACAATCATAGATTCAAGTTATTATTCTTAATGCAAATAATTATATGGCATCAAGTATTCGTTAGAATGCACCGACTGCACCTCTTCAGAGGGGTAAGACTCCCCCAATTGTGCCACCTGTTGGCCTTGGGTGGCAACCCGTGATGCTTAAGGATAGAGCCCAGGTGGATGAGCAGTTCATGATATGCAATACTCTACTTGGGCCCTATCTTGGGCTAGATGGGCGGTCGGAGAGGCCCCCTCCGATCAATCGACTGGTCACGTCAAGCCCTAGCACCTATATGATTTTCCCAACCCTATTGCCCTTATGGCAAGCCCCAACCCCTTTTTATCATATGGGTGCTAGAAGGCGGTGGCTGCGGGTCTACATGTCCTGGGAATGACGTTAAACTCTATCTGATGGTGAGGTTCCAGGTTTGGAGGTTTGGGGAATGTGGAGCATCCCTTCATTACCATTGCTCCCTGGTCCACTCTGACCCGGAGTGGTAGTACCTGTTAGGGTCCCATCTATGGGTTAAATAGAAAAATGTATTTATAAAAAAAAGTTGTATTATCCATTAAGAATTGATTTATTTCAAAACTTTATCGGCATTAAATGACCCACTGAGGTTGCCGTAAAACAAAGCAAACCAAAAATAATTTTCAAACATGTATGTGACCCACAGATGGGATCCTAACGGAAACTAAAATATGTACGATTCATTTTTATGAATAAATACTTCATTTGTACGATCTTAAAATAAAATCGATATGGAGTTTGCTAATGTAGTTTGGAGCCCAAGACTCATCAAGGACACAAAACTCATTGAGGGAGTCTAGAGGAGAGCTACTAAATTAGTGAATAATTTAAAATCCCTTTCATATGAAGAAAGACTTATTAACATTGACTTACCAAGTCTTGTTTTCCGAAGTAAAAGAGGGGATATGATTGAAGCCTACAAATACACGCATGGTTTTTATTCAATGAACTCTGACCTACTAAACATTGCTCAAAATACCTATACAAGGGGGCATAAATTAAAACTCCTTAAAACATTTTGTAAAGCAAACGCAAAACAAAATTATTTTAGCTACAGAGTGGTGAATACATGGAATAAACTACCTTCATCAGTAGTGAATGCCCCATCTCTAAACTCCTTCAAGGCAAAGTTGGATAATCTGTGGAATGATTATAAATATTCTGTAGATTTAAAATGAATATTTATAAGGAACAGCTGAAAGGTCTCAGACCTAATATACTAGCTGAAAAGATATTATTATTATTATTATTATTATTATTATTTTATTATTATTATTATTATTATTATTATTATTATTATTATTTACTGCTTTTGAGTTTTCACATCAGTGTTAGCTGTTGGTCTTTCACTGGAGTCTGAGTGACAGCAAGTCTCCTCAGGTCTCCAGGACTCTTCTGAGTATTCTGGCAGATTGCAGCAGTGCAGTGTTCTGAATGGTTTCAATCCTTCCTCTGATATCCAAACTTTCCAAGCCTTTTTCTAATCCTTTTGGGACTGTTCCAAGTGCACCAACTACAATTGGTATCACTTTCACTTTCATATTCCATAACTTTTTCAGTTCTCTGGCAAGGTCCAGATATTTGTCCATTTTTTCATTTTCCTTTAGCTTCACCCTGTGATCCGCTGGCACTGCAAAATCCACCAGTTGACAAGTTCTTTCTTTTTTGTTTATCAACACTAGGTCTGGCCTTCTTGCTGGGATAAGGTGATTATTATTATTATTATTATTATTATTATTATTATTATTATTATTATTATTATTATATAACCTAAGATAAAGATTGCCGTAATGATTGAGAAATGAAAGAAGCCCCTGGTGCAACTAAGATCCTTTGGCGGTGTTGGGTCTTACCCTTCTGTAGAGGATACAGTCAGTGTATTCTAAACCCGCAGACAGGGTGGAGAAAGAATATAACTGATGTACGTATTTATATCCGAATCAATATTTATGTAACAAACAATAAAAGGGAATCCCTTATCACTAACAAGAAAGGTTGTTGGAGTTACTTTTAGCTTTAAGTGTTTGGAATTGTCAATGAATGTGAAAGTGCTTTTTTGTTTTTTATTTTTCATACTGGTTCTCTATTGCTGAAACAACTAAATATTTTTTCAGGCCTTTGAATGTTATTTGAGATTTTTAGATTAATTGATTGGTTGGATTATTGATTGATTTTTACGGCATCTTAACTGTACAGATTTTTTTGCTTTTAAATTACTTTTAATCTATTTTATTAAAATAAATCTAACTGGGTATTTTAATTTTATATTTTAACAAGTAATAATTTACAAGTCATTCATTGCCTCAAGGAAAATAAATCATAATGGTTTACATAAAATGTATATTACATTATTATTATATCAGGTTTTAAATCAATAAAAATTGATACCAAATATAATGCCCATAATTCTAAGTTTTAAAATTAATATTTTTATATTATAAAAACAAATATCAATTTAATAACAAGCTTACTTTAGTAGGCTGATGTAATAATTAATGTAGAAACATCAGTTTAAAACTTTATTCTCCCCTCACCTTTTTAAACAGAACTAATATTAATGTATAACTATTTCACTGATAATCTAAAAGAAAATTATATTTCATATACAACAGAATAATAATTTAAAAATCTGGAGTTTCAGGAATTATGTTCATTGTACGTTCATATTTACATATCTGGTGTGTTGTGTAATGGTTAGAGTCGAATGATAAGGGATAGTCGACCCGAGTTCAAATATCTGGGTATATATTTAAAAATTAGGATTTGAATAGTAAGAGAAGAGAAAGTCATTGGTGGCGTTCGTGATTAAAACATAAGTCAATCCATGGATCTGCGAGACTAACTTTCTAATATCTCCTCTCTACCCAGGCAACGTCGGGTATCCGCTTCTAGTATCCATGAAGGGAAACTCTACACTTCTCAGATCTCCAAGACTGAAGCCTACCCATCGGATACAGGTTAGTGTCATACCCCAATTTTTGTGGGGTTGCAGAGGATACAGTCAGCGTATTCTAAGGAGACAGGACAGGACCAGAATATAACCTATGTTTGTGTATATATTGTAATCAATATTTATGTAACAAACGATAAAATAGGATCAAATATCCCTCACAAGAATTGTCATCGGAGTTACTTTTAGTTTTTATGGTTTTAAATTGTCAATCAATTTGAAAGTGCTTTTTTTGTTTTTATTGCTTTTTTTCATATTGATTCTGTAAAATAACAAAATCTTTTTTTCTGGACTTCAGTTCTTCTTGTTTGAGATTTTTACAGAAATAAGATGTGTGAGCAGGAAATTAAACTTTCCTCGGGCCCATTTCGAAGGGAGGAATTTTATATGCATATTTGCGAATAAAAATGGGCCTTACGAAAGGGGAACATTTTCAATTCAAAGAGCTTAATATGTCTGCAATGGACTCATTAACAACCAGCACCAAAACTTATCAGCCACCCTCCAAATATTTTAAAATTCCAAGCCTCGACATTTTTTTAACTTTTTTTTCTTCTTCTCTTCCCCAATTCAGATTAATAATTAATCATTCTAGACATTTAAAAAAAAGAAAGAAGGTATACAATGTCAGCGTGACATTATAGCTCATCCTACTCTTGTTCCTAGCGAATAACATGCGAAGCCATTTTCTTGTGCATCTATATAATAGAATTAACTGCAACGGTTTTGGTACCGCACTGTCTCGAAAATGACGAGGGTATGGATGGCTGTCATTCAAGGCCATCTTCCACTCCTAATTATCAACGTATCCTTAGGAGATGTTGCCGTCTCGCAAATTATTCTTTACGAAGTTCGCAACTTTAAGCGTTTAAAACGATAATTACTTTCATTTAGGGAAGACATCGCTTGGCTTGACAACGAAAAGGGGACGTTGATCTTTATGCCGTGCAAAGTGAGAAGCCACGATACACTTTAACTCTCATTTGTCGTCAATCAACAAGAGGAATGCAACTTAAATAAAAACAGGTAATTTGGGGAAAAATTAAAAAACAAAAAAAATAAAAGAAGAAAGATCGAATATAACTTGTTGAAAAGAAGTGAAATCTGAATCTTTGAGGCAATCTCCCCGAGGCTTTATCACTTTTTTTTCTAATTAAAGAAAAATCTGTTAACATGCCGACGTAGAGTATTACATGCAAAAATATTTTTGGGAGGGTTAGGAAAGGGTAATGGTGGGGGAATTGAATTTTATGGATGAAAATTGGAATCAGGATTTCAAATATTTCTTCCTAAAATCATTTCTCATCACCAACAAAGTCAGAGAATTTATAAACGACTAGCTGTAGTACCCACTCTTCACTGTGATAATTTCTTTTGGAGATTAGGTTTTGATTTTTGTTACAATTTTCGTGGCTATCCTTAGGCTTCAAGCGAGAGCAGTCCCCAGCGGAGATCCCTTGTGTTAAGCAAAGCGCGATCCTTTGTGAAGAAACCTTTGGTTGCTCCTTGGTGTCCCTCAGTGTTGGGTATGATCCTTTGGTTTGGTTGTTCCTTGGTGTCCCTTATTGTTAGGTATGGTCATTTGGTTGCAGGTCCGTTCGTCAATATCGAATAACGTGCAAAGGAACGGCTTCCCATATTGGCGATTAAATAGTTAACTAACCACACATTCGAGCTGCTGATTGGCTGTGTCTGTAAGTTTAATGGTGGATTCACGCACGCCTTATAATACAAACATATGCAATAATTTCATATACTTAAAAAAAAATCTAAAAAAAATCAACTATATGGAGAGAAAAATGCAAAGCACTTAAAGGCCCGTCTTTCATTCATTCAGATTTATTGATCGATAGATTTTAACAGCATATCAACCCATCTAGGGTTATTGTAATGCCTATTTGCTTTTGGAAATTTGTATACAAACCACACAATTCTCATGTTTTCAATTCATATATATATATATATATATATATATATATATATATATATATAAAGGTGTGTCAAAAAAGTATCGAGATTTTTTTGTACTTTTTGACACACCTTGTATTCTGAAAAAATCCTTTCATTACTCATTTCTATCTTGGTAAATACAGCTTTAAAATGTCTACTTTTTGACACACCTTGAATTTTGAAAAAGCTAACTTTACATTTATTGTTCATTTCTATCTTGGTAAATACAGCTTCAATCTGAACTCGGAACTACAAAGGGGTGGCACTCAACCTCAACCTCAAGAAGAGATTTTAAAGGTGTATTTACCAAGATAGAAATTAGGAATGAAAGTATTTTCAGAATACAAGGTGTGTCAAAAAGTGCAAAAATCTCGATACTTTTTGACACACCTTTATGTATATATATATATATATATATATTATATATTATAATATACCAAACTTGTTGGTCGATCCTCGCGGTGAGAAAAAAACCCAGCAAATAGTTTGATTGTACTATATATATACTACCAAACATCAACCGGGAAGAAAAAAATTATTGTAAAGAAGAAAAGACCAAGATAATCGTGCCAACAAAAATATGTCAGTACAATACTTTGGCCAAAGAAAAAACAATTTATATATATATATTATATATATATAATATATATATATATATATATATATATATATATATATATATATATATATATGAATTGAAAACATGAGAATTGTGTGGTTTGAAACCACGACAATAGGGTACCAGTTGCTCAGTATCGCCACTATATCACACACGTGATTATAAGACCAAATACTCATAGAATGTCATTTCTATGCCAGGTTCGTAAAAACAACTCTCAGATGTGGGTCTTTTGAATGAGTCACGTTAATTAATGATTTTTTAAAATTATTTTCTATTCCAAATTTTCATTGAAGAAAAATAATATAAATTATATATTTTCAAAATTTAGAATATAAGACAAAAAGAAATTTTAAGTCTCATTGATGTCGTCGTTCAAATGATTTCCTAATCCAACTGAATGAGTTTTTGGATTCGAGAGTAGATTTTAAAAAAAATAATTTTCCGATTAAAATTTGTGAAGAACTTAAATCTTATTTAGAATTTTTGTAATTCAAATTTTATAAAACAGAGTTAAAGGCAAATTAGAGTTGTATACTCATATGTTTGCGCAAAATCGTATCCTTTATTCAATATGCAGTTTTAGATATTCCTATGGCCCTCATATGTGTCACAAAAAAACACTGAGAGCCTTATGTGGCTCTCAAAACAGTGAAAGGATTATTGGATAAACAGTTGCGATTTCAGATGTATAGAATATAGATACGTAAATAATACTCCAATTTATTTTTAATTATATATATATATAATATATATATATATATATATATATATTCACACACATATATGTAAACACACACATACATTTATATGTATACACATATAGTCATATACACAACTCCCATGAACCCTCCCTCATATATATAAGAGCATTAAAAAAATAACCCACCTCATAGAGGTTCTTCACGTAAAAAATGGACATGCTACTATTAACACACTCGTCTACCCGGATTTTAACAGCATGTCACACCCTTAAAAACACTTCAATTTTTATAGTTTTTCTATAATGCTCCCTTTCAAAAAATCTATAAACAATTTCTTCAAATAAGAAATGTTCTCCTGACGATGACCTAGGGTCGAAACTATTTGAGAATAAACAACATTTAAGAAATATTCCTGCTTGTCTTATTACTTTTTGTTCATACTATATATATATATATATATATATATATATATATATATATATATATATTTCAGGGAGCTTAGACAAAGTGTCTAACTCTCCCGACTCATCAGATGCGAATGAGTCGGGAGATGCAGATGAGTCGTCAGAGTTAGACACTTTGTCTAAGCTCCCTGAAATAGACTATAAAGCTAAATCTCTAAGTCTTTTGTTATTTCTTTACTTATATATTTGCTCTGTGACTCTAACATTAAGAGCACACATTGAGCTGTCAAACTGCGACAGGTTTTTTTAAATAAAACCCGTGTTATAAGGAAGATTTCGTCTCTGGACTTTTGGATTATATATATATATATATATATATATATATATATATATATATATATATATATATATAAGAGTTTTATAAGTTACTTGAAGCATTGTGTTTATATTGGTTTGGAGATTGATTTTGAAAGCTATCACAATGCAAGTGTAAAGAAAAATGAGTAAATTATGATGTTGTTTATTTACCCTTGATTTATTTTCTTAATATTTCGGGATAAAGATCTTTTCGTCAGAAGATTTCTGCAAGCTAAGTTTCGAGCTGTTACCTTGTTGCTAGGACTCGTCCATTCTGTCGTATGCCAGGTGATATCTTCCAAATTCTCTGCGTGTGTGTATGTGTATGTTTATGGGTGTTTATATGTGTGTGTCTCTCCAACAAAGTCTTAGTATCATTCCAAGTTTGGCCTATCCTTTTTTATTATTATTAGGCAGGCCTTAGACAGGTTGTTTATCTGTGTGTGTGTGTGTGTGTGTGTGTGTGTGAGTGAGTGTGTGTGCGTGTGTGTATGATGATGAACGCTTCTATAAAAGATAAGACCCGTTTCAACGGTCATACATGGTACCAACTGACATTAATCGAAAAACTCGATTAATTCAGCGGATGTAACCCCGACGATTCAGACGATGAAACTCGAGTAGGTTACTTTTATCCATTTTATAAATAAATTTTGCTCTACATTGTATTGAGCACTTTGTGTTTGTTTTTTCTCGGCCTTAACCCCTGGATACTGTGCGCTTCCAGCGATCGTACTCGTACCCACCGGTAAGCCACTACTCATATATTAACGCATATATATATTATATATATATATATATATATATATTGTGAAATAATGTTTTTATCAGAATATCATTTTTGTTTTTTCTCTTAATGTAAAATCTAATTAGAATAATTAATAATTTATTTTTTCTTAATTAGAAAAAAATAATGAAGACATATGCACAGGTGTGCAGCATATGTAATAGAGGAATTATGTCTAGACATCCACGCTGCTGTCTCGACTTCTGACCGAGCCAGGGCCAATCCTTGATACTTTTAATCATCATTCTCGATATACAATGTACCTTGACTTACGAGTTTAATTCGTTCAGCTTCTAACCCGATTTCCTCGTATATCAAATCGATTTTCACCAATGAAATTAATTGAAATCCCATTAATCTGTTCCAGCCCGGCCCGTCCGTAAAAAAACAGCCTAACTTATGTAATGAATTATGAAATAGGTTTTAATGTTTATTTTGCACAATATTTTTCTTTGGTGTAATAAATTCAAAAACTTAGATGTTTGAGCGTGCTTTAGATACACTTATGTTAATAAGCTAACATAAGCGTATCTGAAGCTGAGAGTACCCCAAGTTTTAGCTCTGAGCACCGAATGACAGCTCGTACCTCGGAAGACTCGTAAGTTGAGGTACTAGTAAGTCAAAGTACTATAGTATTCTTACTAGTAGTGTTTGAATTAAGGATTTTATAAGTGTTTCACCCTCAATACTCACTAAAAATGCAATCATGAAGCAGTCGAAAAAAATAAATGCAACCCTTATATATATTTATGCTGGCGTTTGTTGTGTAATGGTTATCGTCGTAGGAAATGGATTATGTGAACTGAGTTCAAATCCTACTCTATGATATTTGCATTTCGAATCGTGCTGTTAACAATGGAAAAAATTATTAATCTCCCTCCAGAATTTCCTCCCTCCAGCTATGGGTAAAATAATTGGGCCCTTTAACCTTGGGATGACAATCGGTCCAGAAGAAAAACTCTGTATTCAAACCAGTTCAATTATATTTAAAATTAACCTTGTGTCATATATATATATATATATATATATATATATATATATATATATATATATAGTATAACCTTATATTTATCCCAGCGTTCATAAATTTCGGATTATTCTAAGAGCGCTAATTTTCCATTCAAAACATTTTTAAACAAAATGATCTACAAAAACTATCACACACTCCTTATTATTCTGTGATATTTTTTTAAACTTTTCCTTATATCAACAAAAGCCCTGAAGAAGATCTACTAAACAGATTGAAACACTGCAGTGTTGGCTGAATGAATATCACTCATTTTATTTGAACCTGTGTTTTTTCCAATTTTTGACTACACACACACACACACACACACACACACACACACACACACATATATATATATATATATATATATATATATATATATATATATATATGGAGTTTTATTCATTTAGTTATTTTGTTATACAAGGATTGAATTTTTTTTCTTTTCTTTCGATTTAATGAGGGGGTGTATTCGTCATAGTGTAGTTAAAATAAATGTTGAACTGAACTGACGCAATTATTATTTGACATTTTTTTATAAACATTTATCAACCCTCCGTACAAACAGGATGTAAGATGATATCTATTTTCAAGAAGAGTTTAACTGGTTAAGTACAGAGTTTTCCTTTTTGCATTAATTGTTAATAGAATAATTTATAATAAAGAAATAGCAAATGGAAAAGCATATTAATAAACTTATAATGTCGGTTAATGATTTTATTCTGTCTTTTTTTTTTTTCATTATGAATTATTCCATTTATAATTAATACAAAGTAAATGAAAATGATTTGTATCATTAACGCGTATTGGTTCGTCTCGCCGACAAGTTATGTTTTAAAAAATAGCGTGAGGGAATTTTGTGAATTAAGAAAAATCGGTAATAGATAATATCTAATAACATTCGTGTTGATGTATACTATCAACACGAATGTTATTAGATATTAAGATTAAATGTCGTCATCATCATGTCCCGCTGGTAGGAAATATAACCCTGACAATCTCTCGTCAACCCTCTCTATCATTCATTGTTCTCAAGGTCAATGTACGTCTTTGCTGTACGGCCCACGCTGGCGTGCCCATGTTATGGCTTCCACAGAAGAACGTCACTTATAAGTTAATCATTGCTTCTCCAACAGTGTCCGGCGTGACTTGTTCGCCTTACACGGATGGTTTGTGTGATATGAGGCAGCTGGCCATACAGCTATTTTCTCGTTGGGTGTTGTTTCCAGGTCTCGTTTAAGATTGCACGCAGCATTCTTGTGCAGCTACCGTCTACAAATGTAAGCATGCCAATAACTTTAAATTTATATAAAAGATATAAAAACATAAAAACATTCACATGCCCATATATATACATACAAAACACTGACAATAGAAACACAAAATACAGAAAATAAAGAAATTTAAAACATACATATTCACAAGTAAAAAATAATGTTCGAAATTACGACGTCAGCCGAAAGACGACCCAGCGACGGCCAGCCGAGAGACAACCCAGCGACGGGCCAGCCGAGAGACAACCCAACGACGGGCCACCCGAGAGACGACCCAGCGACGAGCCACCCGAGAGACGAAGAAAAGTGGGGAGTAGAGAAAATAAATTACAAGTAATCCACTGTTATTTTAAGAGAGGTTATAGGAAAAGAATGATTCAGATTTGGAATGACAACAATAATTTCAACACAACCAGCCAAAGATTTGCAGACCAAGAAAGAATGATCTTGAATAGAAAAATGTTCTCTGATCTCGAGATAATAGAAATATGTGGAAAGGAAAATCAAGGAATACAAATCCATGTGGAAAATCCTAATCAAAATAAACAACACACCTACAACCAAAACATCTTACAACCTAGCTACACAACACAGGAACTAACACAAGAACAGAGAAAAGACATAGAGTTGATAAAACAAATCCTGACTGATAAGAAGTGTACATTACACTATCCCTAAGAAACATAAAATGGGAAAAGGTCAATATAGAACTGAAAAGATAAACAAAATATTAGTGAACATCCCAACAGACATCACTGACCTGAATAACATTATCTCTGCAGGAGCAAAATCAATCTGCTATTGAATTGGTGTACCCCTACGAAACACAAACACAAACACAAACACAAAAGCTGGGTGGGAGTCCAGATTGGAAAGATAAATAAACTACGACAACAAATAAATACTTAAAAAAAAAAACAAATACACATTCCAATAAAAAGTTGAAAAGACAACAGCAAATTAAGATGGAAGAAGTAAATCAAAAGATATCAGCTTTAGAAGGAAGACTTAAAGATATCGAGATAGAACTAAACAGTACAAACAAAATAGGACCTTCCAAAACAATGAAAAGATATTTTATAAACAAATTGGTGGATCAAAAACAAGAACAGATGAACACCCAGATGCAATAGAAGCAACACATTTTTGGAGTACTATATGGGAGAAGAAAGAACATAATAAAACATCAAAATGGATAAGTGATATCAAAAATGATCTGATTGACATTAAGGAAGGACCAGTAGCCAGTATTCATATAATTACACTCAAGTCAACACTCAAAAGTGTAGCAAACTGGAAAACACCAGGCCATTATGGAATACATGGATTCTGGTTCAAGAAATTCATTTCTATCCACAAGAGAATGACCCAACAACTGTACAGAAGCCTACAGGAAACGGAAATACCAGAATGGATGACAAACGGAATAACTACCCTAATCCAGAAAGACCTACAAAAAGGAAATATCCCTAGTAACTATAGACCAATAACTTGTCTACCCATGATGTGGAAAATATTGACTGCGGTAATAAAAGAAATATTCTTTTCACTTAATTGGCGTAAACTTTTTCCAGAAGAACAGAAAGGATGTCGCAAAAGAAAAAGAGGAACACACGACTTACTCTATATAGATCAATTTATATAGACACTTCAAACGACAAATCGGAGAGGTTGCACAAGAAAAGACATGGACATGGTTAAGAAGAGGGAGCCTCAAGGGAGAAACGGAACCACTAATAATTGCTGCACAAAATAATGCCATGAGTACAAATTATATCAAAACAAAAGGTGATAAGACGCAACAAGTAAATGTAGACTATGCGGTGATAGAGATGAACCTGTAAACCATGTACTAAGCGAATGTAGCAAACTAGCACAATGGGAATACAAAACCAGACACGACTGGGTTGAGAAGGTGATCCACTGTGAATTCTGCAAAAAATTATATTTTGACCATTCAACAAAATGGTATATGCATAAACCAGAATCTTTTTTTGAGAATGAAACGCATAAAATTCTCTGGGACTTCGAGATAAAGACGTTAAAAAACGGAAGCGAGGCTTTCCGGTCAAAGAAGCAGGGAGAAGATTAAGAAATATATAACAAACGCCCGTTATCAGATCAAAAGATAAAGATGCGTAGGAGTACCTATCAATATAAAAGGCCTGAGGGTTCGAGCCGACAAGAGTCAGACAGCGGACGGCGAACAGAGTACAAGGAGCGACCGTCAACACGGTCCGTCGCGGCTAAGGGCGGGTAGACGCCACCAGCCACCCCCTTACCTCAACATCGCCAGTCATCTCAATAGTAGTAGTCATTGTCAACCCCCGGTCATTTCATTGTCAAAGCTCGCCACCCACCACGTACAGTCTGGAAGAAGAAATAAAGTCAAACTCCTACTATATACTATACGTGTTGTAGATCTCATTAAACAACTACATACTTCGCCACGTGACCATATATATCGCCACGATACTTACACGATTTAGAGTAACGAAGAAGGCCGCTATATAACATATAGAATTTGATGCCAGTATATAACAGTATATGCTTATTTTTGCTTAGGAATATTTCTCCATGAATATAATAGTAAAATAACGATAATGGCATGGGTGTTTGACATTTTCTTCTAGTGAATAACTTAGAGGACAAATGTTGGAGAATGTCGGACATTAAAGCTGTTCCCTTTGCGTCACAATGAAATTAAATGTTTCTAACAATCAACTTGACTTTATTTGATGTCAATTCCGGGGGAAATCTAATAACGAAAATTTGGACTTATCCAATTCGACCGGCATTGAGTCAGCCGAAAAACTGGCGGATAATGAGGAAATCTTTGAAAGGACGTTTAAAAGACTGACTCCAATTATGGGAATGAGGAGATTTAGAAATCTTGTCAGATACAACAAAGGAAACCTTTGAACGGGTGCATTATTTGTACAAATATTTGGAGGAAAAAGAGATAAATTCAAAGACAAATTTAGTAAATAACCATGGAACCGCCTCAATTTAACAATTCTCTAAGACATAATACTTTTAATACACACATACACACACACACACACACATATATATATATATATATATATATATATATATATATACGTGTGTGTGTCTGTGTATGTGTACACACACACACACATACACACACACACACATATATGGAGGCGCGTG
>CM042141.1:126832856-126862856 GCA_023376005.1 Doryteuthis pealeii
TTGGTCGATAGATAGATAGATAGACTGATAGATAAATACAATGTTTAGTCTGTCTCCCTAACGTTTATATAAGATAATCAACTTGAGTACATGTCTATCTCGTCTTCTTTGGGTGATAGATAGATAGATAGACTGATAGATAAATACAATGTTTAGTCTGTATCCCTCACGTTTATATAAGATAATCAACTTGAGTACATGTCTATCTCGTCCTCTTTTGGCGATAGATAGATAGATGGACTGATAGATAAATACAATGTTTAGTCTGTCTCCCTCACGTTTATATAAGATAATCAACTTGAGTACATATCTATCTCGTACTCTTTGAGCGATAGATAGATAGATAGACTGATAGATTAATACAATGTTTAGTCTGTCTCCCTCACGTTTATATAAGATAATCAACTTGAGTACATGTATATCTCGTCCTCTTTGAGCGATACATAGATAGATAGACTGATAGATAAATACAATGTTTAGTCTGTCACCCTCACGTTTATATAAGATAATCAACTTGAGTACATGTCTATCTCGTCCTCTTTGGCCGATAGATAGATAGATGGACTGATAGATAAATACAATGTTTAGTCTGTCACCCTCACGTTTATATAAGATAATCAACTTGAGTACATGTCTATCTCGTCCTCTTTGGGTGATAGATAGATAGATAGATAGACTGATAGATAAATACAATGTTTGGTCTGTCTCCCTCACGTTTATATAAGATAATCAACTTGAGTACATGTCTATCTCATCCTCTTTGGGCGATAGATAGATAGATAGACTGATAGATAAATACAATGTTTAGTCTGTCTCCCTCACGTTTATATAAGATAATCAACTTGAGTACATGTCTATCTCGTCCTCTTTGGCCGATAGATAGATAGATAGATAGATAGATAGACTGATAGATAAATACAATGTTTAGTCTGTCTCCATCACGTTTATATAAGATAATCAACTTGAGTACATGTCTATCTCGTCCTCTTTGGTCGATAGATAGATAGATAGACTGATAGATAAATACAATGTTTAGTCTGTCTCCCTAACGTTTATATAAGATAATCAACTTGAGTACATGTCTATCTCGTCTTCTTTGGGTGATAGATAGATAGATAGACTGATAGATAAATACAATGTTTAGTCTGTATCCCTCACGTTTATATAAGATAATCAACTTGAGTACATGTCTATCTCGTCCTCTTTTGGCGATAGATAGATAGATGGACTGATAGATAAATACAATGTTTAGTCTGTCTCCCTCACGTTTATATAAGATAATCAACTTGAGTACATATCTATCTCGTACTCTTTGAGCGATAGATAGATAGATAGACTGATAGATAAATACAATGTTTAGTCTGTCACCCTCACGTTTATATAAGATAATCAACTTGAGTACATGTCTATCTCGTCCTCTTTGGGTGATAGATAGATAGATGGACTGATAGATAAATACAATGTTTAGTCTGTCTCCCTCACGTTTATATAAGATAATCAACTTGAGTACATATCTATCTCGTACTCTTTGAGCGATAGATAGATAGATAGACTGATAGATAAATACAAAGTTTAGTCGTTCTCCCTCACGTTTATATAAGATAATCAACTTGAGTACATGTCTATCTCGTCCTCTTTGGGCGATATATAGATAGATAGACTGATATATAAATGCAATATTTAGTCTGTCTCCCACACGTTTATATAAGATAATAAACTTGAGTACATGTCTATCCCGTCCTTTTGGGCGATAGATAGATAGATGGACTGATAGATAAATACAATGTTTAGTCTGTCTCCCTCACGTTTATATAAGATAATCAACTTGAGTATATATCTATCTCGTCCTCTTTGAGCGATAGATAGATAGATAGATAGACTGATAGATAAATACAATGTTTAGTCTGTCACCCTCACGTTTATATAAGATAATCAACTTGAGTACATGTCTATCTCGTCCTCTTTGAGCGATAGATAGATAGATAGACTGATAGATAAATACAATGTTTAGTCTGTCACCCTCACGTTTATATAAGATAATCAACTTGAGTACATGTCTATCTCGTCCTCTTTGTGCGATAGATAGATAGATGGACTGATAGATAAATACAATGTTTAGTCTGTCTCCCTCACGTTTATATAAGATAATCAACTTGAGTACATATCTATCTCGTCCTCTTTGAGCGATAGATAGATAGACTGATAGATAAATACAATGTTTAGTCTGTCTCCCTCACGTTTATATAAGATAATCAACTTGAGTACATGTCTATCTCGTCCTCTTTGGGCGATAGATAGATAGATAGACTGATAGATAAATACAATGTTTAGTCTGTCTGCCTCACGTTTATATAAGATAATCAACTTGAGTACATGTCTATCTCGTCCTCTTTGGGCGATAGATATATAGATAGACTGATAGATAAATACAATATTTAGCCTGTCTCCCTCACGTTTATATAAGATAATCAACTTGAGTACATGTCTATCTCGTCCTCTTTGGGCGATAGATAGATAGATAGACTGATAGATAAATACAATATTTAGCCTGTCTCCCTCACGTTTATATAAGATAATCAACTTGAGTACATGTCTATTTCGTCCTCTTTGTGTGATAGATAGATAGATAGATAGATAGATATATAGATAGACTGATAGATAAATACAATGTTTAGCCTGTCTCCCTCACGTTTATATAAGATAATCAACTTGAGTACATGTCTATTTCGTCCTCTTTTGTGTGATAGATAGATAGATAGATGGATAGATAGATAGATAGATAGACTGATAGATAAATACAATATTTAGCCTGTCTCCCTCACGTTTATATAAGATAATCAACTTGAGTACATGTCTATTTCGTCCTCTTTGTGTGATAGATAGATAGATAGATGGATAGATAGATAGATAGATAGACTGATAGATAAATACAATATTTAGCCTGTCTCCCTCACGTTTATATAAGATAATCAACTTGAGTACATGTCTATTTCGTCCTCTTTGTGTGATAGATAGATAGATAGATGGATAGATAGATAGATAGATAGATAGATAGATAAATACAATGTTTAGCCTGTCTCCCTCACGTTTATATAAGATAATCAACTTGAGTACATGTCTATTTCGTCCTCTTTGTGTGATAGATAGATACATAGATGGATAGATAGATAGATAGATAGACTGATACATAAATACAATGTTTAGCTTGTCTCCCTCACGTTTAAATAAGATAATCAACTTGAGTACATGTCTATCTCGTCCTCTTTGGGCGATAGATAGATAGATAGACTGATAGATAAATACAATGTTTAGTCTGTCTCCATCACGTTTATATAAGATAATCAACTTGAGTACATGTCTATCTCATCCCCTTTGGGCGATAGATAGATAGATAGATAGACTGATAGATAAATACAATGTTTAGTCTGTCTCCCTCACGTTTATATAAGATAATCAACTTGAGTACATGTCTATCCCGTCCTCTTTGAGCGATAGATAGATAGATAGATAGACTGATAGATAAATACAATGTTTGGTCTGTCTCCCCATGTTTAGATAAAATAATCAACTTGAGTACATGTCTATCTCGTCCTCTTTGGGCGAAAGATAGATAGATAGATAGACTGATAGATAAATACAATGTTTAGTCTGTCTCCCTCACCTTTGTATAAGATAATCAACTTGAGTACATGTCTATCTCGTCCTCTTTGGGCGATAGATAGATAGATAGACTGATAGATAAATACAATGTTTAGTCTGTCTCCCTTACGTTTATATAAGATAATCAACTTGAGTACATGTCTATCTCGTCTTCTTTGGGCGATAGATAGATAGATAGACTGATAGATAAATACAATGTTTAGTCTGTATCCCTCACGTTTATATAAGATAATCAACTTGAGTACATGTCTATCTCGTCCTCTTTGGGCGATAGATAGATAGATAGATAGACTGATAGATAAATACAATGTTTAGTCTGTCTCCCTCACGTTTATATAAGATAATCAACTTGGGTACATGTCTATCTCGTCTTCTTTGGGCGATAGATAGATAGATAGACTGATAGATAAATACAATGTTTAGTCTGTCTCCCTCACGTTTATATAAGATAATCAACTTGAGTACATGTCTATCTCGTCCTCTTTATCCGATAGATAGATAGATAGACTGATAGATAAATACAATGTTTTGTCAGTCTCCCTCACGTTTATATCAGATAATCAACTTGAGTACATGTATATCTCGTCCTCTTTGAGCGATACATAGATAGATAGACTGATAGATAAATACAATGTTTAGTCTGTCTGCCTCACGTTTATATAAGATAATCAACTTGAGTACATGTCTATCTCATCCTCTTTGTGCGATAGATAGATAAATAGACTGATAGATAAATACAATGTTTAGTCTGTCTCCCTCACGTTTATATAAGATAATCAACTTGAGTACATGTCTATCTCGTCCTCTTTGGGTGATAGATAGATAGATGGACTGATAGATAAATACAATGTTTAGTCTGTCTGCCTCACGTTTATATAAGATAATCAACTTGAGTACATGTCTATCTCGTCCTCTTTGGGCGATAGATATATAGATAGACTGATAGATAAATACAATGTTTAGCCTGTCTCCCTCACGTTTATATAAGATAATCAACTTGAGTACATGTCTATCTCGTCCTCTTTGGGCGATAGATAGATAGATAGACTGATAGATAAATACAATATTTAGCCTGTCTCCCTCACGTTTATATAAGATAATCAACTTGAGTACATGTCTATTTCGTCCTCTTTGTGTGATAGATAGATAGATAGATATATATATATATAGATAGACTGATAGATAAATACAATGTTTAGCCTGTCTCCCTCACGTTTATATAAGATAATCAACTTGAGTACATGTCTATTTCGTCCTCTTTGTGTGATAGATAGATAGATAGATGGATAGATAGATAGATAGATAGACTGATAGATAAATACAATATTTAGCCTGTCTCCCTCACGTTTATATAAGATAATCAACTTGAGTACATGTCTATTTCGTCCTCTTTGTGTGATAGATAGATAGATAGATGGATAGATAGATAGATAGATAGATAGATAGATAAATACAATGTTTAGCCTGTCTCCCTCACGTTTATATAAGATAATCAACTTGAGTACATGTCTATTTCGTCCTCTTTGTGTGATAGATAGATACATAGATGGATAGATAGATAGATAGATAGACTGATAGATAAATACAATGTTTAGCTTGTCTCCCTCACGTTTAAATAAGATAATCAACTTGAGTACATGTTTATCTCGTCCTCTTTGAGCGATAGATAGATAGATAGACTGATAGATAAATACAATGTTTGGTCTGTCTCCCCCATGTTTAGATAAAATAATCAACTTGAGTACATGTCTATCTCGTCCTCTTTGGGCGAAAGATAGATAGATAGATAGACTGATAGATAAATACAATGTTTAGTCTGTCTCCCTCACCTTTGTATAAGATAATCAACTTGAGTACATGTCTATCTCTTCCTCTTTGGGCGATAGATAGATAGATAGACTGATAGATAAATACAATGTTTAGTCTGTCTCCCTCACGTTTATATAAGATAATCAACTTGGGTACATGTCTATCTCGTCCTCTTTGGGCGATAGATAGATAGATAGATAGACTGATAGATAAATACAATGTTTAGTCTGTCTCCCTCACCTTTGTATAAGATAATCAACTTGAGTACATGTCTATCTCGTCCTCTTTGGGCGATAGATAGATAGATAGACTGATAGATAAATACAATGTTTAGTCTGTCTCCCTTACGTTTATATAAGATAATCAACTTGAGTACATGTCTATCTCGTCTTCTTTGGGCGATAGATAGATAGATAGACTGATAGATAAATACAATGTTTAGTCTGTATCCCTCACGTTTATATAAGATAATCAACTTGAGTACATGTCTATCTCGTCCTCTTTGGGCGATAGATAGATAGATAGATAGACTGATAGATAAATACAATGTTTAGTCTGTCTCCCTCACGTTTATATAAGATAATCAACTTGGGTACATGTCTATCTCGTCTTCTTTGGGCGATAGATAGATAGATAGACTGATAGATAAATACAATGTTTAGTCTGTCTCCCTCACGTTTATATAAGATAATCAACTTGAGTACATGTCTATCTCGTCCTCTTTATCCGATAGATAGATAGATAGACTGATAGATAAATACAATGTTTTGTCAGTCTCCCTCACGTTTATATCAGATAATCAACTTGAGTACATGTATATCTCGTCCTCTTTATCCGATAGATAGATAGATAGACTGATAGATAAATACAATGTTTTGTCAGTCTCCCTCACGTTTATATCAGATAATCAACTTGAGTACATGTATATCTCGTCCTCTTTGAGCGATACATAGATAGATAGACTGATAGATAAATACAATGTTTAGTCTGTCTGCCTCACGTTTATATAAGATAATCAACTTGAGTACATGTCTATCTCATCCTCTTTGTGCGATAGATAGATAAATAGACTGATAGATAAATACAATGTTTAGTCTGTCTCCCTCACGTTTATATAAGATAATCAACTTGAGTACATGTCTATTTCGTCCTCTTTGGGCGATAGATAGATAAATAGACTGATAGATAAATACAATGTTTAGTCTGTCTCCCTCACGTTTATATAAGATAATCAACTTGAATACATGTCTATCTCGTCCTCTTTGTGTGATAGATAGATAAATAGATAAATACAATATTTAGTCTGTATTGGAAAGAGATAGATAGAGAGAGAGAGAGAGGGGGAGAGAGGGGGGAAGTTGCATGACTACTGTTAGTGAGGATCAACATCACTACACAAAAAGTATGCTAGAGTAGCTTTTGCTAAATATCTCTAGCTTATTGCTGCTATATATGTATATATATATACATATATAATTCAATAATCAAAAACCGTTCCTGATCTACGAAAATATAAACAAGCGTTCCTCTACTAAATTTCAGTCCCATTCCAACGGGCATGTTTATAACACCAATGATTAATCGTAAACTCGATTAATTTAAAAGTAACCCTGAAGAATCTATCGATGAAACTCGAGTAGGTTACTCATTTCCATTCTTAAATAAATTTATGCTCTACATTGTATTGAGCACTTTGTATTTGTTTTTTCTTAACCTTAACCTCTGGATATTGTGCGCTTCCAACGATCGTTCTTATACCCACCGGTAACTTAATACTTATACATACAATATATATATATATATATATATATATATATATATATATATATATATAGCTTGTTATCTGCTTTGCTGTCTTGAACAAATCCTGGAAGCAGCACCTTCTAAATCCAGCTCTAAATGGCCACTTGATGTTCTACACATAGTAAAGTAGACAGCAAGGGAGTATATCCCCTTTTCGCTAGCGTTAGACCAGGGAGATTGTTTCTGCTCTGAGGTGGAGCGTCCCAACTACCATAAGCTCCCTACTTCACCGCACAGATTCCAATGCTACTATTACGCTAAGTTGGCGAGGGCCGGTATTGAACCCAGAACTTTCTGAGTCGAATGCTCTACGACTGAGCTAAACGGCAATAAACCATCCAATTAAGATGAACAGTACATGCTAGGCACTGCTAAAGTACGCAAGGGCGAACTCATAAGTGACATTCAATTGTGTACACCCTCACATGGATATGCCAGGTTAGGCTGACCATCACAAACCTATATCAATCAGTTCTGTGTAGATTCTAGATGCTGTGCGCGATACCTGCTAGGATGATGACCGGATGGCGATAGATAGTCAAATAGTTTAACTTTGTGTGTTATGAAAGCTTGATCATTTGTATTAGTTAAATTTTCAGACTGTTGTCCCCATCTTTATTGTTATATAACACAACATTTTGACTGATGTGTTCTCCAGGCTTCTTCAGGTGTTTCTTGGTTTTTTTTTAGATGAGGCTTAATAATTTGTATTATAGATTTTTAGACTGTTGTCCCATCTTTATTGTTATATACACAACATTTTTGACTGATGTGTTTTCCAGGCTTCTTCAGGCTGTTTCTTGTTTATTTTTTAGATGAGGCTCAATAATTTGTATTATTTTAGATTTTTTAGACTGTTGTCCCCATCTTTATGTTATATACACAACATTTTGACTGATGTGTTCTCCGACCTTCTTCAGGTGGTTCTTGTTAATTTTTAGATGAAACTTGAGTAGGAGGATTGTAATGCAGTTAATCCAACAAATTTGTAGTAATCTGATTTCTTTAAAATCTGCCTGTAAATATTGTTATTTTCCTAAGGTTCGAACACAACTACATGGGTTAATGAGGGATGTCTCGTCGTGTAATGGTTAACGTCGTTGAAATGAATAATATTGCGACTCGAGTTCAAAATCCTGGACGACACTGTTCTCAATCAACATAGCGTTAAAACCCCTGGAAAGGTATGCATCCAACTATTCTCCTCCAGCTACGGGCAAAGTAGTGGGTTCTTGAGTTTTGGTATGGCGATCGGTCTAGGAAAAGGCAAACCCTTAATTAAAACTGTTGAACTCCGTTTTTCTTTTCACATCCTACTCGTGTGAGAGCTTGGTAAAAATCTGAAATGATGTTTGATTCGCTACTTTCGCACATTTCCGTCTAATGATTGCGCACACCACGTGATACTCCAAGTAATGGACACCTATTGTTCATAATTATATATATTTTTTCAGGTTATATACTTCTTCTCTATAATCGTATCGAACAATTTTTGAATGCAAAAACTTTTCTAATTTTCATTTCTCTTTTTATTATTTTATCATATATATATAGTATATATATATATATATATATATATATTATAATAAACAAAACTGAGAATGTCAATAATAATAGAGTGTATAGATTTTTATGTTTTATGAATGCTGTCAGATTTTCGACAAGTGCTCATTATAGCTATCGTGGAAATTGATATTCATGTTTTGGTCAAACACTGTCAAACACGAGAAAATGATATAGGGATGTCTTTGTGCACTGACGTGAGTGTTTATGCCCCCCCCCCTCTCTCTCTCCTCTCTCTCTCTGCTCTCTCTCTGCGCTCGCGCGCGTAGGTGTGTGTGTTGTGCTGTGTGTAAGCCCACGCTCGAAACTACAGTGCCTTGTGTTTTTAGTTTTAACCACCGTTTGCCTGCATCCTAGATTATATAGAACTAGCCAGTACCTCTGGATATACAAAGTATGTAATTCAATTATTACACGTTTGATTTGCTTACTAATGGGCCGGGTTAGCTCAGTCGGTAGAGCGTTCGTCTAGGAAACCACAAGGTTCTAGCTCAATTACTAGTCCTCGCCAACTCAGCGTAAATGAGTAGAACAGAGATTTGTGCGGCTAAAGTAAGGAGCTGACGAGTAGGTGTGTGCGCCTCAACCTCAGACTTCTAAAATAATCTCCTTGCGTCTAGCGCAGTGAAAAAGGGACAGATTCCCTCGCTTAGGCTGATACCGACTTATAGCCGCCCCGACACTTTACTTACTTACTTAAGAGCTATTGTAAAATAATTCAATATGTAAAAAGTATAATAATCTTCATTTAACTCTCATCTCTCTCTCTACTCTCTCTCTCTCTCTCTCTCTCTCTCTTTTTGAACAAGAGCGGAGGTAAAATATTTACATTGATATGCCGATAAAAATCTAGAAGCAGGCATTTAGAATCTACATTATTTTGCCGATAAAAAGTGACAAAAAACATGACTCAGAAATCTAAGTTGGGCCGGAATTCGCCTGACACTGGCTCGCTAAAAACATGCGTAAAATTAACGGCAGGAGGGCCAGGACCGACATGAGATCAAAATTATCAAAATATATCCTTAATTCACAATTCCAATATTACAAATAAAATCAAAACATATAACTTTTTTTTTACTTCATGTTAATTTACGATTGTCATTTAAGTGACGCCCAAGCCATTTGGAATGTTTCATTTCTAAAACTGGGTAAATAATAAACTTGAGGACAAAAAAAATATGCGATAATGACCACCAGATAATCTGGATTTACATTTTTTGCATTGCATCTCATTTTTAACCAGAGGGTGTTCCGCGATGATAACAGACGGAAGATTTACGAATAAGCGTATTATAATTATTTGAGAACTAGCAACCAAAAAAACCACCTCCTGTGGCGCGTAAAAAATTAATTTTGAAATACATGCCTGAGAGGGTTGGGAGATAAAAATTCAATGTCAGATGGTCTGTATCATTAAGAAGACAAATCCTCCATATTTATTAAGGAGTAAAAAAAATAAAAAAAATGCGAAATGAAAACTAAAGCCGTCCTATCAATAAAATGTTGCGTGTATGTAATAATCAAACAATATTTTGAATATTTTCCACATAAATTTCCAGCAAATCGTACGTATTTATTTATTTGTAAACTTTAAGTTAACTTCTTGTTACTGTTAAAAAAAAAAAAAAAAAAAAAAAAAGAACGCAGAGTAAAAAACAATTTTAAAATGCTTACTCAAATGGGCGATATATAGCATAAAAATATTGTGACGTAAGCTGTGAGTAGATCTATGACGTAGTTTTTGTTACAGACAATCACTCATTATCAATAAAAGATGTTAGTGCCAAAGAACATGATACGATACGCAGGTTAAGTGGAATCTGCCGAAGCGAAGTTCAAATAGCTGGCGTAAACATTGCTTTCTAGCCTTGGTACGACATACGCTATAGCGTAATTTGTTAGGGCAATTATGGGTTTTTGTGTAAACAAAACGTCATCGAAGAAAAAACTGAGATTCAAACCAGCTGTATTTCGCTTAACACTTAGCCTAATTTAAACGCCCGCAAACAACTCTCTCAATCTCGACTCAGTGATCATATCTACAAAAGTGATTGTTAGTCCATTATATTTTAACAAAAGAAACTCAGATCTACAATAACTGGGGAATTTATTTAATAGAATAAGTCTCGCGGTGGATAGATACTGAACATTAAACTATTCCATCATACAGGTAAAAAAAAGAATAACAAGAAAATTTGGTACATACTGTGAGAGAATATGGTAGACAAGCAAGCTGTTAACAATTGACATCGATCGCATCCTGTTCATGGGTAAATACACACATCTTTTACTGAAGTTTCAGGCTAATTTAGTGTTGACTATATCTCATGTGAGAATCTCCGTGCCGTAGTGGCTAACGTGCCTGGACTCGACATCGATAAGCGGGTTCGAACTCCAGTTGCACTACTACGTCACCTTCGGTTAAACGATACCGCTTCTGTTCTTCTACAAGGATGGCTTTGCCATTAGATAATCAGCAAAGCGATTGATAAGTAATTAAAGCAAAGAAACCAACGTTACGTATCAGACTACAGTATGGATTCAGCTGTTAATAACAGACGAGTACAACGGTCGAAGTTTTTTAACCTAAATGCTGATGATTTTAATGGCATACCCGTTCTAGGTTATACTCTCTNAAATGCCCACACCACCACACAGACGGGGTTGCCGAAGCGAGTTGAGCGTTCAATGGAATAACATGCCGCGGGCAACTCTTCTTTCATTAACCACAAATGCTGATGATTTCACCATCGCACATCGTGATTGACAGCTTCTGTAAGTCCAGAATTGGACTAACTTGCCACCAGAGAATCAACAAGTGTATGAACGACACTACATCGTCGTCTGCGACGGACGTTCAAGATAAAGGAAAGGAAAGGAAAAGGAATATATATATATATATATATATATATTATAATATATATATATATTATATATTATATATTATATTGGTTAGGAGGTTGATTTAGAAGGCCATAACAATGCAGTTTGGAATAAATAAAAATAATAATATGGTAACAATGGTGTTGTGTGTTGACCTGTATTTTTTTATTATGTCTTGAATTTTCAGGTAATACCTCTTTATCAAAAGAATTGAACTGAAGCAGTACAGCTATGGCATTTCATTGCACACTAGTTGTAAGGAAAAAAAAATTAAATAAATAAATAAATTTAAATATATATATATATATATATATTTATAAATATTATAAAATATAAAAGATAAATTGAATTAGATATAAATAAGTAAATAAGCAAATAAATATGATAATATTAATAATAATAATAAATTAATATATTAAATGATTAAATTGATGTAAAATCCAACAGGAAACGTCACAAAACACAATACACTTTTTCATTCGCACATACCACGTACAAAATCCCGCGCTAGATACAGTCTTAACGTCACAGCCAACACGCATTTTCAATGTCACGCGCATTACAACATACGCACACGTACAAAAAAAAAATAAAATTAAAAATAAACGCATCACGCTCACACGGGAATACAGTTATTTCAAAAATAACGTCATTTTCAAAAAAAAAAAAAATTCATTTAGGAAGAAATGCCATAGCTGTACTGCTTCAGTTCAATTCTTTTGATAAAGAGGTATTACCTCGAAAATTCAAGAAATAATAAAAAAATACAGGTCAACACACAACACCATTGTTACCATAATTTTATTTTTTTATTTATTCCAAAACTGCATTTGATGGGCTTCTAAATCGCTCCTAACCAATACATACACAATGCTTCAAGCAAATTATGAACTCTCTTATATATATATATATATATATTATATATATATATATATATATATATATATATATATATATATATATATTAGTTTGGCGTAGACAGGAGGTCAACAGTACTTGATTACGGACAGTTTTTCTCCTATGCTATTTTCAAACCAAGACTTGGTTTAATAATAATAATAATACATATATGTAATATAAAATGAATAGAGAATAAATGAGAAAAGTATTCCCATGAAAAGGTGCTCAATGCTAATAATAATCAATAGTAATGGTATGATGGATGATTTGGACTCATAACTTAAAGTTTCATGGTTATGTAATCCTCAGATGAGTCAAATAGTTGAGACCTTAAAAACCAGTAGTTTTTTAGCGTTTATATAAACGTGAAGCGTTTTCACGCGATGGGATGATATAATGCTAAAAATTGTTTTTTAAACTGTGGCTTGTTTAACGTTTATTTTTGCATTATATCATCACATCGCGTGAAAACGCTTCATGTTTATATAAACGCTAAAAACTACTGGTTTTTAATTATATCAACCATACAATTACTATTGATATATATATATATTATATATATATATTATATATATATATACCGAAAACTCGAAAAATGTTAATATAAAGACTATACTTTGCACCCTCTCAAATAATTGTGTAGTATGCATTAAAAAATTGAACATTTTTGGATACTTTTTTCATATGCATCCTTTGATACCAGTTCAGTAGTTTGAATTTGTTGTATACTCTCGATGATGTTAAATACTTGGCTTTTCTTAAGTAACTGTTCACTGAATTAGTAACAAACCCCATACTGAGATTCTAAGATAAAATATATTAAGGGATTCCCTTTATGGTTGTTTCGCTAACTTCAGTTTTCCGTTTTTTTTCCGTTCTTTCTTTGATTTATTGCGTAATATATATAATATAATTATATATATATATATACTGTCTACACGATGTCACCTAAATAAACAAACACTGACCACCACGCACCAAACAAGTCACTTTTGACCCAATAAAAATCTAGAAGTCACGCGCACAGACGAGATACATACACACACTCACATTCACACATATATATGTAAACACACACATACATTTATATGTATACATATATGGTCATTACACAACTCCCAAACCCTCCCTCGCATATATAAGAGCATTAAAAAAAAACCCACCTCATAGATTCTTCACGGAACAAATGGATATGCTACTACTAACACATCGTCTACCCGGATTTTTAATAGCATGTCAAACCCTCAAAAACACTTCAGTTTTTAAGTTCTTTATTAATGCTCCCCTTTTAAAAATCTATAAACAATTTCTTCAAATAAGGAATTTTCTCCTGACGATGACCTAAGGTCAAAACTAGTTGAGAATAAACAAATACAATAAATATTTCCTGATTGTCTTATTACTTTTTGTCATACTATATATATATATATATATATATATATTAATATATATGATATATATTAATCCAAAAATCCAGAGAAGAAATCTTCCTTACGACATAGGGTTTTTTAAAAACAACTTGTCGCAGTTTGAGAGCTCAATGTGTGCTCTTATTGTTAGAGTCACAGAGCAAATTTATAATTAAAGAAATAACAAAAGACTTAGAGATCTTGCATTATAGACTATTTCGGGGAGCTTAGACAAAATGTCTAATTCTCCCGACGCATCAGATGCGTCGGGAGAATTAGACATTTGACTAAGCTCCCCGAAATAGTCTATAATGCAAGATCTCTAAGTCTTTTGTTATTTCTTTAATTATATATATATATATATATATATAGCGTAATAAATCAAAGAGACCAGCGATAAGTTCAGACAAATAACAAGTGAATAAACTTTAACATCTTCTGTCTGATGATTGTGACTCAATGGCACAAGCTATTATATATCCTCCCTGTCATCTGAGGATGTAGAACAAGCCGACTATACCTCTATAGAAGTATAAGGCCCTTTCCGTCCACAATGGGCCCACCAGTTAGCCGTGTGTGTCGAGTCGTGATACATAAGGATGGAATCCTCGGGGCTGAGCAGTCCATGACATGCAACATTCTACTTTGGTCCTTAGTTAGGCGAGGTGGTCACGTCAAGACCTAACCCATATATAATTGTCCCGACTTTATCGCTCTTATGCCACCAACCCCACAACCCTCTTTATGATATATGTACTAGAAGGCGGTGGTTGAGGGTCAAAGTCTCATGGTATGACGTTAAACTGCATCCAGTGGTGACATTCCAATTCTGAAGCCCTATGAGTGTAGAGTACCCCATCATTGCCATTGCTCCAGATTCACCCTGAGCCAAACTGATAGTACCTGTTAGGGTCCCATTTATGGGTTAAATAACTCTGAGTTTGGATTTGGATTCTTAGTGCCCTAGGTAGGACGTTAAACTGCATCTACTGATGATGTTCCAATTCTGTAGCTTTGGGTGGTGTGGAGTACACATTCAT
Organism: Doryteuthis pealeii; assembly: GCA_023376005.1. Taxonomy (NCBI): domain Eukaryota; kingdom Metazoa; phylum Mollusca; class Cephalopoda; order Myopsida; family Loliginidae; genus Doryteuthis; species Doryteuthis pealeii. The sequence continues at coordinate 126,847,927 of CM042141.1, forward strand.
TGCTATTTTCCCAAGTCCACTCTCTCTCGGTGGTACTACCCGTTAGGGTCCTATGTATAGATTAGATAAATAAAAAATGTGTTCAAAAGAATGGTTACCCAACAAGAATGATTAAAAGAAAAACATCTTTGACATAAAATAACCTAAGGTTATGCCGTATTAACCAACCAACCAACTAACCAACCAACCAATTTATATATATATATATATATATTAAATTTATTTGTTTAGTCACAAATCATTTCTCTGTTAATTAAATGTTTGTCTGGTCTATTGGCTAGGATAAGGTGTTCGGTCTGCATATCAAAGCCAGATAATTTTCTTGTGTCTGATTCTCTTTGACAGCATTCCATTTGGGTACGCGACTCAATTTGGTATCATGGTCAATATTTAAATTCTTGCACAATTACAGTGGGTCACTTTTTCCCACCCAGTCATGCCTAGTCGTGTCCTCACGTTGTGCTAGTTTTCTGGCGTTCACTTTCGTCTCTGTTTCTCACATATTCATACACTTGCTATTCCGTTTTGCGTCTTATCTATTTTTTGCTTTGATATTATTATTATTATTAATATTTATTATTATTATTATTATTAGTCAGTAGTATAGTAGTAGTAGTAGTAGTAACAGTAGTAGTAATTTTAGTATTAGCTTTAGTATTCTTACGTCGTCGTCTTTCTCATCTTTAAGCCGCCTTGTCCATTTCATCATTTAAATTATTCATATTAGCAGAAAATGGAATGGATTTACAAAATACAGAGATGTCAATGAAATATTGAATTACCATAATTGCCATACCGGAATAGTCACAGAATGCCAATGCCTTCTACTTAGTTTTAATTAAAACTAAAACACGCTACAATAACTCAAAAGAACACCCGCTAGGGTGGAGCATTTTTCACTCACAAACACAATTTCCCCGCAATAGTCACAACCAACAGGCATATCATTTTATGCTACGGTTAACAAAAGCCGTTACGTCTCCGGTAGTTTTTGGAAAACTCGACACACTTCCCGCGACGTTGACTTTTAATTGATGCCAATATCTGATTATTTCATTGCAGATTAACCCGAAGATCTTATGGGAAACTTGAGGTCGGTTATTTCTTGTTTATACGTTATACTAAGATCCGCTCTACTAACGATTGAGCACTTTTACTATTCGTTATTAGCACTGACTGTATCGTCATACGTTTTATCGACCGCCAATATTTGCGATTCGCTTCAATATTAACATTCTCCGGTAAATCATACTATTATTTATCATACTATAAATAATACTATAGCTCATTAATTATTTCTATTTAATATTATTTCTTTGTCCACAATTATATCGTTTCAATAACTAATAATTTACTCATAATAAACAATCAAGTAGATTCAAGTTGATTATTCTTTAATGCACAATAATTTACAGGTTATATGGCATCAAGTAGGGCGTGTTAAGAATGCAACGACTCTGCACCTGCTTCAGGGGGTAAGACTCCCCCAATCGGAGCCTCCTGTTGGCTGCAGGGTGGCGACCCGTGATGCTTAAGCTAGAGCCCAGGTGGAATGAGCAGTTCATGAACATGCAATACTCTACTTTGGCCCTATTTGGGCTAGATGGGCAGGTCGGGAGACGGCCCCCTCCGTCACGCTGGTCCACCGTCAAGCCCTAGCACTATATTATTTTCCCAACCCTATTGCCCTTATGGCAAGCCCCAAAACCCCTCTTTATATATGTGTGCGTAGAGGCGGATGGCTCGCGGCGTCTAACTGCTCCTGGAAATGACGTTAAACTCTATCTGATGTGAGGTTCCAGTTTTGTGAGTTTGGGGAATTTGTGGAGCACCCCTTCATCACCATTGACTCTGTCACTCTGACCCGGTGTAGTACCTGTTAGAGGTCCCATCTATGGGTTAAAAGAAAATGTTATTTATTAAAAAAAATTTATTATCCATTAAGAACTTGATTTATTATCAAAACTCTTATCGGCAATTAAATGAGCCCAGTGAGGTTAGCTATGCCGTAAAACAAAACAAACCAAAAATAATTTTCACAGAGGGATCCTAACAGCAAACTAAATAATGTACGACTTCATTTTTTGAAGAAATTACTTAATTTGTAGCGTCTTAAAATAAAATCGATATGAGTTTGCTGTGTTGTTGGAGCCCAAAACTCATCAAGGACACAACTCTTTGAGGAATTCCAGAGGAGAGCTACTAAATTAGTGAATATTTAAATTCCATTTCACATGAAGAAAGATCTTAAGGAACTTGACTACCAAGTCTTGTTTTCGAAGTATAAGATGGGGATATGATTGAAGCTACAAATACGCGCCATTTTTATTTCAACGAACTTCTGACCTACTAACATGCTCAAAATACCGATATACAAGGGGACATAAATCTAAAACTCTCTTACAACATCTTGTAAAGCAAACGCAAGACAAAATATTTTAGAAGCGACGAGTGGTGAAATACATGGTAAATACCGTTTATCATGAATGCCACCATCTCTAAACTCCTTCAAGGCAAAAGTTGATTAACTGTGGAAATGATTATAAATATTCTGTGGAATTAAATGAATATTATAAGGGAACAGCTGACAGTCTCAGACGCTAATAACTAGCTGAAAAGTGTTATTATTTATTGTTATTATTATTATTATATTAATTATTATTATTATTATTATTATTTATTACGCTTTTGAAGTTTTCAAATCAGTGTATAGGTGTTGGTCTTTCACTGGAGTCTGGTGACAGCAAGTTCCTCAGGTCTCCAGACTCTCTGAGTTTCTGCAGATTGGCAGCAGTGCCAGTGTTCTGAATGTTTCCAAATCCTTCCTCTGATATCCAAACGTTCAAGCCCCTTTTCTATCACTTTTGGGACTGTTCCAATTGCACCAACTACAATTGTATCCTTTTCACTTTCAGATCCATAACTTTTTCAGCTTTTCTTTCTTGGGGGGGGGGGGGCCCCCAAAAGGGGTCCCAAAAAGGAATATTTTATTTTTTTTCGAAATTTTTTTCATTTTACCTTTAGCTTCACCCTGTGATCCGCTGGCACTGGCAAAATCCACCAGTTGACAAGTTCTTTCTTTTTTGTATCAACACTAAGTCTGCCTCTTGCTGGGATTAAGGTGATTATTATTAATTATTATTATTATTATTATTATTATTAGTATTTTTTATTTTATATTATTATTATATAACCTAGATGAAAGATTGCCGTAACTGATGAGAATGAAAGAAGCCCGGATGCAACCAAGATCCTTTGGCGGTCTTGGGTCTTACTTCCTGCCGGGATACATCCAGGTTATCTAAAACCCGCACCACAGGTGGAGAAATCAATATAACGATAGTAACGTATTTATATTCGATCAATATTATTAACAAACAAAAAAGGGAATCCCTTATCACTAACAAGAAATGTTGTTGGAGTTTACTTATTAGCTGTAAGGGTTTGAATTGTTCAATAAATGTGGAAAGTGAAAGTGCTTTTTTACTTTTATTTTCATACTGGTTCTCTGTGTTGAAAACAACATTTAAAATACTTTTTCTGGCCCTTTGAATGTTGTTATATTGAGATTTTTAGCATTAATTGATTGGTTAGCAGATTATTTATTAGAGGATTTTTAGTCATATCTTAACTGTACAGATTTTTTTTTGCTTTTAACATTACTTTTAAATCTATTTTATTAAAATAAAAATCTTAACTGGTATTTTGATTTTAATATTTTAACAGAGTAATATTTACAAAGTCATTCATTGCCTCAAGAAATAAATTCCATATGGTTTACATAAAATGTATATATACATTATTTATTATATCAGGTTTTAAATTCGAATAATAAAAATGATACCAAATATATGGCCATAATTCTTAAGTTTTAAAATTTAAATATTTTATATTATAAAAACAAATTAATTTAATAACAAGCTTACATTAGTAGGCTGATGTAATAATTTAATGTAGAAACCATCAGTTTAAAACTTTATCCCCCCACCTTGTTTTAAACAGAATAATATTAATGTAATACTATTTCACTTGATAATCTAAAAGGAAATTATATTTCATATACAACAGAATAATAATAAAAAAACTCTGGAGTCTTCAAGGAATTATGTTCATTGTAACCGTTCTAGTTTACATATCCTGGTATGTTGTGTAATGGTAGAGTCGGCAAGATAGGATAGTCGACCGAGTCAAATATCTGGGGTTATATTTTAAAAATTAAGATCTTGAATAGAGAGAAGAGAAAGTCATGGTGGCGTGTTGTGATGTACAACAAAGGTCAATCCGTGGCATCTGCGAGACTAACTTTCTATTATCTCCTCTCTACCCAGGCAACGTCGGGTATTCCGCTTCTGTATCCATGAAGGGAAACTTTACACTTCTCAGATCTCCACAAACTGAAGCCTACCCCATCGGATGTGGCAGGTTAGTGTCATACCCCTTTTCGTCGGGGTGCAGACGGATACAGTCAGCGTATTCTAAGGAACAGACAGGGCCAGAATATAACCTGTTGTTTGTGTATATTATTTGCTTAATCAATATTTATGTTACAAACGATAAAATGGAATCAAACATCCCTTCACAAAATTGTCATCGGAGTTACTTTTAGTATTTTATGCGTTTTAAATTGTCATCAATTTGACAAGTGCTTTTATTCTTTTTATTGCTTATTTTTCATTTGATTCTTGTAAAATAACAAAATCTTTTTTTCTGGACTCCAGTTCTTACTTGTTTGAGATTTTACGAGAAATAAGATGTGTGAGCAGGAAATTACTTTCCTCGGGCCATTTCGAAGGGAGGAATTTTATATGCATATTTGCGAATAAAAATGGGCTTTTACGAAGAGGGAACATTTTTCAATTCAAAGAGCTTATATGTCTGCATGGGACTCTTAACAACCAGCACCAAAACTTATCAGGCACCCTCCAATATTTTTAAAATTCCAAAGCCTCGACATTTTTTTTACCTTTTTTTTCTTCTTCTCTTCCCCAATTGAGATTAATAATTAATCATTCTAGACATTTAAAAAAAGAAAGAAGGTATACAATGTCAGCGTGACATTATAGCTCATCCTACTCTTGTTTCCTAGCGAATAACATGCGAAGAGCATTTTCTGTGCATCTATATCAATAGAATTAACTGCAACGGTTTTGGTACCGCACTGTTCGAAAATGACGAGGGTATGGATGGCTGTCATTCAAGGCCATCTTTCCACTCCTTAATTATCAACGTACCTTAGGAGATGTTGCCGTCTCGCAATTATTCTTTACGAAGTTTCGCAACTTTAAGCGTTTAAAACGATAATTACTTTCATTTAGGGAAGACATCGCTTGGCTTGACAACGAAAAGGGGACGTTGATCTTTATGCCGTGCAAATGAGAAGCCACGATACACTTTAACTCTCATTTTCGTCAATCAACAAGAGGAATGCAACTTAAATAAAACAGGTAATTTGGGGAAAAAAATTAAAAACAAAAAAAATAAAAGAAGAAAAGAGTCGAATATAACTTGTTGAAAAGAAGTGAAATCTGAATCTTTAGGCAATCTCCCCGAGGCTTTATCACTTTTTTTTTTAATTAAAGAAAAATCTGTTAACATGCCGACGTAGAGTATTACATGCAAAAATATTTTTGGGAGGGTTAGGAAAGGGTAGTTGTGGGGGAATTGAATTTTTGGATGAAAATTGGAATCAGGATTTCCAAATATTTCTTCCTAAAATCATTCTATCACCAACAATGTCAGAGAATTTATCAACGACTAGCTGTAGTACCCACTCTTCACTGTGATAATTTCTTTTGAGATTAGGTTTTGATTTTTGTTACATTTTCGTGGCTATCCTTAGGCTTCAAAGGAGCATCCCCAGCGGAGATCCCTTGTGTTAAGCAAAGCGCGATCCTTTGTGAAGAAACTTTTGGTTGCTCCTTGGTGTCCTTCAGTGTTGGGTGTGATCCTTTGGTTTGTTTGCTCCTTGGTGTTCGTTAGTGTTAGGTATGATCATTTGGTTGCAGGTCCGTTCGTCAATATCGAATAACGTGCAAAGGAACGGCTTCCCATATTGACGATTAAATAGTTAACTAACCACCTATTAGAGCTGTTGATTGGCTGTGTCTGTAAGTTTAATGGTGGATTCCCGCACGCCTTATAATACAAACATATGCAACAATTTCATATACTAAAAAAAAAAATCACAAAAAACAGTTATATGGAGAGAAAAATGCAAGGCACTTAAACGCCCGTCTTTCATTCATTCAGATTGATTGATCGATAGATTTTAACAGCATATCAACCCATCTAGGGTTATTGTAATGCCTATTTGCTTTCGGAACTTTGTATACAACCACACAATTCTCATGTTTTCAATCAATATATATATATATATATATATATTATATATATATATATATATATAAATGTGTCCAAAAATGTAATCGAGATTTTTGTACTTTTTGACACACTTGTATTCTGAAAAAAATCCTTTCATTACTCGTTTCTATCTTGGTAAATACAGCTTTTAAAATCTCTACTTTTTGACAGACCTTGTATTTTGAAAAACTAACTTTTACATTTATTGTTCATTTCTATCTTGGTAAATACAGCTTCAATCTGAACTCGGAACTACAAAGGTGTGGCACTCAACCTCAGACACAAAAATATGACACCGGTTTTCGTTTTCCAAATAGTGTTATTCATTTTTGTTGGAAGTAGGGGTTACTTCCAACGAAACTGAATAACACTATTTGGAAAACGAAAACCGGTGTCATATTTTGTGTCTGAGGTTGAGTGCCACACCTTTGTAGTTCCGAGTTCAGATTGAAAGCAGTATTACCAAGATAGGAAATGAACAATAAAATGTAAAGTTAGTTTTTTCAAAATACAAGTGTGTCAAAAGTACAAAAAATCTCGATACTTTTTGGACCGACATTTATTTATATATATATTATATATATATACTATATATATAATAGAGTAAACTACAGACACGTGTTCAAGGTATCACCTCTCATCAGTGCAATTATACCGTTTTAGGCAACTACTCTGGCCGGGTTCGAGACCCGAACGAACTTTACGCTCGCCAATCCTCTTACCCATACGGCCACTGTCAGCTGCCAAGTATAGCAGCATTTATCGCTACATTTCTAAGTGTAAATGAATCACCTAGAGGTCTCAAGCTTTTGTAAACAAAGTGAGTCTTAGCTGAACGCCGAATACGGTGAATTTTGCAATTAAATCCCTTCTAAATAAAGTGCTCAACCGAAATTGGGAGCGTATATATATATATATATAATATATATTATATTATATATATTATATATATATATATATATGAATTCAAAAACATGAAATTGTGTGGTTTTGAAACCACGAACATAGGGTAACAGTTGCTCAGTATCGGCACTTATATCACACACATGATTATAAGACCAAATACTCTTAGAATGTCATTTCTTATGCCAGGTTCGTAAAGAAAACCCTCAGATGCTTGTCTTTTGATGAGTCACTGTAATTACTGATTTCTTTTATTACTATTTTCTATTTCAAAATTTCATGAAGAAAATAATATAAATTATATATTTTCAAAATTTAAAAAAAGAAAAGAATTTTTTAAGTCTCATTGATGTGGTCGTTCAAATGATTTCCTATTCCAACTGAATAAGTTTTTGGATTCGAGAGTAGATTAAAAAAAAAACAATTTTCCGATTATAATTTGTGAAGAACTTGGTTCTTAAAAATAAAATCATCGATTAAATCTTATTTAGAATTTTTGTAATTCAAATTTTATAAAACAGAGTTAAAGGCAAATTAGAGTTGTATACTCATATGTTTGCGCAAAATCTATCCTTTATTCAAAATGCAGTTTTAGATATTCCTATGGCCCTCATATGTGTCACAAAAAACACTGAGAGCCTTATGTGGCTCTCAAAATAGTGAAAGGATTATTGGATAAACAATTGGGATTTCAGATGTATGAAATATAGAGACGTTAAATAATACACCATATTTTTAATTATATATATATAATATTAATAATATATATATATATATATAATTATATATTGTGAAATAATGTTTTTATCAGAATATCATTTATTGTTTTTCTCTTAATGTAAAATCTAATTAGAATAATTAATAATTTATTTTTTCTTAATTAGAAAAAAATAATGAAGACATATGCACAGGTGTGCAGCATATGTAATAGAGGAATTATGTCTAGACATCCACGCTGCTGTCTCGACTTCTGACCGAGCCAGTGCCAATCCTTGATACTTTTAATCATCATTCTCGATATACAATGTACCTTGACTTACGAGTTTAATTCGTTCAGCTTCTAACCCGATTTCCTCGTATATCAAATCGATTTTCACCAATGAAATTAATTGAAATCCCATTAATCTGTTCAAGCCCGGCCCGCCCGTACGAAAACAGCGTAACTTATGTAATGAATTATGAAATAGGTTTTAATGTTTATTTTTCATAATATTTTTCTTTGGTGTAATAAATTCGAAAACTTAAATGTGTTAACGTGCTTCAGATACACTAATGTTAATAAGCTAACATAAGCGTATCTGAAGCTGAGAGTACCCCAAGTTTTAGCTGTGAGCACCGAATGGCAGCTCGTAACTCGGAAGACTCGTAAGTTGAGGTACTAGTAAGTCAAAGTACTATAGTATTCTTACTAGTAGTGTTTGAATGAAGGATTTTATAAGTGTTTCACCCTCAATACTCACTAAAAATGTAATCAAGAAGCAGTCGAAAAAAATGTATGCAACCCTTATATATATTCATGCAGGCGTTTGTCGTGTAATGGTTATCGTCGGAGGAAATGGACTATGTGAACTGAGTTCAAATCCTACTCTATGATATTTACATTTCTAATCGTTCTGTTAACATCGGAAAAGATTATTAATCTCCCTCCAGAATTTTCTCCCTCCAGCTATGGGTAAAATAGTTGGGCCCTTTAACCTTGGTATGACAATCGGTTCAGAAGAAAAACTCTGTATTCAAACCAGTTCAACTATATTTAAAATTGACCTTGTGTCATATATATATATATATATATATATATATATATAGTATAACCTTATATTTATCCCAGCGTTCATAAAATTTCGGATTATTTTAAGAGCGCTAATTTTCCATTCAAAACCTTTTTAAACAAACTGATCAACAAAAACTATCACACACTCCTTATTATTCTGTGATATTTTTTTAACACTTTTCCTTATATCAACAAAAGCCCTGAAGAAAATCTACTAAACAGACTGAAACAGTGCAGTGTTGGCTGAATAAATATCACTCGTTTTATTGAACCTGTGTTTTTTTAATTTTTTACTATATTACACACACACACACAGAACACACACACCACACACACACACACATATATATATATATATATATTATATATATATTATATATATATATATATATATGGAGTTTTATTCATTTAGTTATTTTGTTATACAAGGATTGAATTTTTTTTCTTCTTTCGATTTTAATGAGGGGGTGTATTCGTCATAGTGTAATTAAAATAAATGTTGAACTGAACTTACGCAATTATTTTTTTATAAACATTTATCAACCCTCCGTACAAACAGGATGTAAGATGATATCTATTTTCAAGAAAAGTTTAACTGGTTAAGTACAGAGTTTTCCTTTTTGCATTAATTGTTAATAGAATAATTTATAATAAAGAAATAGCAAATGGAAAAGCATATTAATAAACTTATAATGTCGGTTAATGATTTTATTCTGTCTTTTTTTTTTCATTATGAATTATTCCATTTATAATTAATACAAAGTAAATGAAAATTATTTGTATCATTAACGCGTATTGGTTCGTCTCGGCGACAAGTTATGTTTTTAAAAAATAGCGTGAGGGAATTTTGTGAATTAAGAAAAATTCGGTAATAGATATATATAGTATACTATCAACACGAATGTTATTAGATATTAAGATTAAATGTCGTCATCATCATGTCCCGCCGGTAGGACATACATCCCTGACAATCTCTCGCCAACCCTCTCTATCATTCATTGTTCTCAGGAGATCCTCTGTGCGGCATCCAGTATGCGCGCAGAGTTAATCAATGTACGTCTTTGCTGTACGGCCCACGCTGGCGTGCCCATGTTATGGCTTCCACAGAAGAACGTCACTTATAAGTTAATCATTCTCCAACAGTGTCCGGCGTGACTTGTTCGCCTTACACGGATGGTTTGTGTGATATGAGGCAGCTGGCCATACAGCTATTTTCTCGTTGGGTGTTGTTTCCAGGTCTCGTTTAAAATTGCACGCAGCATTCTTGTGCAGCTACCGTCTACAAATGTAAGCATGCCAATAACTTTAAATTTATATAAAAGATATAAAAACATAAAAACATTCACATGCCCATATATATACATACAAAACACTGACAATAGAAACACAAAATACAGAAAATAAAGAAATTTAAAACATACATATTCACAAGTAAAAAACAATGTTCGAAATTACGACGTCAGCCGAAAGACGACCCAGCGACGGGCAGCCGAGAGACGAACCAGCGACGGGGCAGCCGAGAGCCGACCCAGCGAAGGGGCAGCTGAAAGACAACCCAGCGACGGACCACCCGAGAGACGACCCAGCGACGGGCCACCCGAGAGACGAAGAAAAGTGTGGAGTAGAGAAAATAAATTACAAGTAATCCACTGTTATTTTAAGAGAGGTTATAGGAAAAGAATGATTCAGATTTGGAATGACAACAATAATTTCAACACAACCAGCTAAAGATTTGCAGACCAAGAAAGAATGATCTTGTATAGAAAAATGTTCTCTGATCTCGAGATAATAGAAATATGTGGAAAGGAAAATCAAGGAATACAAATCCATGTGGAAAATCCTAATCAAAATAAACAACACACCTACAACCAAAACATCTTACAACCTAGCTACACAACACAGGAACTAACACAAGAACAGAGAAAAGACATAGAGTTGATAAAACAAATCTTGACTGATAAGAAGTGTACATTACCATCCCTAAGAAATATAAAATGGGAAAAGGTCAAGATAGAACTGAAAAGATAAACAAAATATTAGTGAACATCCCAACAGACATCACTGACCTGAATAACATTATCTCTGCAGGAGCAAAATCAATCTGCTATTGAATTTGTGTACCCCTACGAAACACAAACACAAACAGAAACACAAACACAAACAGAAACACAAACACAAACAGAAACACAAAAGCTGGGTGGGAGTCCAGATTGGAAAGATAAATAAAGAAACTACGACAACAAACAAATACTTAAAAAAAAACACAAATACACATTCCAATAAAAAGTTGAAAAGACAACAGCAAATTAAGATGGAAGAAGTAAATCAAAAGATATCAGCTTTAGAAGGAAGACTTAAAGATAACGAGATAGTACTAAACAGTACAAAGAAAATAGGACCTTCCAAAACAATGAAAAGATATTTTATGAACAAATTGGTGGATCAAAAACAAGAACAGATGAACACCCAGATGCAATAGAAGCAACACATTTTTGGAGTACTATATGGGAGAAGGAAGAACATAATAAAACATCAAAATGGATAAGTGATATTAAAAATGATCTGATAGACATTAAGGAAGGACCAGTAGCAAGTATCCATATAATTACACTCAAGTCAACACTCAAAAGTGTAGCAAACTGGAAAACATCAGGCCATGATGGAATACATGGATTTTGGTTCAAGAAATTCATTTCTATCCACAAGATAATGACCCAACAACTGTACAGATGCCTACAGGAAATGGAAATACCCGAATGGATGACAAACGGAATAACTACCCTAATCCAGAAAGACCTACAAAAGGAAATATCCCTAGTAACTATAGACCAATAACTTGTCTACCCATGATGTGGAAAATATTGACTGCTGTAATAAAATAAATATTCTTTTCACTTAATTGGCGTAAACTTTTACCAGAAGAACAGAAAAAATGTCGCAAAGGAAAAAAAGGAACACACGACTTACTCTATATAGATTAATTTATATGGACACTTCAAACGACAAATCGGAGAGGTTGCACATGAAAAGACATAGACATGGTTAAGAAGAGGGAGCCTCAAGAGAGAAACGGAACCACTAATAATTGCTGCACAAAATAATGTCATGAGTACAAATTATATCAAAACAAAAGGTGATAAGACGCAACAAGTAAATGTAGACTATGCGGTGATAGAGATGAATCTGTAAACCATGTACTAAGTGAATGTAGCAAACTAGCACAATGGGAATACAAAACTAGGCACGACTGGGTTGAGAAGGTGATCGACTGTGAATTCTGCAAAAAATTTGACCATACAACAAAATGGTATATGCATAAACCAGAATCTTTTTTTGAGAATAAAACGCATAAAATTCTCTGGGACTTCGAGATAAAGACGGATCACCTTATCCCAGCAATGAGACCTGACCTAGTGTTGATTAACAAAAAACTTCGACGATTGCAATTGTTTTGTCATTCACTTTTTCCTTTATCAGTCAGGTTCAATCTAAACATGAGTTGTAGAGTGTGTTAGGATCCGATCTATGGGTCGAATATATATTTAAACATTATTTGTATTCGGTAGGAAAGTGTATAAAAAATCTCTAAAGTAATAACTATACAAAACATGTAAATATGTTCTTACAATGAACCCGATTCCCTAACATCTAGGCATGAATTACCCCTGAACAGGTTGACATACCATTAAAAGCAAGCAAGCAATTAATAAAGTATACAATCAGTAAAATAATAATGACGTTGTTAGTGTATGAAATTTCTCAATCAACAAGATACATTTTCTTATTCTTTATGTGTGTGTTTGTGTATTAGTGTTTGTGTGCGTAGTTGAACAAATGTATATATATATATATATATATATATATATATATATTATATATAGTGTGTGTGTGTGGGGGGTGGGGGGATGGTCACTGTTTCAGCTTTTGCTGGAATGGCGTACCAAAGGCAGCAGTATTATGTCTATTGAATTTTCTGAATTTTTTGGGAATTTTTTTCGATTTTCCTTGCATTTGAAATATCTTCACCAGATGATTGCCTCGCATGAAACCAATATAGTCGTGAATGTTCCTTTGTCACCTAATAAATAGATATGTAAAACCTTTATATATTTATTTTATTATATTATATTATATTATATTTATATATATATATATATATATATATATATATATATATATTATATATATAAGAGCACACATTGAGCTCTCAAACTGCGACAAGTTGTTTTAAAAAAAAACCTATGCCGTAAGGAAGATTTCTTCTCTGGACTTTTGGATTTATATATTATATATATATATATATATATATATATATATATAATATATATATATATATTCTTATAATGGAGATTCGATGTCTGGCTGTCTGTAACCAAACCTACGTTAATGCCTAGGTCACAATGCTCTTAAATATAGCATCTATTTATCAATGAGTATTTAATTTATAGTCAGAATTAATAATACATAGAATAAATTTAAGTTAGACTTATTATTGCGATTAAAATCTTGCAATGTGTCTAAGACTAAGAAATAAAGGTTTATATAACAGATGGTGTGCTTAATTTACATATTGATTTTAATAAACCATTGTTATTGATCTCTAATATTATTATTTTATTCTATAAAGTATTACAATCAAAACTATGAATGATTTCACGTAGAAACCAATTAAAATATAATTAAAATAAGTGTAATCTTATATATGTTATTTAATTTTGATAGTCTTTCTAATTTAGTATATTTCATTTATCTAAAACTTAAACATTCAAGCCCGAAGGCCGCGTATTAATGCTAGTATATATAATTTGAACAAGATTAGTATTTTTGTATACTGTACAAACGGAAATAGGAAATTTCCGGTTAAATCAAACAAAGAAAGGACGACAAAAATGACAAAGGACTTTTTTTTTCCTGGTAAAAGCGAAAAAAGAAGTTAAAAAACGGAAGCAAGGCTTTCCGGTCAAAGAAGCAGGGAGAAGATAAAGAAATATATAACAAACGCCCGTTATCAGATCAAAAGATAAAGATGCGTAGGAGTACCTATCAATATAAAAGGCCTGAGGGTTCGAGCCGACAAGAGTCAGACAGCGGAAGGTGAACAGAGCACAAGGAGCGACCGTCGACACGGTCCGTCGCGGCCAAGGGCGGTGAGACGCCACCAGCCACCCCCGAACCTCAACATCGCCAGTCTTCTCAATAGTAGTAGTCATTGTCAACCCCCGGTCATTTCATTGTCAACGCTCGCCACCCACCACGTACAGCCGAGAAGAAATAAAGTCAAACTCCTACTATATACTATACGTGTTGTAGATCTCATTAAACGACAACTACATACTTCGCCACGTGACCATATATATCGCCACGATACTTACACGATTTAGGCCGCTATATAACATATAGAATTTGATGCCAGTATATAACAGTATATGCTTATTTTTGCTTAGGAATATTTCTCCATGAATATAATAGTAAAATAACGATAATGGCATGGGTGTTTGACATTTTCTTCTAGTGAATAACTTAGAGGACAAATGTTGGAGAATGTCGGACATTAAAGCTGTTCCCTTTGCGTCACAATGAAATTAAATGTTTCTAACAATCAACTTGACTTTATTTGATGTCAATTCCGGGGGAAATCTAATAACGAAAATTTGGACTTATCCAATTCGACCGGCATTGAGTCAGCCGAAAAACTGGCGGATAATGAGGAAATCTTTGAAAGGACGTTTAAAAGACTGACTCCAATTATGGGAATGAGGAGATTTAGAAATCTTGTCAGATACAACAAAGGAAACCTTTGAACGGGTGCATTATTTGTACAAATATTTGGAGGAAAAAGAGATAAATTCAAAGACAAATTTAGTAAATAACTATGGAACCGTCTCAATTTAACAAT
>CM042141.1:126867856-126920356 GCA_023376005.1 Doryteuthis pealeii
AATCAACTTTAGTACATGTTTATCTCGTCCTCCTTGGGCGATAGATAGATAGATAGACTGATAGATAAATACAATGTTTAGTCTGTCTCCCTCACGTTTATATAAGATAATTATCTTGAGTACATACCTATCTCGTCCTCTTTGGGCGATAGATAGAGAGATAAATAGATACAATGTTTAGTCTGTATTGGAAAGAGAGACTGACAGACAGACAGAGGGGGAGAGAGCGAGAGAGAGGGGGGAAGTTGGAACTTAGTAATGTGTTAATCTACTAAATCAGAAGCGTCTGCACCCCTTGAAAATCTGCCTGTAAATTATAGGCATTTCCTTAGGTTCGAACATGACTACTGTTAGTGAGGATCAACATCACTACGCAAAGAATATGGTAGAGTTGCTTTTGCTAAATATCTCTAGCTTATTGCTGCCATATATATATATATATATATATATATATATATATATATATATATTATATATATATATATATATATATATAGCTTGTTATCTGCTTGCTGTCTTCAACAAATCCTGGAAGCAGCACCTTCTAAATCCAGCTATGTGGCCACTTATGTTCTATCACATAGTAAAGTAGACAGCGAGGGAGTACATCCCATTTTCGCTAGCGTTAGGCCAGGGACATTGTTTCTACCTACCATCAGCTCCCCACTTCACCGCACAGATCCAAGCCGTGCTACTATTACGCTGAGTTGTCGAGGGCCGGTATTGAACCCAGAACCTTCTGAGCCGTATGCTCTACCGACTGAGCTAAACCGGCAATAAACCATTCAATTAAGACGAACAGTACATGCTGGGCACTGCAAAAGTAGCAAGGGCGAACTCATAAGTGACATTCAATTGTGTACACCCTCACATGGATATGCCAGGTTAGGCTGACCATCACAAACCTATATCAATCAGTTCTGTGTAGATTCTAGATGCTGTGCGGATACCTGCCAGGGATGATGACCGGATGGGTGATAGATAGTCAAATAGTTTAACTTTGTGTGTTATGAAAGCTTGATCATTTGTATTAGTTAAATTTTCAGACTGTTGTCCGCATCTTTATTGTTATATACACAACATTTTGACTGATGTGTTCTCCAGGCTTCTTCAGGTGTTTTCTTGTTATTTTTTTAGATGAGGCTTAATAATTTGTATTATTTAGATTTTTTTAGACTGTTGTCACAATCTTTATTGTTATAACACAACATTTTGACCGATGTGTTTTTCCAGGCTTCTTCAGGTGTTTCTTGTTATTTTTTAGATGAGGCTTAATAAGTTGTATTATTTAGATTTTTTAGACTGTTGTTCTCATCTTTATTATTATATACACAACATTTTGACTGCTGTGTTCTCCGACCTTCTTCAGGTGTTTCTTGTTAATTTTTAGATGAAGCTTGAGTAGGAGGATTGTAATGAGTTAATCCAACAAATTTGTATAGTCTGATTTCCTTTAAAATCTGCCTGTAAATTATTGTTATTTTCCTAAGGTTCGAACACAACTACATGGGGTTATGGGGGATGTGCTCGTCGTGTAATGGTTAACGTCGTAAGAAATGAATATTGCGACTCGAGTTCAAATCCTGGACGACACTGTTCTCAATCAACATAGCGTTAAAACCCCTGGTAAAGGTATGCATCCAACTATTCTCCCTCCAGCTACGGGCAAAGTAGTGGGTTCTTGAGTTTTGGTATGGCGATCGCTCTAGGAAAAGGCAAACCCTTAATTAAAAGCTGTTGAACTCCGTTTTTCTTTTTCACATCCTACTCGTGTTGAGAGCTTGGTAAAAATGTGAAATGATGTTTGATTCGCTACTTTTCGCACATTTCCGTCTGATGATTGCGCACACCACGTGATACTCCAAGTAATGGACACCTAGTGTTCATAATTATGATATTTTTTCAGGTTATATACTTCTTCTACTATAATCGTATCGAACAATTTTTTAATGCAAAAACTTTTCTAATTTTCATTTCTCTTTTTATTATTTTATCATATAATATTATATATATATATATATATATATATATATATATATATATAAACAAATGAGGATGTCAATAAATATATAGAGCGTATAGATTTTATTTGTTTTATGAATGCTGTCAGATTTTCGACAAGTGCTTCATTATAGCTATCGTTTGGAAATTGATATTCACTGTTTTGGTCAGAACACTGTCAAACGCGAAAAAATGATATAGGTGTCTTTGTGCACGTGAGTGTTTATGCACCCTCTCTCTCTCTCTCTCTCTCTCTCTCCTCTCTCTCTCTCTCTCTCTCTCTCTCTCTCTCTCTCTCTCTGTGTGTGAGTGTGTGTGTGTGTGCAAGCCCACGCTCGAACTACAGTGCGCTTGTGTTTTTAGTTTTAAGCCACCGGTGTTCTGCATCCTAGATTAGTTAGAACTAGCAGTGCCTCTGGATATACAAAAGTATGATAATTCAATTATTACAACGTTTGATTTGCTTACTAAATATGCCGGGTTAGCTCAGTCGGTAGAGCGTTCGGCTAGAAATCACAAGCTTCCTAGTTCGATACCGGTCCTCGCCAACTCAGCGTATGAGTAGAACAGGGATCTGTGCGTTAAAGTAAGGAGCTGACGGTAGGTCTGGCGCTCCACCTCAGACCCTAAAATAATCTCCTTGGTGTAGCGCTAGTGAAAAGGAGATAGATTCCCTCGCTGATTGGCTGATACCGACTTTAGGGCCGCCCCGACGACTTTACTTACTTACTTAATAAGCTATTGTAAAATAATTCAATATGTAAAAAGTAATAAATAATCTTCATTTAACTCTCTCTCTCTCTTCTCTCTCTCTCTCTCTCTCTCTCTCTCTCTCTCTCTCTCTCTCTCACTTTTCTGAACAAGAGAGAGGTAACATATTTACATTGATATACCGATAAAAATCTAGGAGCAGGCATTTAGATATCTACATTATTTTACCGACAAAAATATCTAAGTTGGCTCGCTAAAACACAGCGTAAATTAAGGCAGGAGGCCAGGACGACATGAGATCAAAATTATCAAATATATTCCTTAATTCACATTTCAATATTACAAATAAACAAACATATAACTTTTTTTTTATTCATTTTTAATTTTACGATGTCATTTTAAGTGACGCAAGACCATTTGGAATGTTTCATTTCTAAAACTGGGTAAAATAAAATGGGACAAATAAGAAATATGCGATTAAGTGACACCAGATAATATGGATTTACATTTTTGCATGCATCTCATTTTTAACCAGAGGGTGTTGCCGGATGATAACAGACGGAAAGATTTACGAATAAGCGTATTATAAATTATTGAGAACTAGCAACAAAAACCACCCTCCGGCGTCGTAAAAATTAATTTTGAAATACATTGCCTGAGAGGGTGGGAGATAAAATTCAATGTTAGAGGGTTTGTATCATAAGTAAGACAAATCCCCATATTTATCAAAGGAACAAAAATAAAATAAAACAATTTGAAAATGAAAAACTGTCCCTCTCAAATAAAATGTTGCGTGCATGTAATAATGAAAACAGTTATCTTTGAAAATATTTTCAGTCAATCAATTTTGCGCACAAAAAATGCGTAGGTATTTATTTATTTGTAAAACTTTTTACGTACTTCTTGTTTACTGTAGAAAAATTAAAAAAAAGAACGAGAGTAAAAAACATTTTTAAAATTGCTTTAGCTGCATGTTTGGTGTATAATAGCATAAAATATTGTGACGTAAGCTGTTGAACGTTTAGAATACTATGACGTAGTTTTTGTTACGCAGACAACCTATTATCAAATAAAGATGTTAGTGCCAAAGACAGTGATACGGGATACCAAAGTAAGTGGAATCTGCGAAGCGAGTTCAAATAGTCTGGGTAAACATTGTTTTCGTAGCTCTTGGTTGACGACATAATCTATAAGTAATTTGTAGGGGCAAATATGGTTTTTGGTAAACAAAGTGGTCTCAGAAAAGAAAAACTGAGTATTCAAACCAGCTGTAGAATTTCTTCTTAAACTCTTAGCTATTAAACCGCACGCGCAGACCAAACTCTTCGCCACTACTAATGAATCATATCTACAAAAGTGAATGGTTAGTCCATTATAATTTAACAAAAAGAACTCAGGAATGAAACAATAATGTGAGAATTTATTTTATAATAGAAATAAGTTCTGCGGTGGGATAGATACTGAAACATTTAAGACTATCCCATCATACAGGTAAAAAAAAATACCAAAGAAAATTTGGTAAGCATCTGTGAGAGAAATATGGTAGACAAAGCGTTTAACAATTGACATGCGATCGCATCCTGTTTCTGGGATAATACACACATCTTTGTAAGCTGAATTTCAGTAATTTAGTGTTGACTATATCTCATGTGAGAAATTTGCCGTGCCGTAGTGGCTACGGTGCTGGACCTGCGACAATGCGTAAGTAAGCGAGTTCGAACTCCAGTTACATTACTGACGTTCAGCTTCGTTGGTTAACTATACCGCTTCTGTTCTTCTAACAAGGGTGGCTTTGGCATTAGACTAATGCAGCAAGGTTTAATATGTAATTAAAAGAAAGAAACGCAAACGTATACGTAGCTCAGATAGTACAGTCTGGATTCAGCTGTTAATAACAGAGAGTACAAACGGTCGAAAACGTTTTAAACTCTAAATGGTGGATTGATTTTTAATGGGCATACCCGTCTAGGGTTATTTCATGCCTAGTATTATGAAATTGCATTAATTGTAGTTTATGTCTATATATTTTTGTATACGTTATTTTTTTTATTTGTTTTATTTTATTTTATTTTTTATAGTACTGTCTATCATTTATATTTTATACCGAATACTTTCTAAAAAAGCATATTTGAAACTGCATAGTTAGGAACAATTAACAGGTACAACCCGTCAGGCGAGTACTTTTTATATTGTTTTGTATTTTTCTTTCTTTTTTTCTTTTTTTTTTAAAGGGGATTATCCCTCCGCAGCGGATACAATCAGTGTATTCAAAAACGCCTAACGGATAGGCTGGAAAAGTAGTTTAGTTCATTTATTTATTCATTTTAAATTTCTGTAATTTATACACTGGGAAATATCTGGAATTTTTGTTTTTCTTTTAAATATACAACAACTTCAATGATTAAATCGTTTTTATAATACATTTAAATTATTTAAACTAAGTTTTACTAAAGCTTATAAGATAAACTGCATATATATATATATATCTTTCGATATTTCTTTTATTCATTTCATTATTATTTTAGATTCAATCGAATTACTTTGATTTAGTTTTAGTAAGTGGTGTATGTAAATATTTACTTAGTTAACGTTTAAATTCATTTCTATTCTGTTGCTTTTCGAAAATTTTAACGTCTATTTTTACTCGGTTCATTATTGAACCTTTGACTACTATTTAAACAAACCTAAATAAATATTAATAGCACGAATTTAATATAATTAATAATAATAATAATATAATAATAATAATAATAATAATAATATCACCTTATCCGCAGCAAGAAGTCCAGACGCTAGTTTGATAAACAAAAAAGAAGAACTTGTTGAACTGGTGGATTTTTACAGTTCCAGTAGAAGTCAGCAGGGTGAAAGCTAAAAGGAAAATGAAAAATGGCAAATATCTGGACCTTGCCAGAGAAACTGAAAAAAGTTATGGATAAATGAAATCAAAGTGATAGCCAATTGTAGTCTGTGGTGGCACCTTGGAACGATCACAAGGGTTGGAAGGCTTTAGAAAGTTTGGAAATCAGAGGGAGTATTAGGAAATCATATCAGACACCTGGCACTGCTGTAAATCTGCCAGAATACTGCAGAAGAGTCCTGGGAGACCTGGGGAGACTTGCCTGTCAACCCAGACTCCAATGAAAGACACCTCAGCTATTGCTGGATGTGAAAACCTCAAAAGGAGCAAATAATAATAATAATGAATAATAATAATAATAAAATAATAAATAATAATATTTTATAAAATAGCTTAAATAGTAGAGTTGTAATACCCGAATATTTTTTAATAAATTTAAATATAAAGTATATATTAAATAATAATAAATAATAATAATAATAATAATAATAATATAATAATAATAATATTTTTTTACCATGGCGGATAATAATAAGGTATATTTTTCCTAATTTCTTTAATTTTTTTGGTTTTTCCTTTGTTACTTTTCGTAATCCCATTGGATTTTCCTACATCCTATCTGTTTACTTGTTTTTTTATATAATTAATAATTGAGTGTGTTAGGATTTAAAGTTAAATCGTTGCTCTCCTTATCTTTTTGAAAATGATCATATAATCAAGGTTAGAAAACTGCAATGTAGAATTGACAAATGGAACGGCTAGAGGCTTTCGGCAAGTTGTAAGGCTCTGAATAACTACAGTTTTTCCAGAAGCGTGGGGAGAGGTTAGGTCTTTCCTGTGGTACCGCAGACGCAGCGACTTGGCAAGATCGCTTTGTCTAATTTTGTTGACATTCGTCGTCAAAATGAGACTGTGGATAAGAAAAAGAGCAGCGCGCTTTCAGCAGAATGGACGCGGCGCCGCTGGTTGACGACGACGGTTGTGAGAAAGTGGGTTCAGGTTATGAGAGCAGAGCGCATCGAGAGATGAGAAGAAGAAGAAGAAGAAGAAGAAGAAGAAGAAGAAGAAGAAGAAGAGAGACTACATGAAAGACTAGGTCATCAAAGAACGGCATATTTTTTCGTTCGTTCTGGATGTGGCCAGGCACGCTTCGATATCCGTATCAAATAGTTTGTCTAATCTCCTCATCTGATGGCGATAGACAAACTGTCTGCCTTGGACCGGCCGTTTCGCATAGAGACTTGCAAGATCAAGGGGTGCATGTTTAATTAACAAAGACGGATTGTACATTGGATTTTGGAAAACATATGAAACAGCGACATACACATCTTCATTGATATCTGAGTGCTATTTATGTAAATCTCTTTAAATGCAGCTCCTTCCTCCGGTCTCTCTCTCTCTCTCTCGTCGTAACCAAGTGATAGCACACACACACACACACCAGACACACCATATGATATATATATGATAGTATATATTGTTATCCACACTGGAGAGAGTGTGTTTGCTCTGTCTCTAACGCGAAACTATAATTAAACTCAAGTCATAATTGTCCTTAGTTATTAACGGTCACATTCCTGCATAATTTGCATTTGATATTTTGAAGACTCCAATTATAAATAAAATTGAGTTATATATATGTCTTGATTGAACCATATAGTATGCGATACTAATTAACGCATGTTAGATTGTAGTTTACTTTATGATTCAGCACAGAAAGAGAGAGGATTTGACCTGTGTGATCGGAAAGTTAAATTTTGCGCGAGATTGATATATAATAAAACAGAGTATCTTTTGATAAAATATGTGCCGTTAGTATTAGGAGGTGATTTCCAATGTAGTGTTTGTATCTAATGGATTTTAAGCAAGAGAATCACCGGGGCGATTGAATCTTAAGAAATCCATTAACAGAGGAAATACTAGTAATTGTGTTTATTTAGCGTCTGATTACTTCTTATGTTTAGCGCTAACCTAATTCTGAGAGAGGAAAATTATATGTATGAAAGCGGGAGCCAATGGACGTAAGTTTCAGTTGTTCTATTTTTGAATAGACACACTTTGTTTAAATCGCATTAAGATAAAAACAAACAATTGGAAATCACTAATACTAGGCACAATTTATCAAAATAATTGTTTTTATTATCAATATGCAAATTAACTTTTGGCCGACACACAGTAAACCGCTATTTTGGTTTGGTTATATGAGAATAAATACAATTACATGTTATTAGTATGCATATATGGTCAACAGCATTAATAATGTACATCAATTTTATTTATAATTGAGTCTTAAATATAAATGCAATTATGGAGAAGTGTGAACGTTAATAACTAAGGAAATTATGAACTTGAGTAATGTAATTAGTTTAGGTGCTTGAGAGACAGACAAATCACACTCTCCTCCATTATAACAATATTATACTATTATTTATATATATATGTGTGTGTGTGTGTGTGTGTGTGTGTGTGTGTGTACGGAGAGAGAGGAAGAGAGAGAGAGAGAGGAGATGAAAAGAAAGATGATAGCACTCAGATATCAATAGAATGTATGATCGTGTTGTGCCAAGGTTTTCGAATCCTAAGTAAAATCCATCTGTTGTTAGAATAAACATGCACCCCTGATCTATTGCAAGTGCTCTATGCGAACGGCGGTCGAAGGGCAGACAGTTGTCGATCGATCAGATGAGGGATAGACAAAACTATTGATACGGATAATTCGATAGCGTGTGCCTGCACATCGCAGAAACGAAATGCCGTTCTTGATGACAGTTCCTTCCATGAGTTCTTCTTCTTTCTTCTTCTTCTTCTTCTTCTTCTTCTTCTTCTTCTCTTCTTCTTCTCGAGACGATGAACGCTTCCTGGGATCTATAACCCGCATCCCAGTCTCATTTGAGACATGTCAACAAAATCTAAGACAACGGATGCTGCCAAGTCGCTGGTTTGGCGCCGCCAACAGGAAAGACCTACTCATTTCCCCAGCTTCTGGAAAAAATGTTATAGCCTGACAACTTGCGAAAGGGGATTGGTTCATTTGTCAATTACATTGCAAGTTTTTCTAACTCTGGATTATATGATCATTTTTCAAAAAAGATGAAAGGAAGGAGCAACGATTTAACCTTTAAAAATCCCTAACACATCAATTATTAATTTATAAAAACAAGTAAAGCAGTAGGATGTAGGAAAGATCAAATGGGGATACGAAGTAACAAAAGGAAAACGCAAAAAAATTAAGGAAATTAGGAAATATACTTATTAGTATCCGCTTCATGTAAAAAAAATATTATTATTATTTATTATTTTATTATTATTATTATTATTATTAATTATTATTAATATATTTATATTTTAATATTTAATTAAAAAATATTGGTATTTATATTTTAATATTTATTAAAATTATTATTATTATTATTTATTATTTTATTATTCATATTATTATTATATTGCTCCTTTTGAGTGTTTCAACATAGCAATAGCTGAGGGTCTTTCATTGGAGTCTGGGTGACAGCAAGTCTCCCCGGTCTCCAGGACTCTTCTGAGTATTGCTGGCAGATTACAAGCAGTGGCAGTGTTTCCTGAATGATTTCAATACTCCCTCTGAAAAAGATTTGGGTTAGTGCTAGGCGCGAGCTGGTGTGGCGTTGCAGGGGCTTTTTTGTTTTTGCCCGCCAAAATAAGCCCCCCCTTTTTTGTTTGTTTTTTTTTTTCCCGCCTCGCTGCCCCGCGCGCCCGGCCCGCCCGCGCGCTTTTTTTTTTTAAAAGATGGGGCGACAAAGGCCCCCCCCCCCCCCCCCCCCCGCCTTTTTTTTCCAACCTTTTTTGTGATCGTTCCAGTGGCACCAACACATATGTATCACTTTGACTTTCATATTTCGCATAACTTTTTCAGTTCTCCTGGCAAGGGTCCAGATATTTGTCCATTTTCATTTTCCCTTTAGCTCAACCCTGTGATCTACTGGACTGTAAAATCCACCAGTTCACAAGTTCTTCTTTTTGTTTTATCAAACAGCTAGGTCTGGACTTCTTGCTGGGATAAGGTGAATATTATTAATTTATATTATTATTATTATTATTATTTTATTATTTATTATTCACTTAAATTTCGTGCATAATTGAGAGGTGATTATTTTAGTTTGTTTTAAAATAAGTAGTCACCAAGGTTCAATGAATGAAGCGGTAAAAAATAGACGTTAAAAATTCGAAAAGCAACCAAATAGAAATGAATTTAAAACGTTTAACTAAGTAAATATTTACATACACCACTTCTAAACTAAATCAAGTAATTCAATGAATCTAAATAATAAATGAATTGAATAAGAAAGGAAATATCAAAGATATATATAATATATATGCAGTTTATCTTATCAAGCTTAGTAAAACTTAGTTAAATAATTAAATGTATTATAAAAACGTATTTTATCATTGTGTGTTATTTAAAAAGAAGAAACAAAATTCCAGATATTTCCCAGTGTATAAATTACAGAATTTTAAAAATTGAATAAATAAATGAACTAATAACTACTTTTCCAGCCGTATCCGTAGGGTTTGGAATCACACTGATTGGTAATCCTGCTTGCGGGGGAATTAAGTTCCCCCTTTAGAAAAAAAAAGAAAAAAGAAAGGAAATACAAAACATAATAAAAAGTACTCGCCTGACGGGTTGTTAGCTGTTAAAGTGCCAATGAGTCGAGAGAGAGGGTGTTTTTAGAAGAAGTATAATATTTGACTCAGCACACGTGAGATAAAGAGTGAAATAAAATAAATAAAACAAATAAAAAAATAACTATAACAAAATAATATCAGAGAGAGGAGAGACAATTAATCAATTCAATAATCACTAGGCATGAATAACCCTAGACGGGTATTGCCATGATAAAAATCAATCACCATATTTTAGAGTTAAAACGCTCTCGCACCACGTTGTATCTCCTGTTATTAAGCTGAATCCACGCACTCGCCTCTCTGTATGAGAGGACCAGTTTGGCTGTGTATTACTCTCTTCTTTTAATTACATATAAACCCTTTTGCTGATTATCTAATGCCAAAGCCACCCTTGTAGAAGAAACAGAAAGCGGTTAGTTTAACCGAAGCTGAAACCGTAGTAATGTAACTGGAGTTCGAACTCGCTTACGTACGATGTCGCATGTCCAGCACGTTAGGCCACTCGGCACGGAAATTCTCAACATGAGATATAGTCAACACTAAATTACTTGAAATTCAGTAACAAAGATGTGTGTAATTTACCCTGAAACAGGATGCGATGCGATGTCAATTGTTCAACGCTTTGTCTACCATATTTCCATCTCACAGATGTACCAAATTTTCTTGTAATTTTTTTTTCGCTGTATGATGGGTAGTTGTTATGTTCAGTATGCTATCCACGCGCAGAACTTAATTCTATAAAAATAAATTCCTCACATTATTGTCATCTGAGTTCTTTGTTAAATTATAATGGAGCTAAACCATCACTTTTTGTAGATATGATCATAGTAGTGGGAGAGTTGTTTGCGGGCGGTTTAAAATTAGGCAAGAGTAAGAGAAATACAGCTGGTTTGAAATCTCAGTTTTTTCTTCGAGACATTTGTTTTACCAAAACCCATATTGCCCTACAAATTTACTTATAGATATGTCGTCAACCAAGGCTAGAAAACAATGTTTTACCAGCTATTTGAACCTCGCTTCGCAGAATTCCACTTACGCCTTTGCGTATCCGTATCACTGTCTTTGTGGGCACTAGACATCTTTAATTGATAATGAGGATGTCTGTAAAAAAACTACGTCATAGGATCTACGTCACAGCTTGTACGTCACAATATTTTATGCTATATAACCAACATTTGAGTAAAGCAATTTTAAAAATTGTTTGTTTTTTACTTCGTTCTTTTTTTTATTTTTTTACAGTAACAAGAAGTTACGTAAAAAAGTTTACATAATAAATACCTACGATTTTGTGAAATTGATTGTGGAAAATATTCAAAAATAACTGTTTCATTATTACAATGCAGCGCAACATTTTTATTTGAGGGGACAGTTTCATTTCAAATTTTTTATTTTAATTTTTGTTCGCTTTGATAGATATGGGGATTTTTGGTCTTACTTTATGAATACAAACCCTCTTAACATTGGAATTTTTAATCTGCCCACCGGGCTGCCGTGATGATGGGGTTGTACGAGTGTCTCTGGCTTCTCTACCGGTTTCGGGATGGCGGGCTTCGGACAAGGCCGTGCAAACATATCTCCCATCTCAGGCAATGTATTTCAAATTATTTTTTACGACGCCGCGGAGGGTGGGTTTTTGGTTGCTAGTTTCATAATTATAATACGCTTTATTCGTAAATCTTCCGTCTGTTATCATCCGGCAAACACCCTCTGGTTAAAAATGAGTGCAATGCAAAAATTAAATCCAGATTATCTGGTGTCACTTAATCGCATATTTCTTATTTGTCCCATTTTATTTTACCCAGTTTTAGAAATGAACATTCCAAATGGTGCTTGCGTACTTATATGACAATCGTAAAATAAAAAATGAATAAAAAAAAGTTATATGTTTTGTTGTTATTTGTAATATTGAAATTTGTGAATTAAGGAATATATTTTTGATAATTTTGATCTCATGTCGTCCTGGCCTCCTGCCTTAATTTAACGCCTGTGTTTTAGCGAGCCACTTAAGATAATTTTTTGTCGGTAAAAATAATGTAGATATCAAATGCCTGCTCCTAGATTTTATCGGTATATCAATGTAAAATATTGTTACCTCTGCTCTTGTTAGAAAAAGTGAGTAGAGAGAGGAGAGAGAGAGAGAGAGAGAGAGGAGGAGACGAGAGGAGAGAGAGAGAGTTTAAATGAAGATTATTATACTTTTACATATTGAATTATTTTTAAACAATAGCTATTAAGTAAGTAAGTAAAGTCGTCGGGGCGGCCTAAAAGTCGGTATCAGCCATCAGCGAGGGAATCTTCTCCTTTTCAGCTAGCGCTACACCCAAGGAGATTATTTTAGGGTTCTGAGGTGGAAGCCGGCCAGACCTACCGTCAGCTCGCTTACTTTAAACGCACAGATCCCTGTTCTACTCATCGCTGTAGTTGGCGAGGACCGGTATCGAACTAGGAAGCTTGTGATTTCTAGCCAGAACGCTCTACCGACTGAGCTACCCGGCAAATATTTAGTAAGCAAAATCAAACGTTGTAATAATTGAATTATCATAACTTTTTGTATATCCAGAGGCACTGCTAGTTCTAACTAATCTAGATGCAGACACCGGTGGGCTAAAACTAAAAACACAGCGCACTGTTAGTTCGAGGCGTGGGCTTGCCACACACACACACAACTCACACACAGAGAGAGAAGAGAGAGAGAGAGAGAGAGAGAAGAGAGAAGAGAGAGAGAGAGAGAGAGAGAGAGAAGAGGGTGCATAAAACACTCACGTGCACAAAGACACCTAATAATCATTTTTTTCGCGTTTGAACAGTGTTCTGAAACAAAACAGTGAATAATCAATTTCCAAAACGATAGCTATAATGAAGCACTTGTCGTAAAATCTGACAGCATGTCATAAAACGCAAATAAAATGCTAATACGCTCTAATATATTATTGACATCCTCATTTTGTTTTATATATAATATATATTATATATATAATATATATATATATATATATGAATATAAATAATAAAAGAGAAATGAAAATTAAGAAAAGTTTTTGCATTAAAAAATTGTTCGATAACGATTATGTAGAGTAAAGTATGTAAACTGGAAAAAATATCATAATATGAACACTGGTGTCGCATTACTTGGAGTATCACGTGGTGTGCGCAATCATCAGACGGAAATGTGCGAAAAGTAAGCGGAAATCAAACATCATTTCACATTTTTTAAACCAAGCTCTCAACAACGAGTAGAGATGTGAAAAAGAAAACTTGAGTTCAACGCTTTGTAATTTAAGGGTTTTGCCTTTTCCTAGAGGCGATGCGCCATACAAAACTCAAGAACCGCACTACTTTGCCCGTAGCTGGAGGGAGAATAGTTGGATGCATACCTTGTACCAGGGGTTTTAACGCTAATGTTGATTGAGAACAGTGTCGTGCCAGGATTTTGAACTCGAAGTCGCAATATTCATTTCTTACGACGTTAACATTTCACGACGAGCACATCCCCATAACCCCATGTAGTTGGTGTTCGAACCTATAGGATAAATAACAATAATTTAACAGCAGATTTTAAAGGAAATCAGACTATAGCAAATTTGTTGGATTAACTCAATTACAATCCTCCTACTCAGCTTCATCTAAAAATTCAAGAAACCCTGAAGAGGTCGGAGAACCAGCAGTTCAATGGTTGGTGTATATAATAATAAAGATGGAACAACAAGTCTAAAAAAATTAAAATAATACAACTTATTAAGGCCTCATCTAAAAAATAACAAAAACACCTGAAGAAGCCTGGAAAAAACAAACAAATCGGTTTTTTCCCAAAAAAATGGTTTTGGGGTGTTTAAAAATAATAAACAATAAAGATTTGGTGAAAGCAAGTCCTAAAAAATCAAATAATACAAATTATTAAAGCCTCAAAAATTTAAAAAAATAACAAGAAAACACCTGAAGAAGCCTGGAGAACAAACATCAGTCAAAATGTTGTGTATATTAACAATAAAGGAATGGCGGACAACAGTCTGAAATTTAAACCTAATACAATGATCAAGCTTTTACATACACAACAAAGTTTAAACTATTTGAACTATCTAATCACCCAATCCGTCCATCATCCCTGGCAGGGTATCGCACAGCATCTAGAATCTACACAGAACTGATTGATATAGGTTTTGTGATGGGTCCAGCCTAACCTGGCATATCCATGTGAGGGTGTACACAATGAATGGTCACTTAATGAGTTCCGCCCTTGCTAACTTTTGCAGTGGCCCAGCATGTACTGTTCGTCTTAAATTGAATGGTTTATTGCCGGTTTAGGCTCAGTGCGGTAGAGCATACGTTCTCAGAAGGTTCTGGGTTCAATACCGGCCCTGACAAACTCAGCGTAAATAGTAGGCACGGCTTGATCTGTGCGGTGAAGTGGGGAGCTTTGATGGTAGGTAGAAACAATGTCCCTGGCCTAACGTAGCGTAAATGGGATGTACTCCCTCGCTGTCTACTTTTAGCTAATGTGATAAGAAACATAGTGGCCACATAGCTGGATTTTTTAGAAGGTGCTGCTTCAGGATTTTTGAAGACACAAGCAGATAACAAGCTAATATATATATATATATATATATAATATATATATATATATATAATATATATATATATATATATATATAATATGGCAGCAATAAAAGCCTAGAGATATTTAGCAAAAGCTAACTCTACCATATTCCTTTGCGTAGTGATGTTGATCCTCACTAACATAGTCATGTTCGAACCTAAGAAATGCCTATATTTTACAGGCAGATTTTCAAGGGGTGCAAGACGCTTTCTGATTTAGTAGATTAACACATTTACTAAGTTCCAAGAGTTCCCCCACATCTCTCTCGCCTCTCTCCCGCCTCTGTCCTAGTCTGTCAGTCTACTCTTTCCAAATACAGACTAAAGCATTGTATCTATTTATCTCTCTATCATATCGCCCAAAGAGGACGAGATAGTATGTACTCAGATAATTATCTTATATATAACGTGAGGGAGACAGACCTAAACATTGTATTGTATTCTATTCCAGTCCTATCTATCTATCTATCGCCCAGGAGGACGAGATAAACCATGTACTAAAGTTGATACGCTTATATAAACGTGAGGGAGACAGTACCAACATTGTATTTATCTATCAGTCTATGCTATCTATCTATCGCCCAAATGAGGACGAGATAGACATTTACTCAAGTGATTTATCTTATATAAACGTTGAGGTGACAGACTAAACATTGAAGGTATTTATCTATCAGTCTATCTATCTTATGTATCGCTCATAAGAGGACGGAATACATGTACTCAAGTTGATTATCTTATAATAAATGTGGAGGGAGACAGGCTAAAACTTGTATTTATCTATCAAGTCCTATCTATCTAATCTATCTATCACACAATGAAGGACAGAGATAGACATGTACTCAGTTTGATTATCTATATAAACGTTAGGTAGAGCAAACTTAACAATATATTTATCTATGCAGTCCTATTCTATCTTATCTATCGCCCAAAGAGGACGAGATATACATGTAGTCAAGTTGATTATCTATTACGTGAGGGAGGACAGACCCAAACATTGTATTTATCTATCGTCTATCTTCTATCTATCTATCTATCTATCCCAAAGATGGACGAGTATAGACAAATGTTACTCAAGTTGTTATCTCATATAAACGTGAAGGAGACAGACTAAACATTGGTATTTATCTATCAGTCTATCATCCTATCTATCGCCCAAGAGGGACGAGATACACATGTAACTCAAGTTGATTAGCTTATATAAAACGTGAGGAAGACAAGACTAAACATTTGGTATTTATCTATCTATCTATCTATCTATCGCGCAAAGGGGATGAGATAGACATGTACTCAAGTTGATCTATCTATATAAACGTGTGGAGACAGACTAAACCATTGCATTTATATATCAGTCTATCTATCTATCTATCTATCGCCCAAAGAGGACGAGATAGACATGTACTCAAGTTGATTTCTTATATAACGTGAGGCAGACAGACTAAATGTATTTAATGCTAATCAGTTTCTATTCTATCTATCTCGCTCAAGAGGACGAAGATATCATGTACCAAGTTGATTATCTTTAGATAAAAACGTGAGGGAGGACAGACTAAAACATTGTATTTATTCTATCAGTTCCTATCTATCTATCTACGCTCAGAAGAGGACGAAGAGAGAACATGTAGTCAAGTTGACTATTTTTTATATAACATGAGGGAGACAGACTAAACATTGTATTTATCTATCAGTATATCTATCTATATATGCGCCAAAGAGGAACGAGATAGACATGTACTCAAGTTGATTAATCTTATAAACGTGAGGGTGACAAGAACTAAACATTATATTTATATATCAGTTCTATCTATCTATATATCGCCCAAAAGAGGACGAGATAGACATGTACCTAAGTTATTATCTTATATAAATGTGAGGAAGACAAACTAAACAAAATTGTATTTATCTATCATCTATCTATACTATCTCATCTATCGCCCAATGGGGATGAAGATAGACATGTACTCAAGTTGATTATATTATATAAACGTTGGGAGACAGACTAAACATTGTATTTAATGCTATCAGTCTATCTATCTATCTATCGCCGCAAAAGAGGACGGATAGACATGTACTCAATGGTTGATTAATCTTATATAAACGTGTAGGAAGAAGACTAAACATTGTATTTATCTATGCAGTCTAATCTATCTAATCTACCTATCTAATCGCCCAAAGAAGGACGAGAAGACATGTTACTCAAAGTGATTATCTTATATCAAACGTGAGGGAGACAGACTAAACATTGTATTTATCTATCGTCTATCTATCTATCTATCATCTATCTATCTATCCCGCCAATGGGGAATGAAGATAGACATGTACTCAGTTGATTATCTTATATAAACGTTAAGGGAGACAAGACTAAAACATTGTATTTATCTATGCAGTCTATCTATCTATCTATCGCCCCCAAAGAAGAACGATAGACATGTACTCAAGTTGATTATCTTATAAACGTGAGAGAGACAGAAATGTAGATTTATGCACTAAAATTTCGCCTAAGTGAGAACCACTGTACATTGAAAGCGATTTGCTTGGTAACAAAATCAATTGCCATCCGGCGCAACGTATAATATTACTTGACCTCGCTTGACCCACACCCTGTTATGGACAGCAAAGCGTAATATAAACGGGAAATAATTAGATGGTCAAGAGAGAAGACTCATTTTCTTGGACGACTCTCAGACAGAATATCTATAATATGTATTCATAACTGTAAATTTACGTACCAATATATATATATTTAATTACATGTATATATGTATATATAAATGAATATATATTATAATTATGCACATATATACATCGATATTATTATAGTTGTATATATATATATATATAATATATATAAATATATATATATATATACATATATATATATATATATATATATTATATATCAAGTGTAATATTGTGAAAAATTGAAAAAAACACAAGTTCATGAAAACGAGTAATTTTAATTCCTCCTACACTGCAGTGGTTTCGAAACTTTTTCAAATAGATTTTCATCAGGGCTTTCGTTAGTTTGTGGAAAAAATAAATTTATACAAAAAAAATAAGAAATCGGGGACTCTTTTTGCTTGTCTGAGCAGTCTATTTAAAATGAAAAGCGAGCGTTCGTAGATTTTTAAAAAACGTAATAATATAAATATGTATAATATATAATATAATATATATATATATATATATATATATATATATTATATATATATATACACGAAAAAAGTATATATAAATATAATATTCGAATTTACACGGCATATACACAACATATATGCAGCCATCTCTCTGCGATGCACCACACGACTACACACACACACACACACACATACACACACACATACATCACACACACGGCACACACATATATACATACATATAATATATATAGCACATAATAGGCCTAATCTATTGTATAATATACACATATGCATTAAAAACTGAGAGAGAATAAGAGATTCGTTCATTGCGATGGTAAATGATTGCATGGTATATATATATATATATATATATATGATAATATATAATGGTGTGTTTTGTGTGATTGTTTTGTCTGTGTGTGTATGTGTGTGTGTGTGTGTGTGTGTGGTGTGTGTGTGTGTCGCGTAATTAAATAACATCACATGTAGCATATTTATTTGTAATTATGTGTAAAATATAATCGTAGCGCCTATACCATTTGGAAAAGTATAAAATTCGCACCTATTCTCGCTCCAATCTATGGGTAAATATTAGGGGAGACTGGGATTTTTCCCTGTTGATTAGGAAAAATCTATGTTGGGAAGGAAACTCAAACCTAGTAAAAGTTCGCATAAGAAATTGAACATTTTGTCACATCGTTACTCGTGCGGAGTGGTTGCTTAAATAGTACAATATAAGAATATATATATATACTATAATATAATAGTATATATATTATATATATAATATATATATATATATATATATATATATATATATTATATATATTAAAAGAAAGGAATGAATCCGACAATATGAGTATGGAAAAAGGTGGATGAAAACAATCACACCAATGCTGTTAGAAGAGAAAAAATTATATTAAAAAATTTATATTAAAATAAATTGTTTTCTTCTTTAAGCAGCATTGTGTTGATGTTCTTCATTCCACCTTTTTCATACTCAGAATATATAATATTATATATATATATATATATATATATATATATATATATACTATATATTTCCGTGGGTATGTGTGCCTGTATTATGAATATATATATATATATATATATATATATATATATATATATATAATATATATATATAAACACCGAACATTATAAAAAAGATGCACTTCAGCTTTTTAATAGTTTGTATTACACGAATATAATATTTTACTTGGAGAAAAAATGCATATAAAAAAGAAAAGGGACAAATCATATGCACCTCCTGAAAATAATAAGATGCTAACTATTAATATGACAAAGAGAACAAAATACGAGTTTACCTAGTTAAATATACTATAGTGCTCAATGCCAAAATGAGTAAAATTAACAAAGGTGGATATTCTCGTGACTCTTTACGCGTTACTTTATATATATATATCACACAACACACACACACCATATATAAATATATTAATATATATATATAATATATATATATATATATATATAATATATAAAGTTAAACCTAATGAGCTCAGATAATACCAACTAAAAGTTTCGGCTTAGTAGCTCATCAAGGGGCAACATTTTTGCCCTGATGAGCTACTAAGCAAACTGTTAGTAAGGTATGTCTCAGCTGCATTAGTTTTAACTTATATTTAGGTATTGAGAACTCTTTACTTTTTAGTATGATGAAAATCCTGGCACTTTATATTATATATATATTTTTTTCAGCAAATATACTAATTTTTTTTCTTTTGGTAAGCAATTATTGTATCCATGATTATTTTCGGTTGAGTACGACTATCTTCGTCTTTTCTTTTTTCAAATTTTTAGCCAGGTGAATGTTTGGTAGTATATTTTTACAAAATCAAGTATTTGCCACGGGGTTTTTTTACCGTAAAGGGTTTTAGGCGAAAAGTTTATGGTAATAGAATTATATCATATAATATATATAATAAAAAAATTAAACTCTCCGTCGATTTTCGACGCATGGAACTGTTCATCCAGTGAAACAACCAACACAGCGATTTGTTTATAGTGGTGAGGCTTGTGTAGGACCATTCCACACTTTTTGGCACAAGTCGATAGGAAAGAATTGGTGCCATACAAGGAATGGCCACGACGCCAATCGCAACGTCTCCTCAGAATTCCAGAGTTATCCCTCTTCCTAAGACTGGTTACCTTAATCAAGGTTAAAGAGGGCCCAGTGTGTCCTACCTATTTAACGGCGGCATATGCTGGAGGGAGAACATATGGATTCATACTTTCCAAAGGGTAATTAGGCCGCTATGTGAAATGCCAACAGCTTCGACCTAGGAATTGAACTCGGAACCGACAAGTCCATTTTCCACGACCTCTAACCAACTAGCCCATGCGCCTCTAATATGTGTTGTGTGTGTATGTGTGTGTGGTGTGTGTACACATACAACAGACACACACCACACACACAGACACATTCTCGACTACACACGTATATTATATATAGGTATATATATATATATATATATATATATTTGTGTGGTGTTTTATCTAGTGTGTGTTGTGTATGTGTGGTAATTAAGTATTATGTCTTAGAGAAATTGTTAAATTGAGAGCGGTTCCCATAGTTATTTACTAAATTTGTGCTTTGAATTTTATCTCTTTTTCGCTCCAAAAGTATTTGTACAGAATAAGATGCACCCGTTCAAAGGTTTCCTTTTGGTATGTATCTGACAAGATTTCTAATCGCTCCGTCATTCCCATAATCTGGGAGTCAAGTCTTTTATAACGGTCCTTTCAAGATTTTCCTGCATTATCCGCCAGTCTTTTTTCTGGCTGGACTCAAATGGCGGGTCGAAATTGGAATTAAGTCCTAAATTTTGTTATTAGATTTCTCGCCCGGAATTGATCGAATCAAAATAAAAGTCAAGTTGATTGTGATAAGAACATTTAATTTCATTGTGACGCAAAAGGGAACAAGCTTTTAATGCGTCCGACATTCTCCAACATTTGGTCCTCTAAGTTATTCACTAGAAGAAAATGTCCAACACCCATGCCATTATCGTTATTTACTAAGTTATATTCATGGAGAAATATTCCTAAGCAAAAATAAAGCATATACAGTTATATACTGGCAGTCAAATTCTATATGTTATATAGCGGCCTAAATCGTGTAAAGTAATCGTGGCGATCGATATATGGTTCACGTGGCGAAAGCTAATGTGAGTTGTCGTTTAATGAGATTACAACACGTAATAGTATATAGTAGGAGTTTTGGATCTTGATATTTCTTCTCTCGGCTGTACGTGGTGGGTGGCGGAGCGTTGGAAACAATGAATGACCCGGGGGTTGACTATGAACTACTACTATTGAGAAGACTGGAGGATGTTGAGTGTTCGGGGTGCTGTGGCGTCCTCACCGTTTCCCTTGGCCGGGGGGGGGGGGGAGGGGGGCCGGGGGGGGCGGGGGGGGGGGAGGGGGGCGACGGACGCGTGTCGGACGGTCCGCTCGCTTGGTGGGCTCTGTTACCTTCCGCTGTCTGTCTTGTCACGGCTCGAACCTCAGGCCTATTTGATATAGTTGGATAGGTATCCTACTGGCATCTTATCTTTTTGATGCTGGATAACGGTGCGTGTTGATTTAGTATATTTCTTTAATCTTCTCCGCTGCTTCTTTGGACCGGAAGCCGTTGCTTCCGTTTTTTAACTTCTTTTTTCGCTTTTACCAGGAAAAAAGAAAGTCCTTTGTCAATTTGTCGTCTTTGCTTTGTTGTGATTTAAGCCGGAAATTTCTATTTCCGTTTTGTACAGTATAGCCAAAATACTAATGCTATTCAAAATGTATGTTATACTAGCATTAATACGCGGCCTCGGCTTGAATGTTTTAAAGTTTTAATAAATGGAAATATACTAAATTAGAAAGACTATCAAAATTAAATAACATATATAAGATTACACTTATTTTATTATATTTTAATTGGTTTCTACAGTGAAAGATGACATTCATAGAGTGTTTGATTGTAATGACTGTATAGAATAAAATAATAATATTAGAGATCCAATTAACATGGTTTATTTAAAGTCAATATTAGGTAAATTAAGCACACCTATCTTGTTATATAAACCTTTATTTCTTAGTCTTAGACAACATTGCAAGATTTTAATCGCAATAATAAGGTCTAACTTAAAATTGTATTCTAATGTATTATTAATTCTGGACTATAAAGTTAAATACCTATTGATAAATAGATGCTATATTTAAGAGCATTGTGAACCTAGGCATTAACGTAGCGTTTGGGGTTAGCAGACAGCCAGACAGTCGAAATCTCCATTATAAGATGATATTATATATATATAACTATATATATAATACTATATATATATATATATATATATATAATCCAAAGTCGCAGAGAAAGAAATCCTTCCTTAGCGGCATAGGTTTTTTTTAAAACAACTTGTCGCAGTTTGAGAGGCTCAATGTGTTGCTCGTTATAGTATAATTATATAAGTATTATATATTATAGTATATAGACCTGAAGTAAGATTAGACGCAGTGGAAGGTGAATAGAGTTGGCGCGCGAGTGTGACGTGGGAATGGGGTGAAGGTATGGACTGTAGCAAAGAGTAGGCGGTACTCAGAGGCCTGTGTATCTTTGGAGGTCTGAGAGTCATAAACTTAGTGGCATGTCACCGCTTGCAGACGGCATGTACGGTGCGGGCGAGCTTCAGCGACTACTACGAAGGTGTCAGGTTGTTAGAAGCGTAGAGATGAAGCTGTAAGATATGCATGGGCGTGGAGAACTATATGAGAGTTGATGCGAGCGGTACGAGAGCGATGTATGTATCGAGGTGTGATGGTCTATAGAGATTATATAGGCGAGGAAATCATCTGTCAGAAAAATAGAGGCATAATATTTTTTAATTATAAATATAAATATATATAATATAATAAATAATATATAAAGGTTTTACATATCTATTTATTAGGTGACAAAGGAACATTCACGACTATATTGTTTCATGCGAAGGCATATCATCTTTGGCTGAAGATATTTCCAAATGCAAGGAAGAATCGAAAAAAATTCTCCAAAAAATTCAGAAAATTCAATAGACATAAATACGCCTTTGGTAGCGCCATTCCAAGCAAAGCTGAAACAGTGACATCCCCCCACCCCAACCCACAAAAACAACCACACTATATATAATATATATATAATATATATATATATATATATATATAATTATACATTTGTTCAACTACGCACACAAACACTAATACACAAACACACCATAAAGATAAGAAAATGTATCTTGTGATTGAGAAATTTCATACACTAACAACGTTCATTATTATTTTACTGTTGTATACTTTATTAATGATTGCTTGCTTTTTAATGGTATGTCAACCGTTCAGGGTATTCATGGCGCGTAAGATGTTAGGGAATCGGTTTCATTGGTAAGAACATATTTACATGTTTTTGTATAGTTATTACTTTGAGATTTTTTTTTAATCACTTTCCTACCGAATCAATAATGTTTAATAATATTCGACCCATAGATCGGATCCCTAACACCTCTAACAACTCATGTTTTAGATTGACCTGAACCTGATAAAGGAATAAGTGAATGACAAAACAATTGCAATCGTCGAGTTTTTGTTAATCAACACTAGGTCAGGTCTTCATAATGCTGGGAATAAGGTGGATCCGTCTTAATGCTCGAGTCCAGAGAATTTTATGGCGTTTTAATTCTTGCAAAAGAAAGATTCTGGTTTTTATGCATATACCATTTTTGTTTATGGTCAAATTTTTTTGCAGAATTCACAGTCGATCACCTTCTCAACCGCAAGTCGTGCACTAGTTTTTGTAATTCCCATTGTGCTAGTTTTGACTAGCATTCAACTTAGTAATGGTTTACAGATTCATCTCTAATCACCGCATAGTCTACTTTACTTGTTGCGTCTTATCCCTTTTTTTTGATATAATTTGTAGCTCATGACATTATTTTGTGCAGCAATTATTAGTGGTTCCGTTTCCTCTCTTGAGGCTGCCCTCTTCTTAACCATGTCTATGTCTTTTTCAATGTGCAAACCTCGTCATTTGTCCGTTTGAAGTGTCCATATAAATTAATCTATTTATAGAGTAGTCGTGTGTTCCTTTTTTTCCCTTTGCGACATTTTTCTGTCTTCTCTGGTAAAAAGTTTACGCCAATTAAGTGAAAAAGAATATTTATTTATTACAGCAGTCCAATATTTTTCCCACATCATGGGTAGACAATATTTGGTCTATAAGTTTTACTAGGGATATTTCCTTTTGTAAGGTCTTTCTGGTAGGGTAGTTATTCGTTTTGTCATCCTTTTCATTCGGGTATTTCGCATTTCCTGTAGTGCATCTGTAACAGTTGTTTGGTCATTATCTTGTGGATAGAAATGAATTTCTTGAAGCAAAATCCATGTATTCCACATGGCCTGATGTTTTCCAGTTTGCTAACACTTTTGAGTGTTGACTTGAAGTGTAATTATATTGGATACTTGCTACTGTCCTTCCTTAATGTCCTTCAGATCATTTTAAATATCACTTATCCAATTTTTGATGTTTTATTATGTTCTTCACTTCTCCATAATAGTACTCCAAAAAATGTGTGCTTCTATTGGCATCTGGGTGTTCATCTGTTCTTGTTTTTGATCCACTCAATTTGTTCATAAAATAGTCTTTCATTGTTTTGGAAGGTCCGTATTTTCTTTGTACTGTTAGTACTATCTCGTTATCTTTAAGTCTTCTTCTAAAAGCTTGATATCTTTTTGATTTACTTCTTCTCTTAATTTGCTGTTGTCTTTTCAACTTTTTATTGGAATGTGTAATTGTGTTTTTTTTTAAGTATTTGTTTGTTGTCGTAGTTTCTTTATTTACTTTCCATCTGGGACTCCACCCAGCTTTTGTGTTTCTGTTTGTGTTTGTGGTTTCTAGTTTGTGTTTGTGTTTCTGTTTGTGTTTGTGTTTCGTAGGGGTGCACAAAATTCAATGCAGATTGATTTTGGCTCCTGCAGAGATAAATGTTATTCAGGTCAGTGATGTCTGTTGGGATGTTCACTAATATTTTGTTTATTCTTTTCAAAGTTCTATCTTGACCTTTTTCCCATTTTATAATTCTTAGGGGATTGGTAATGTACACTTCTTATCAGTCAAGATTTGTTTTTATCAAAACTCTATGTCTTTTTCTCTGTTTCTTTGTGTTAGTGTCCTGTGTTGTGTAGTAGGTTGTAAGATGTTTTGGTTGTAGGTGTGTTGTTTTATTTGATTAGGATTTTTCCCACATGGATTGTATTCTTGATTTTCCTTTCCACATATTTCTATTATCTGCGAAGATCGAGAACATTTTTCTATATCAAGATCATTCTTTCTTGGTCTGCAATCTTTAGCTGTTGTGGTTGAAATTATTGTTGTCATTCAAATCTGTCATTCTTTTCTATAACCTCTCTAAAATAACCACGTGGAATTACTTGTAATTTTATTTTCTCTACTCCACACTTTTCTTCCGTCTCTCGGTGTGGCGGTCGCTGGGTCGCTCTCTCGGCTGGGTCGTCGCCTGGGTTGTCTTTCAGCTGCACCTTCGCTGGGTGGCTCTCGGCCTGCCCTCGCTGTTCGTCCTCCGCTGCCGTCGCTGGTGATCTTTCGGCTGACGTCCGTAATTTCGAACATTGTTTTTTTCTTGTGTTGTTGTTTTTTTCTTTTTTTCTGTATTTTGTGTTCTATTGTCGGTTTGTTGTATATTATGGGCATCGTGAATGTTTTTTATGTTTTTATTCTTTTTTTTTGTTTTGGCTGCTTTTGTGAACGGTAGCTGCACAGAATGCTGCGTTGCAATTTTAAACGAGACGCTGGAAACAACACCCAACGAGAAAATAGCTGTAATGGCCAGCTGCCCATATCAGCCAAACCATCCGTGTAAGGCGAAACAAGTCACGGCCGGAGCACGTTGAGATGAATTAAACTTATAAGTGACGTTCTTCTGTGGAAGCCATAACATGGGCACGNATAGATAAGAGATAGATATAATACAATATTTAGCTCTTATGGAAAGAGATAAATAGAGGAGAGAGAGAGGGAGAGAGGGGGAAAGTTTGCAATGACCCCTCACGGTTAGTGAGTATCAACATCACTACACAAAAGTATGTAGAGTAGCTTTTGCTAAATATCTCTAGCTTATGCTGACTATATATCGATATATATATACATTTATATAATGTCAATAATCAAAAACCGGTTCTATCTACGAAATAATAAAACACGCTGTTCCTCTACTAAAATTTCAGTCCATTCCAACGGCATGTTGTTTGTATAAACACCAATGATTAATCAGTAAAGTTGATTAATTTAAAAGTAACC
Source organism: Doryteuthis pealeii (assembly GCA_023376005.1). Lineage (NCBI taxonomy): Eukaryota > Metazoa > Mollusca > Cephalopoda > Myopsida > Loliginidae > Doryteuthis > Doryteuthis pealeii. Next base: position 126,894,177 of record CM042141.1, read on the forward strand.
CTAAGAATCCATCGATGAAACTCGAGTATGTTAACTACATTTCCATTCCTTATACAAATAATTATGCTCTTGACATTTTATTGACCGCACTTTGTATTTGTTCTTTTCTTAACCTTAACCTCTGGATATGTGCGCTTCAACGTCGTTCTATACCCACCGGGTAACTTAATATCATATATCACTATACAATACATATAGGTATATCATATTACTTATATAATATACTATATATATTATGATATATAGCTCGTTCATCTAGCTTGCTGCTTATAACAAATCCCTGAAGCCACCTCTCTATAATCCAGCTCTATGGCCCACTTAGTCTAAATCACATAGTAAGAGTAGACAGGCAAGGGAGTATATCCCCTTTTCCGCTAGCGTCTAAAATATAACCAGAGGAAATTGTTCTGCGTTCTGAGGTGGAGCGTCCCAACTACCATAAGCTCCCCTACTTCACGCACAGATCCAATGCTACTATTACGCTAAGTTGGCGAGGGCCGGTATTGAACCCAGAATTTCTGAGTGAATGCCTCTACCGACTGAGCTAAATCCGGCAATAAACATCCATTAAGAACGAAGTACATGCTAGGCACTGCTAAAGTAGCAAGGGCGAACTCATAAGTGACATTCAATTGTGTACACCCTCACATGGATATGCCAGTTAGGCTGACCATCCAAACACTATTCAATCAGTTCTGTGTAGATTCTAGACCCTGTGCGGATACCTGCTAGGGATGATGACCGGATGGCGATAGATAGTCAAATAGTTTAACTTTGTGTTTATGAAAGCTTGATCATTTGTATAGTTAAATTTTAGACTGTTGTCCCATCTTTATTGTTATATACACAACATTTTGACTGATGTGTTCTCCGGCTTCTTCAGGTGTTTCTTGGTTTTTTTTTTAGATGAGGCTAATAATTTGTTTATTTAGATTTTTTAGACTGTTGTCCCTATCTTTATTGTTATATACACAACATTTTGACTGATGTGTTTTCCAGGCTTCTTCAGTGTTTTTGTTATTTTTTAGATGAGGCTCAATAATTTGTATTATTTAGATTTTTTAGACTGTTGTCCCCTCTTTATTGTTATATACACATACATTTTGACTGATGTGTTCTCCGACCTTCTTCAGGTGTTTCTTGTTAATTTTTAGATGAAACTTGAGTAGGAGGATTTGTATGAGTTAATCCAACAAATTGTATATCTGATTTCCTTTAAAATCTGCCTGTAAAAATTGTTATTTTTCCTAAGGTTCGAACACAACTACATGGGTTATGAGGGATGTGCTCGTCGTGTATGGTTAACGTCGTGAAATGAATGAATATTGCGACTCGAGTTCAAATCCTGGACGACACTGTCTCAAATCAACATGCGTTAAAACCCTGGAAAAGGTATGCATCCAACTATTCTCCCTCCAGCTACGGGCAAAGTAGTGGGGTTCTGAGTTTTGGTATGGCGATCGGTCTAGGAAAAGGCAAACCCTTAATAAAAAACCTGTTGTGAACTCGTTTTTCCTTTTTCACACCTACTCGTGTTGAGAGCTTGGTAAAAATCTGAAATGATGTTTGATTCGCTACTTTTCGCACATTTCCGTCTAATGATGCGCACACCCACGTGATATCTCCAAGTAATGGACACCTAGTGTTCATAAATTATGATATTTTTTCAAGGTTATATATTCTTCTGCTATAATCGTATCGAACAATTTTTGAATGAAAACTTTTCTAATTTTCATTTTCTCTTTTTATTATTTTATCATATATATATATATTATATATATATATATATATATAAATATATAATATAAACAAATGAGAAGTCATAAATATAGAGTGTATAGATTTGTTTTATGAATGCTGTCAGATTTTCGACAAGTGCTTCATTATAGCTATCGTTGGAAATTGATATTCACTGTTTTGGTCAGAACACTGTCAAACACGAGAAAATGATATAGGTGTCTTTGTGCACGTGAGTGTTTATGCCCCCCCCTCTCTCTCTCTCTCTCTCTCTCTCTCTCTCTCTGGCGTGCGCGCGCGTGTGTGTGTGTGTGTGTGTAAGCCCACGCTCGAACTAACAGTGCGCTTGTGTTTTTAGTTTTAAGCCACCGTTGTTCTGCATCCTAGATTAGTATAGAACTAGCAGTACCTCTGGATATACAAAAGTATGATAATTCAATTATTACAACGTTTGATTTGCTTACTTAATGGGCCGGGTTAGCTCAGTCGGTAGAGCGTTCGGCTAGAAACCACAAGGTTCCTAGTTCAATACTAGTCCTCGCCAACTCAGCGTATGAGTAGAACAGAGATTTGTGCGGTAAAGTAAGGAGCTGACGGTAGGTGTGGCGCCTCACCTCAGACTCTAAAATAATCTCCTTGGTCTAGCGCTAGTGAAAAAGGGGACAGATTCCCTCGCTGACTGGCTGATACCGACTTTAGGCCGCCCCGACGACTTTACTTACTTACTTAAGAGCTATTGTAAAATAATTCAATATGTAAAAAGTATAATAATCTTCATTTAACTCTCTATCTCTCTCTCTCTCTCTCTCTCTCTCTCTCTCTCTCTCTTTTGAACAAGAGGGAGGTAAAATATTTACATTGATATGCCGATAAAAATCTAGAAGCAGGCATTTAGATATCTACATTATTTTGCCGATAAAAAAGTGACAAAAACATGACTCAGAAAATATCTAAGTTGGGCCGGAAATTCGCCTGACACTGGCTCGCTAAAACACAGCGTAAAATTAAGGCAGGAGGCCAGGACGACATGAGATCAAAATTATCAAAATATATTCCTTAATTCACAATTTCAATATTACAAATAAAACAAACATATAACTTTTTTTTTATTCATTTAATTTTACGATTGTCATTTAAGTGACGCAAGACCATTTGGAATGTTTCATTTCTAAAACTGGGTAAAATAAAATGGGACAAATAAGAAATATGCGATTAAGTGACACCAGATAATCTGGATTTACATTTTTGCATTGCATCTCATTTTTAACCAGAGGGTGTTGCCGGATGATAACAGACGGAAGATTTACGAATAAGCGTATTATAATTATTGAGAACTAGCAACAAAAACCACCCTCCGGGCGTCGTAAAAATTAATTTTTGAAATACATTGCCTGAGAGGGTGGGAGATAAAAATTCAATGTCAGATGGTTTGTATCATAAGTAAGACAAATCCTCATATTTATTAAAGGAGTAAAAAAAATAAAAAAAATTGGAAATGAAAACTAAGCCCCGTCCCTATCAAATAAAATGTTGCGTGTATGTAATAATCAAACAATTATTTTGAATATTTTCCACATAAATTTTCCACCAAATCGTAGGTATTTATTTATTTGTAAACTTTTTAGTTAACTTCTTGTTACTGTAAAAAAAAAAAAAAAAAAAAAAGAACGAGAGTAAAAAACAATTTTTAAAATTGCTTACTCAAATTGGGTATATAGCATAAAATATTGTGACGTAAGCTGTGACGTAGATCTATGACGTAGTTTTTGTTACAGACAATCCTCATTATCAATAAAGATGTTAGTGCCAAAGACAGTGATACGGATACGCAAAGGTAAGTGGAATCTGCGAAGCGAGTTCAAATAGCTGGGTAAACATTGCTTTCTAGCCTTGGTTGACGACATACCTATAGTAATTTGTAGGGCAATATGGGTTTTTGGTAAACAAACAGTCTCGAAGAAAAACTGAGATTCAAACCAGCTGTATTTCGCTTAACACTTAGCCTAATTTAAACCGCCCGCAACAACTCTCTACTACTGAATCATATCTACAAAAAGTGATGGTTAGTCCATTATAATTTAACAAAAGAACTCAGATTACAATAACGTGAGGAATTTATTTTAATAGAATAAGTTCTGCGGTGGATAGATACTGAACATTAAACTATTCCATCATACAGGTAAAAAAGAATACCAAGAAAATTTGGTACATCTGTGAGAGAAATATGGTAGACAAAGCGTTAACAATTGACATCGATCGCATCCTGTTCATGGGTAAATACACACATCTTTGTACTGAATTTCAGTAATTTAGTGTTGACTATATCTCATGTGAGAATCTCCGTGCCGTAGTGGCTAACGTGCTGGACTGCGACATCGTAGTAAGCGGGTTCGAACTCCAGTTGCACTACTACGTTCACCTTCGGTTAAACTATACCGCTTCTGTTCTTCTACAAGGATGGCTTTGGCATTAGATAATCAGCAAAGGTTGATAAGTAATTAAAAGAAAGAAACCAAACGTATACGTACTCAGACTACAGTATGGATTCAGCTGTTAATAACAGAGAGTACAACGGTCGAATGTTTTAACTCTAAATGCTGATTGATTTTAATGGCATACCCGTCTAGGGTTATTTCATGCCTAGTGATTATGGAATTGCATTAATTGTAGGTTTATGTCTATATTTTGTATAGTTATTTTTTTATTTGTTTTATTTTATTTTATTTTTATATACTGTCTGATCAAATACGAATACTCTCAAAAAATATATTTGACTCATAGTTAGGACATTAACAGGTACAACCCGTCAGGCGAGTCCTTTTTATTCTGTTATTTTCTATTTCTTTCTTTTTTTTTTTTTTAAAGGGGACTTATCCCTCCGCAGCGGATACAATCAGTGTATTCAAAACCCTACGGATAGGCTGGAAAAGTAGTATTAGTTCATTTATTTATTCAATTCAAATTTCTGTAATTTATACACTGTGAAATATCTGGAATTTTGTTTTTCTTTTAAATATACACATCAATAAAAAACTACGTTTTTATAATACATTTAATTATTTAACTAAGTTTTACTAAGCTTGATAAGATAAACTGCATATATATATATATATCTTGATATTTCTTTTATTCATTCATTGTTATTTTAAATTCATGAATTACTTTGCTTTTGTTTTAGAAGTGGCGTATGTAAATATGTACTTAGTTAACGTTTAAATTCATTTCTATTTGTTGCATTTCGAATTTTAACGTCTATTTTTACCGTTCATTCATTGAACCTGTTGACTACTATTTAAACAAACTAAAATAATATTAATAGCACGATTTAATGATAATATAATAATAATAATAATAATAATAATAATAATAATAATAATAATATCACCTTATCCCAGCAAGAAGACCAGACCTAGTGTTGATAAACAAAAAAGAAAGAACTTGTGAACTGGTGGATTTTACAGTTCCAGTAGATCACAGGGTGAAGCTAAAGGAAAATGAAAAAATGGACAAATATCTGGACCTTGCCAGAGAACTGAAAAAGTTATGGAATATGAAAGTGAAAGTGATACCAATTGTAGTTGGTGCACTTGGAACGATCATAAAAGGATTGGAAAAGGCTTTAGAAAGTTTGGAAATCAGAGGGAGTATTGAAATCATTCAGAACACTGCACTGCTGTAATCTGCCAGAATACTCAGAAGAGTCCTGGAGATCTGAGGAGAGTTGCTGTCACTCAAACTCCAGTGAAAGACCATCAGCTAACACTGATGTGAAAACTGAAAAGGAGTTAATAATAATAACAATAATATCTTTTTTACATGAGCGGATAATAATAAGTATATTTCATAATTACTTTAATTTTTTCGTTTTCCTTTTGTTGCTTTTCGTATCCCCATTGATTTTCCTACATCCTACTGTTTACTTGTTTTTATAAATTAATAATTGATGTGTTAGGATTTAAAGTTAAATCGTTGCTCTCCTTATCTTTTTGAAAAATGATTATATAATCAGAGTTAGAAAACTGCAATGTAATTGACAAATGAACCAATCCCCTTTCGCAAGTCGTCAGGCTATAACATTTTTCCCAGAAGCTGGGAATGAGTAGGTCTTCCTGTGGCGCGCAACCAGCGACTGGCAGATCCGTTGTCTAGATTTTGTTGACATTGTCTCAAATGAGACTGTGGATGCGGTTATAGATCCCAGAGCGTCATCGTCTCGAGAAGAAGAAGAAGAAGAAGAAGAAGAAGAAGAAGAAGAGAGAAGAAGAAGAAGAAGAAGAAGAAGAAGACAAACTCATGAAGACTGTCATCAAGAACGGCATTTCGTTTCTGGATGTGCAGGCACGCTATCGATATCCGTATCAATAGTTTGTCTATCCCTCATCTGATCGATCGACAAACTGTCTGCCTTGACCGGCCGTTCGCATAGAGACTTGCAAAGATCAGGGGTGCATGTTTATTTAACAAAGATGGATTTACTTGGATTTGAAAACCTTGGAAACACGACATACATCTATTGATATCTGAGTGCTATTTCATCTCTTTCATCTCCTCTCTCTCTCCGTACACACACACACACACACACACACACACACACACACACATATATATATATATATATATATATATATATAAATTGTTATAATGAGAGAGAGTGTGTTTGTCTGTCTCTAACCGAAACTATATTACAACTCAAGTCATAATTTCCTTAGTTATTAACGTCACATTCTCCATAATTGCATTTATATTTAAGACTCAATTATAAATAAAATTGATTTACATTATTAATGCTGTTGACCATATATGCATACTAATAACATGTAATTGTATTTATTTATATATACAACAAAATAGCGGTTTACGTGTGATCGGAAAAGTTAATTTGCATATTGATAATAAAAACAATATTTTGATAAATATGTGCCTAGTATTAGTGATTTCCAATTGTTTGGTTTTATCTTAATGGATTTAAGCAAAAACCCCGTAATAAATCTTAAAGAAATCCATTAACAAGAGGAAATATCTGTAATTTTATTCTTTACTTCTTATTTTAACTAAATAATTAAATTAGGAAAATTTAGCAATGAAAGACGGGAGCAATGGAAACGTAAGTTTCAGTTGTTCTATGTTTCGATTACACCCACTTTGGTTTAAATCTTTTTATCTGCCTTCTTACGTAGTTTCATTAGCCTTTCTAATTTAATATAATATTTTATTACGTTAAGATTTAAAGACTTGCACGCGGAGGGTGAATATATTTGCTAGTATATATAATCTAGCCCTATGCACAATAGTTCAACAAATGTAAACTATATCATGTGAGATAAGACGTTCTCAATCTCTGTTTTAAAATTTCGTTGATAATAACATATATAAACAACAAAGATATATTGGTGCTAGAATGGTATGCGATCGATTGCCAATGTTATATACAAAAGTTAAATTTTATTTCAGTATGTGATCTAAATGTATCCTTTGTTCATCATGGCTTGAATAAAACATTATTATATCTTTATACATTCACTTAAAAAAAGAAAGATGCACATTTTATAATAATTCATTAAATTCAAAGACAAATTAAATATCCATTAATAAAACGAATTTTTTAAAGGAATATATGATTTTTAAAAATTACATAATTTATTATCAAAATAAACTAAAATGAAGCAAATCAAAAATAAGATTAAACTCAGTCCGTAGAGCATTCATATTGGGACTTAAGGATTCGTATTTGATACTATCCCTCGCCAACTTAACGCAGCTTGGATCTGTCGGTAAAAGGAGGAGCTGATAGTAGGTGTGATGCCCCACCTCAGATGAAAAACTATCTCCCTGTCTACCGCTACGGAAAAGGGGTAGACACCCTCGCTGTCCGGTTCACAAGAAAGCCAACAATGACCAGGCTATCACAGACGAGAATACTCAAAAGAGAACTGGTGACCTGAGAAAACATCCTGTCAATCAAATCCCTATGAAAGACCGCCAATTGAAACTCATATGAAAAACTCACAAGGATAGAAAATAATAATAATAATAATAATAATAATAATAATAATAATAATAATAATAATAATAATAGAACAAATCATATCAAAGCAAAAATTGATAAGACACAGCATATCAGCAAATGTAGGGTGTGTTGTGACAGAGATGAGACATTAAAATATGTATTAAGCAAATGTAGCAAACTAGCACAAGATATCAAGGCTTCATCAGAGTGAAATTATTAATTTTTTTAAATTTTTTTTATTTTATTTATTTTTTTTTTTTAAATAAAAAAATTCACTCTGATGAAGGTCGTAAAAAATCTCTGTGTACGGAATATTTTTACATTTTTCCTATTATATTATTATCATCATTTCAACTCCATCTGATTATTTTAATAATAATAATAACGTAAATCCGTATACATTTTGATAAACAGACCGAAACACATGTGTAAGTGATATCGATTAAAAGTGATATCGATAAAATTCATTTTTATCCATCTACATTTCTTTTCTTTACACATTTTTTCCTCATATAACAATAAGCATATTCGAAATCTAAATAATACAATGATATTATAAGAATAGAAAAACACAACAATTTAAATCTATCTAAAGTAGAACAGACCCACCTTCTTAGTCCGGACATTTGTTGAAATGAGAGTAACCTAAAATTTCAGATTGTATTCATTAACTTAATGTTTATAAATCTAGAGATCCTGTAGCCAATTTTAATATATTGTTTAGAAAATATGTAAAGTCAGTATAGATTTAACTTAAAAATGATTTGACATTTTTTTAATTGATAGTAAAAATTATATATATATATATATATATATATATATATATATATATAAATATGAGGGTAAAAATATAAGGAATGAAAGAACAAAACCAAGTAGGTCATCAAAGTGAGGGTCAAGCAGGAGGATATCCTCCAGTTGACCCTCACTTTGGTGACCTACTTGGCCATAACCCACATACTCACAAACAGGTTTGATTTTGATGTTATGGTCATTTAACCACCCCCTTTTATTACTCCCATTTGCTACTTCCTCTATTCAAGAAAGGCTACTCACCTCCCCTATCAGGTATTTCTCACCATTCATTTTTTCTACCTACCACCCTCAACTCTCTTCCCATCTGATTTCCTTCTCACCTTCCCAAAGATTTCCCCTATAACCAATCAAATCTTTCCCTCACCACAAGACTTACCCATCTACCTATTTCCTCCTTCTATAAAACACTTGTATGATCCGAATAATTCAATAAAAGCTGAAGAAGCCGAGTTCATCCAGCGAAATATACTTCACATTTTTGTCTAAGTTTTGTTCTTTCATTCCTTATATTTTACCTCATCCTGTCGGATTCATTCAAACCCCCTTTTCCTCATTAAATTGTGCTGATAGCACGGATTCCCTAGATTTTCATGCCATCCGTCCTGATGTAGATAAAAATATTGGTAGACTTATAACTCCTTTTCAATTACTATTATAGCTGTAGCTTTATGATATATTGAACACTCTAGGTTATATTACTAATACTACCGCTAAGGAAAAGTTAAAACGGCGATTGGACACTATATATATATATATATATATATATTATATATATATATATTTGGGAGAATATGTGCGTAATTGAAGTCATACCTAATTTGAAAATTAATTAGTTGATATTAATGAATTAGGCGGATATATCTGTTTAAATGTGAAGCGTAAACAAAATTGAGAAAAAGTAATTCTCTGAATGTACATTTCGGCCTCATTATGCCTCATCAGCAGAGTTATAGACTCGAAGACGCTTTGAGTGGGATTCGAACCTAACTGCCTGGCTGACAGTCGGAGATTCTAACCGTTACACTAGCGGTCTTCCCAGATGTCTCTATTGTTTATCAAACTCATATAACTTACATTTTTGGAGACTTACTGCACGACAGTATGAAAGTACGCAAACAGTTAGTTTGATATGGCTATGCCGACAATTTTTGGGAGAATATATATTAGGGATTGGCAAACAGAGCCTCAAAGTCATTTTTGACTAAATGACTTTAGCCCCCCCTACAGAAAATAATTTACAAAAATCAGGGAATTATCGGATTTTAATGAAATTTTCAGTGTTTATTTATCGAAGAATGATCTTTATAATGCATTATTTATTTTATTTCAAAACCTTTTAATTTTTTTCAGGTCACTTAATTTTGACCCCCCTTATGTTGGGGGCGCAAAATTGTTTCAAGATGGTCCTTACCTGATACTAATTACTGTATAAATAAAGAGATAATAACCGAAGTTATGAATAGAAACAAAAACAATTTTTTTACGGTTGCTCTTATATGAGAAAATAAGTACCGAAAATCGAAAATAAAATGTAAAAAATAATAAATAATTAATTTTTTGGAGATTTCTTTTTTACCCATTTCGATAATTATTTAATTGGCTATTATTTTATAAAAGAAAAAAGTATACATCGATGTTTTTTCTGTTTAAAAAGGGGAGGGGGTACATTTTCAATCGAGTTTTTCTTCAAAACTTATTGCTTTCGTCTAAAAAAATAAGGTTTGCATTAAGTAGATATTTATTTTTAGAATCTAAAAATATAACATTTTAAACTTAACATCAGGATTTTCATATTTTAAATGAATTTTATATATTCATTTTTTCATAGAAAAAATACTAAATTAAAGTTTTGAAATAAAATAACTAATGCATTATAAAATTCATTAATTGATAAATCAAGACTGAAAATTTCATTAAAATCGGATAATTACCTGATTTTTGGTAAAAAAATTTTTTCATCCCAAATGTTACGTTAAAATTGTGAACAAGCACCTAAAACCATTGAAAAACAGCCAAAATGGCGTCACCGAACAAAATTGACCAAAACAAATACTTTTAAATCTATTAAAAATAAACTGCATATGTAATGATATTTTTCTTTTTTAATGATGGTTATTATGGTACTACTTATCGATTTAGACAAAGTTTAACCTTAAATAATGGATTTAATTATTCTTAATTCGCTTTTAAAACTCGTAGTATCCGTTTTTTTTGCTACTCCCTAATATATATATATATATATATATATATATATATATATATATATATTCAGTAGTGCAAAACTCGCTTTCAAACAAAAGTTCCATTTTTTTCAGCTGAAACCCGTGCAATAGATATAGCACTTGACATCATCTCTGAAAATAAACACACAAAATATATCATCTTTTCAGACTCGCTCTCAGTCCTATTATCATTAAGAAATAAAAAACTGGAAGACCCTCTCATCATTAAGCTCCTGAATAGATTAGAGTCAATGTCTAACTCTAAGGAGATTATTATATGCTGGATCCCAAGTCATATAGGAGTGAGGGGGAATGAAAGAGCTGACTCTGCAGCTAAATCGGCTCTAGATTTAATCCCTGATAAGTTCCAGATACCATATACTGACTTGAAACCTAAAATTAATAGATTCCTTCATACAAAATGGCAGCAACACTGGAATAACTGTATCCACAATAAACTCTTCCTAATCAAACCGAATTTGGGAGGCTACAGACCAACTTTAAGGAAGTCTAGAAAGGAACAAGTCATTATGTCCCGATTATGCATTGGTCATACAAAACTAACACACTCTTATATACTCAAACAAGAACAATAGCCACAATGTGAAACATGTCAAACACCCCTGACAGTTAAACACTTATTGATGGAATGCAGGTTTTTTGCTCCCATCAGAAAACATTATTTTAAAGCAAACAATATGAAGGATCTGTTTGAAAATGTTAACATTGGGAATATTTTCTCCTTTTTAAGGGAAATAAAATTATACCATAGAATATAGACATGAAACAAATCAATGCCATACAATATAATTCCCAATAATGCTAACACATTGTTAAAACCAATTACTAAAAGTATATATATGAATACACAATATGTAAACACCCCAAACGCTAGGCATGATATAACCCTGGACGGGTTGATATGCCGTTAAAATCAATAAACCAACCAACCAACCAAAACTCGCTTTTATAAAAAAAAAATAATATTAGCTTAAAATGGTAAATAGATGTCTGCTTTAATTGTATTTTTTTTTAACTCTAAGCAATTAGTTTGAACTAATTGTGGCATATAAATTACACCAAATGTCTTTGATTATAAATAAAAGCGTTGTCTATTTTCTTAATGGTACGTGACTTTATCGCCGTTTTGTATATATATATATATATATATATATATATATATATATATATATATATATATATATATATATTATATATAAGAAACGTAGACAGACAGTCAAACGGACAGACAGAAAAGATAAGAGATAGAATTTGATAGAAATAAATACGTTGCGTTTTAAAATATCCAAATGATATCGCTGAAGATTTTATCCTGTGCTAAAGTAGACAGTTAGGAACAGAAATAAAGTTTGGGAGAAAGAAAGAAAGAACGAACTAAAAAAAGAAAGAAAAGAGGATAACAACGAAAAAGGAAAAAGGAAAGTGTAGATAAAAATTAAATAAGACATGGAAAAAGTAGGAAAAATTAAAAACAAAATGAAAAAAAAAGACACAGAAACCAAAAATGAATGAAATAAAGAAAGAGTGAAGAGGGATACAGAAACATGTAAGAGAATGAAAGAAATAAAAATCAGTAAACAAAAAGGAAATAGGAAAAAATAAAGAAAATACAAAGAAAGGAATACAGAAAAAAAAAAAAAAAAGAAAAAAAAGAAAGAATAATAAAATGAAAATGAAAGAGAGAAAAAAAGAATAGATAAATAAATCGCTAGATAGATAGATAGATAGATAGATAGAGCTAAGTAAAAGGAGAGTGACAGAAATAAAAATAAGAAATTAGAGAAATAAAGAGATAAATAGAGTTTGTGAGAAAATATGTCGAGAAAGAAAGAACGAGAGAAAGAAAAATAACTTAAAAAGGAAACAGATAAAAGGAAAAGAAAAAGAAAGAATGAATATTATATAGAAAAATGAAGAAAGAAAAGAGAAAGATACAAAAAAATCAAGGAGAAAGAAAAAAAAAAAGAAAGAAAAGAAAGAAAGAAAGGGAATACAGGGAAAACAAAGAAAAAAAAAAGAAAAAAGAAAGAAAACAGAAAGAAAGAAAGGCAATACAGAAAAGAACGAAACAAAAAGATAAAAAAGAAGAAAAGAAAGAAAAAAGAAAGAAAGAAAACAGAAAGAAAGAAAGTGAATACAGAAAGAGAAAGAAAAAAGAAAGAAAAAAAAAGAAAAAAGGGAATATAGAAAGAAAAAAGAAAGAAAGGCAAAAATGAAAAAAGAAAGAAAGAAAGGGAATACTGAAAGAGAAAGAAAAATGAAAAATGAAAGAAAGGGAATATCAAAAGAGAAAGAAAAAAGAAAAATGAAAGAAAGAAAGGGAAAGAGAAAGAAAAAAAAGAAAAAGAAAAAAAAAAGAAAGAAAGAAAAAAGAAAGGGAATACAAAAGAGAAAGAAAGAAAGAAAAAAAGAAAAAAGAAAAAGAAAAGAAAAGAAAGGAATACAGAAAGAGAAAGAAAAAGAAAAATGAAAAGAAAGAAAAGAAAAGGAATACAGAAAGAGAAAGAAAAGAAAAAAAGAAAGAAAGTAAGGGAATACAGAAAGAGAAAGAAAAAAGAAAAGTGAAAGAAAGAAGAAAGAAAAAGAAAAAAGTAAAAAGAAAGAAATGAAAGAAAGAAAGGGAATACAGAAAGAGAAGAAAGAAAGAAAGAAAGAAAGAAAAAAACGAAAGAAAGAAAGTTAATACAGAAAGAAAGAAAGAAAGTTAATACAGAAAGAAAGAAAGAAAGTTAATACAGAAAGAAAGAAAGAAAGGAAGAAATAATAAGATAGTTTAAGTAAATGAAAAACATAAAGAACGAGAAAAAGTATATCATTATCTTTTATGTCTTTCATCTTCAAATGAAAAAAATCCAAGTTGTAAGAGTGCAATATATAACATGCAACTGAATTGGAATCGCTACATGTCAAACGTTTTGTTTTTATTAATTCCTTGTCTTCACTGCCCCCCCCCACCCAATATTTGTTGAGTCCAAAATAAAGACGTATTACTGTGCTTATATGAAACTGACTGATCAAAGATAAATGCAGTTTTCTTCGGAAGTTCTTCAAAAATGAATATCGGCGTCTCTCTGATTTGTTTTTCCTCCATCAGAGCCGAGTGAGTAATTTTATATTTCGATTATATTAACCGGCCAGACCTATTTCTCCCCGATAGCCTTCTTTCGCCGCCCCTCCGCTCTCTCTCTCTCTCTCTCTCTCTCTCTCTCTCTCTCTCTCTCTCTCTCTCTCTCTCTCTCTCACACACACACACACACACACACACACTTTTCTTTTATCTCTTTTTTTTCCTTTTCTTTATTTGAGGTCTGCGTCATTTAGCGAAAATCCAAACCTGGATGAGTAACATTTTGTTGTCATCTGATAAAACCTATCTGAAACGACTTTGGACCGTTCGCGGTGTAGTCTCATTAAAATGGGGGCCGTTCCGAACGCAGTAATTGACATGTTAAGTATTAAAACATGAAAACGAAAAGCCGCGGTCTAGAAAAATGTCAGAAGCTTAGAGGTAACTTGAAATATTTATTCTTGTATCTGATATCGATTTTGTTTTTATTGAAGAGTGTTTCTTCCCTATTCAAGAATGAAAGCGGAAACCGTATTTATCTTGTGGTAAACTTATGTCTCAGGGACACTACATTTATTTTGAATTTGTACTTCCTGTCTTGAAGATTTCTATCTGTTGGTTTCGTTTTAGCTTTTCTGTTCGGCTTGTTTTTTGCTTCTTTCTTTCTTTTTTTTTGTGTGTGTGTCTTTTGCGATATGCAGTTCTGCTATTTCCAAAATGAGAAAAATTAACAAAAATGGTAAAGGAACAAGGTTTAAAATTCGATGTAGGTTTGAAGAATATTAACCCAATAAAAAAAAAAACAACGCAAAAATGAAAAATGTAAAAATGGCAAGTCCAGAAAAATATTTGCGCTATCCGAAAATGCACATTTCTTAACAAGACCACATCTACTGACAAAAGGGAGAAATTGAGTCGGAAAGGTAGGTGTAGGAAATTTGCTTTGCATAGGGAAAGACTTCGGTACACAGAAAAAAAAAGCCCACGTTTTATTGTTGCTGGTTTGCTTGCGCAAGTGCACATATATAAATATATAATTGTGTTTATCTACTCGTATTTAGAAGCAACTTCTATTTTGGAAAAAAAGATATACAATCATATAGACATATAAAAGCGAATTTGTATCAACATAACTATATATAAATGTATGTACTATATACTATATATATATATATATATATATATATATATATATATGTATATACTAGCAAATATATGAACCTCCGGGTGCAAGTATTAATGTCATAAAATATCATATTAAATTAGAAAGTCTAAAGAAACTAAATAAGAATTCAGATAAAATGATTTGAAACAGAGAGGGGCATAATCGAAAAATAAAACAGCTGTAGCTTCCTCTTCCACCGCCCCCGTCTTTCCTTGCGAAACTTTCTAATTTAACTATTCAGTTAAATAAAAAGTAAATAAAATTACAGTTATTTCTTTTTGTTAATTGATTTCTTTTAAGATTTATCTCCGAGATTTTTGCTCTTATTTATTAAGATAAAATCAAATAATTAGAAATCAACAATACCAAGCACATATTTATTAAAATCAAATTTTAAATATCAATATGCAAATTAGCCTTCCCGTTCACAAAACCGCTTTTTGTTGTACATATAAATACAATTGCATGTCATTAGTACGTAGATATGACCAGCAGTATTAATAATGAAAAACAATTTTATTAATAATTGAGGCTTAAATAAAAATGATTCATGGAGAATGTGATGTATAACTAAATGGATAGTGACTTAAGTAGTGATATAGTTTCGGTTACAGATAAACAAACACATAATCTCCATTATAATAAGATATATATATATATATATATCTTATTATAATGGAGATTGTGTGTTTTTCTGTCTGTAACCGAAACTATATTACTACTCAAGTCACTATTCCCTTAGTTATTTACGTCACATTCTCCATGATTCTATTTCTATTTAAACCTCAATTAATAATAAAACTGTTTGACATTATTAATACTGTTGGCCTTACCTAAATACTAATAACATGCAATTGTATTTATATATACAACAAAATACCAGTTTTCAGTGTAAACGTAAAGCTAATTTGAATATTGATATTAAAAAAACTGATTTTAATAAAAATGTGCTTGGTATTATTGATTTCTAATTGTTTGGTTTTATCTTAATGAATATGAGTAAAAATCTCTTCAATAAATCCTAAAAGAAATTCATTAACAAGAAGAAATAACTGTAATTTATTCTTTACCTCCTATTTTAACTAAATAGTTAAATTAGGAAAATTTAGTATTGAAAAACGAAAGTGATGAAAGAGTAAGTTTTAGTTGTTCTATTTTCCGATTATACCCCCTCCGTTTCAAATCTTTTTATCTGAATTCTTATATAGTTTTATTAGCCTTTCCGATTTAATCTAATATTTTATTACATTTAAACTTAAATACTTGCACCCGGAGGGTGCATATATTTGCTAGTATATATAATAAAAACACATGAATAAAACAAATAGAATAGAAGAAATAAAGGATCAAATCGCGAAATTCATACGACACTAGACAAGATGTCCCTTCCTAGGTCAAAGAAAAGCAGCTTTCACATCATGCCATGGAAACTAAACTAGCCCCCCCCCCTCCATAACATTCACTGGTTTAAAAATTGCAGGGTCGAGAAACTGCCAGTCACCAAGCTCCGTTTACTTGATCTCTTCGCTACATAAACTTATATATATATATATATATATATATATATATATATATATATATATATATATATATATATATGAAGAAATAAACACAACCTATATAAATGGTAAATGGAATATCCCATTGTTGTACGGTTAAAAATACCTTGAAGATGGCCCACGATAGGGCAGAAAGTACTCGGTCTATGACATATGGCGAATACATCAGCCAATTCTCACCAGATATTAAAACAATAATCCGGCAATATGAAAAAACAAAGGATAAGACTTGCAGACAGAAAATGGCTGCTTTATTTAACAATATATGCCTACAAGAAAAAATGCTGCCTAAATACACATATGAAGAAATGTACACAAACATGGGATGTTACAATGGATGGAAGTTTATTTCTGGTGATAATGTCGACGCTATAACGTTTCTTTCAGACCTTCTTCAGCACAGGAGCTGAGTACTTGTATTGAAGAATTCAATTCTCTTTCTGACGAGTGTCTTTTGGTCGTGAGTGGGAGGTCAACTGCTGCTGATGTGGGTTGAATGTTTGGGATGGAAGTCGGGGTCGTCTATCGGGGTGCATAGTAGACTTTGGATCAAGTTGATAAGGGAAGATGGTTGACAGTGGGTGGGCAGTGGTGATAGTGGGCGTAGGATCATGAAATAGTGGTAAGGAAGAATATCGAGGTCCTGGTTCGATTCCAGCCCTCGCCAACTCAGCGTATGAATAGCACATGTGCGGTAAAGTGAGGTGATGGTTGGGTGGCACTACGCCTAAGACGCCCTCACGATCTCCTTGGTCTAGCGCTAGTAAAAAGGGGATAGACTCCTCGCTGTCTGGCTGATACTGACTTTAGGCTACCCCGACAATATATATATATATATATATATATCCCATATCGTGTGTATTTGTGTGTGTGTGTGTGTGTGTGTGTGTGTACGAGGGAGGAATAGTTCATATGTTGACCAAGATTCTCTAATAGAATTGAAACAAATGAGGTTTATTTTTCAAAATATTCCCTCTTGTGATACACGCACACACATTTCTCCCATCAGTGTTGCAGTGTTTGGATCCAATTGGTCAAAAATGTGATCAATATCAGGTGTGACGTCATATGAACTTTTTAGCCTAGGTAACCGCCCTGTCGGCTGGGGCTGTAGAACACACCGATTACACTTATGCGCCTATGCAGGGAGTAAAATTTTCCCAATGAGGCCACCTGTTAGTCAGGGTGGTGCTTAAGGACGGAACCCTGGTGTCTAGGCAGTCCATTACATGAAACATTCCACTTATGCTAGACGGTCGGTCGGAGACGCACTCTCCGATTAATCAGCTGGTCACATCAAGCCCTAGCACCTATATGATTGTGCTAAACCTATCACCTTATGAAACACACAACCCATTTTATAATATATGTGTGAATGCTGTGTCTAAGGGTCTTAGTGTCCTGGGTATGACGTTAAACTGCATCTAATGATGAGATTCCAATTATAGAACTCTGGTGAATATGGCCATTACTCCCCAGTCCACCCTGCCCGGAGTGGTAGTAACAGTTAGGGCCCCATTTATGGGTTAAATAGATTAAAAAAAAATGAGTATTAAAAGTGAATTAAAAATAAGTTAGCAAATTGAATACCCAACAAAAATAAATAAAACAAAGTGTCTTCAGCATAAAATATGCCAAGATGGGTTGACATGCCGTAAAATCCAACCAACCAAACAAATAAATAACCAGCCTAGCAAATTTTCATCATCACATTTATATATATATATATATATATATATATATATATATATATAATAATATAATTACTAAAGGGGAGCTATTAAAAGGTGTGATTTTTAGTCAAAGCATCCAAAGATAAGTTCCAACATGTAGTTTATGTGTAAGAGTATGTCTCTGGCCTGGTCAGTCATCTGAAAAAATACAAGGATACAGTGTCAAATGCTATTGGCACTCAAATATGTTACTATGTTGTAGATCCTTCAAGAGTCTTAGAGGACTGAAGAGTCACCTTCGTGCTCGCACCATATCTCCAGGTTCACGTTGATTCGGAGTGGTAGTACCTGTTAGGGTCCCATAAATGGGTTTTGTAGATCATATAATGAGTATTGAAAATGTGTTTAAAAAACTTTAATATCCAACAAGAATCAATAAATCAAAATGTCTTCGACATGAAATAACCATAAAACCCACCAACCAACCAACCAACCTAAATTTAAGCATAAAATAACCCAAGATGGGTTGACATGCCATTCATATCAATTTGCCTAATCAATCTTCCTGAAAACAATTATGAAGTCCCTTCAAAGTGAACCTTTCTGTTTAGCTCATCATTTCCTTAAGAGAATTCTGCCTTCGCAAATCAGCGCAGAGTTTTTTTTTTTCCTTCTGTAAATGTGGAAAAACGCACCGGACGACATCGTCTAATTATTTATAAGCGTCACTTCAAAGTAAAAAAAATCAATATATATATATATATATATATATATATATATATATATAGAGAGAGAGAGAGAGAGAGAGAGAATGAGAGAGAGAGAAAGGGGGTTTATTTATTAATAGATATACAACTTTTTTCCTCTCCGTGTGTGAGTGCGTGCATACATGCGTACGCGCGCGCCCGTGTGTTTGTTTGTGGATTATTTGTTCGTTTGTCTCAGTGTGAAGGCTAATGCAACTATATGTTATAGTTAATGAACAATGTAGTATAGTCCCCGACAACTGCTATGTCAGTAATGTCTAATCAACGGATGGGAGAGTAAGAGAAACATTGAAATACAACAACTCGCCTTAAGCGTTAGGACCCCTGTTACTTTATTCTTTCCGTTCAGTCTCTGAGGCTGTGGAAGTAGGTAGCAATTGATATCGAATACATAGTTCGGGATAGTTTCTTCGTTCAAGTTAGAACAGACTCCACCTGTATCGTTGAATCGTTATTTATAATGTTACACAAAATACTTTTGATGCTTACTCGACCCCACAAGAAACTCCTTATTGATGATGGATGTATAATCTGTAGAAGGGGTACAACCCCCAAAAGGGGGTGATGCTCTAGTTCTGGATATTTAAGGAGTGTGAAGTATCCCTTCATTGCGCTTACTCCCAGGTCCACTCTGATCCGGAGTGGTAATACCGGATTGACATCAAGGGGTCAAATAGATATGTTTAAAAATTATTCGTTTTCGATAGGACCTTGGCAAAATTTAAAAAATAAAAAATAAAAAAACTCTTAAGAAACAACACTACAAAAATGTAAATGCTAACGTACAATGAATATGGTTGTGCCATCATAGTGTAATGGTTATCAAACTAGTCAAGCAGATCCATTACTACTGAATACCGAGTTTGATCCTCGCTGGATGACCCATACTTCGCACTTTGTGTCAATCCTAACGGTGGCGATCAGGTTAGGTAAATACATAAGAACTTGCAATGAATAACATTCCCTAAGCTCTATCCATAAAATAATTCTATACGGGTTGAGATTACAATGAATTTATTTTTGAATCCCTACAAAGGGAAAGGTCCTGTTTAGCAAATAATTCACTTAGGACGGACTCTCTTTTTGTTTTTTACCTTCGTAAATCAGAGTTTTGTTTTTCTTCTTCTGTAAATGTGAAAACGCACCGGACGAGTTTGATTCTCACTTGCCATCATAACATTCCATGACCTCTATCCATAAAATAGCCCTAGACTGGTTGAGATGCCATTGAAATAAATCAATTAATATCATGGAAAATTATTTTTGTGTCCCTACAAAGGGAACGGCCCTGTTTAGTTTATAATTTACTTACAACGGACTCTCTTGCTGTCTTTTACCTTTTCAAATCAGAGTTTTGTTTTTTCTTCTTCCAAAAATGTGGAATCGCGTACCGGACGACATCGTCTAATCATTTATTAGCCTCACTTCAACGCAAAAAAGATGATAATAATCAAATGGTTTCAGTTGAATTCCTTCGCTTCTAGATGCATCACGTATTTATTAAATAATAATATATTTTATATTTTGCCCGATTTCCAAATTAAAACAAACCAAGAAAAAATTCAAACTTCGATTTTTAATTTAAAAGCTTTTGCTGTTAGAAGCGAATGTCCCCGCTTGACAAAATGTCATCAATATCATTAATGATATGACAAGAACCGATCCGCAACCCACTTAACAAATTAATTCTCGTCCCTGACGTGACAACTGACGAGACTTCGGTACATTGCACGATGGCGACTCCTCACTAAATTTGATCAAAGAGTCGAATCTACTAACCTACTTTCCTTGATAGAAGAATGAAAAATAAAGAGAATTGTTTGTTTGTTTGTTTGTTTGTTGGTTGGTTTTTGTTGTCTTTTAATTTAATTTTTGTTTTTGGCTGTGTTTATTTTAATTTCAGTCGAATAATGCTTCACCGATATCTCACGTCTTGAATGAATAGGAGCCAACTACCCACCTCCCAGATTTAGTGTTAAAAGTGTTGTTTTTTTCTTCTATCTATTCCTTGGCTTTAAATAAAAAATATAGTTGAATAGATATTACAATAATCTATACCCTTGAAATAATGTGGCTAGACTAGTATTTATTTTTATAACCTTCCAAAAAGCCGGATTATCAGAAGGTATTTTTTAACGTGGAGAGTCAGGCACAAACTGATACTCACGCACGGCCAATGCAAAAAGTACGGCATCCGTTCAGCATTCCCCTTTTGGGGAACCTCAGGCTCCGGGCAATAAATTCGGCACTGCCCCTTTTGGACAAAAGCGCGGGTGATGCCTGGAGAACGGCTCCCTGGGATCTCGCGATTGATTTGACCATCACTTACTGGTCCAAAAGCCGTAGCTTCTGATCACAACTACTTGCACAAATTATGCACTATATACATGTTTTATAAGCAATTATTTACCCAACCCGTTCACCAGAGGTAGGATGTGATGCAAATATGGGGACTCCAGCGAAAAACCAAACTCACTATTCAGGATTAGTGAAATTGCGAGACGATCTTTCTAACTATTACACCATGATGGGACACTTAACTGTCTTTATAAGTACAATCATCTTGTTCTAATGGAAATTTTTTTTACATTATTAATACTGCTGACCATATATACATACTAATAGCATGCAATTGTATTTATATATACAACAAAATAGCGGTTTACAGTGCGAAAGGGAAAGCTAATTTGCATATTGATAATAAAAAATTGATTTTGATAAATATGAGCTTAGTATTATTGATTTATAACTGTTTTTTTTTATCTTAATGAATATGAACAAAAATCTCGAGGATAAATGTTAAAAGAAATCCATTAACAAGAAGAAATAATTGTAATTTTATTCTTTACTTCCTATTTAAACTAAATAATTAAATTAGGAAAATTTAGCAATGAAAGACAGGAGCAACGGAAACGTAAGTCTCAGTGGTTCTATTTTTCGATTATACCCCCCTTTTTAAAAAATCTTTTTATCTGTATTCTTATTTAGTTTATTAGTTTCTAATTTTATATAATATCTTATTACATTAAAACTTAAATACTTGCACCCGAGGTTGCATATATTTGCAAGTAACTATAAAGGTTTTTTTTTTATTATTTTTAATACTTTTTATTTGAAGCATTATAATTCATTATGATTATTAATTCTGTGTCGTTTAATCTTGGGTGAAGCCACCGTTGCCAATTACACAATGTGAAACTTTAATAGTTAGATTTTTTTTAAATTAACTACACTACATGCCAAATAAAAGATCTGTCAGTCTATTATTTCACACGCGTATCTTGGATTCAACATTAAATTTCTATACAGTGTCGGTCCAAAAATTCAGTGGTGAGTGTTATTTCTACTACCCGATATAAGCTCGATATATCAAAGCTAGGAAGATTATGTGAGATATGAAGGGAATAGTCCCTAAACAACCGGAATTGGAAGCGCGGTGGTGTACTGGTTAGAGTCGTAGGAAAACGTCTACCCGAGTTCAATTCCTGGACAAAGCCACAGTTCACATAGCACTAATACCCTTGGGAAAGGTATGAATCCAACTAGTCTCCCTCCAGCTCTGGGTAAATATTAGGGCAGACTGGGCTCTTTAACCTTGGTTAGGCAACCGTCTAGGAGAAGGAAAACTCTGAATTCAAATCTCTTAAATCTCAGCTTGGGGTGGTCATTATTAGAATAGGCTCCGACCTGCTTAATGATATATTTTCAATTCAAAAAAAAAAAAAGAAAGAAGAAAGAATCTCACAAGCCATAGAGGCTGGAAAACATATTCTGCATTTTTTCCTTGTCCGAATTTTGATTAAATTTTTGTAGATTCATTTTTCATTAGCAATATTGTGTTGCATTATACTATGACTGATTATTTGGAAAATATGGCCTGGCATTTTTTAACTAAACTAGCAAATATATGCACCCTCCGGGTGCAAGTATTTTAGTTAAATTTTATAATAAAATATCATATTAAATTAGAAAGGCTAATGAAACTGAATAAAAATGTAGATAAAAAGATTTTGAACAGAGGGGGTATGATTGAAAAATAGAACAACTTTGAAACTGACTCTTCCATTATTTTCCGTTACTCCCGTCTTTCATTGGTAAATTTTCCTAATTAAACTGTTTAGTTAAAATAGGAAGTAAAGAATAATATTACAGTTATTTCTTCTTGTTGAGGGATTTCTTTTAAGATTTATTGAAGAGATTTTTGCTCATATTCAATAAGATAAAACCAAACAATTAGAAATCAATAATACTAAGCATATATTTATTAAAATCAATTTTTTTTAATATCAATATGCAAATTAGCCATCCCATTCATACTGTAAACCGCTCTTTTGTTGTATATTTAAATACAATTGCATGTTATTAATATGTAGATACGGTCAACAGTCTTAATGATGTAAAACAATTTTATTAATAATCGAGGTTTAAATAAAACTAAAATCATGGAGAATGTGATATAAATAACAAAGGGAATTGTGACTTATATAGTAATATAGTTTCGGTTACAGACAGAAAAACACACAATCTCCATTATAATAAGATGATGAAGGATTTCCCCAGGCACTTAATTCCATACTAGTTTTCTTAACAACTTTAACTTCCTGTGCGGTATTAAGTTGTCTACCATCTTCACCCGCCCCACTCTATTTGCCAAAAATCCTTAGAAGGTTTCAATAACCTGAGATATCTAATAAAGTGAAATTTGAATTCTTTACATCACATCGATTATGAACGAGTTTTATGCTTTGTGGCGACCTTTTTTTTTTTTACCGATTGAAGTTACAACCTAAAAATCCGTGATTATTTATTGGTTGTTGGTTATTGTTTTGTATGGCATATCAACACTTTTCGGGTTACTTAATGCAAAAATTTAGGAAATGAACATTCTAGGGTCAATACCAGTCAATGAAATCATTTCGTTCTTTTTCACGGCCACTAAATATGAGCATCGCGTTACTTAAAACCACATAATTGCGTGCAAAAATTACTATTATCAAATAAAAATAATTATTATAATACGCTTGTTCTTAATCTTTCGACCGTTATCATCTTGCAACACCTTCTGGTTAAAAATCAGATCATCCAAATCGTCCAAGATGAAATGCAAAAATGTAAATCCTGTACATCTGGTGTTGCTTATCCACATAATTCTTTTTTTTATGAGTGCCGTTACCTCAGCTAAATAATGGACCATTCCGTTTTTATTATAAAGCTAGGGAAGGAAAGGAATATAATTTGAAAGAAATAAAGAAAATGATTTGGAGAAAAATAGTGACGGGGGTGATATAATTAATCTCTTTCAATCGAACACAATGAAAAGAGGGAAAGAAAGAAAAAAGTCTGAGAGAGTTAAATCAAGATTATTATACTTTTATTTAACTATTTGGTAATAGCTCTTAAGTAAGCATAATCAAACGTTATAATAATTAAAGTATCATAATGTGGTATATCCACAGGTTCTGCTAATAGAAATAATTACTTGAAACGACATAATTATTAGCATTATACAACTGTGTGTACAACATTATTAAGAAACAACAGCACAATAAATGTAAATTCCGGGAAAAAAGGGAGAGAGAAGGGGTAAGCAAGAAAGAGAAGAGAGAAGAGAGAGATAGGGAGACATACACAGAGAGAGAGAGAGAGAGTGAAACGTCAAGAGCGAGGAGAAGGATATGAAAAGAGGTTGGAAGAAAGAGAGAGCAGAGGTGAGAGAGAGAGAGAGAGAGAGGGGGAGAGAGAGAGAGACAAGTGAAACGTTGAGAGAGAGAGGAGAGGAGAAGGATATGAAAGAGGTTGGAAGAAAGAGAGAGCGGAGGTGTGAGAGAGAGAGAGAGAGAGAGAGAGAGTGAAAGTCTAGATAGATAGAGAGAGAAATAGAAGGTGAGAGTGGAAGACAAGGAAAATAAGAGATAGGAGAGCAAGTAAATAGAGAGAAGTGGGAGATAAATTGGGTATAATAGGTCCATACCTTTCCCAAGGTTATTAGTCCGAAATAAACGTAATAGCGCGACTTGATTTCGAACTCACTTACTACGATATTACAGTCCAGCACGTTAGCCACTACAATATAACTAATGGTCCAAAGGGTTAATTACTACTCTTTATCATATCTTGTACAACGTTCCGTATTACAATGATCGAAAAATGTATGCCTTATTTAAAGTTTATAAATTGAAATAATTTATTACTCCCCACTTCTTTCATAATTCGCCGGTTTCTTATTAAACTCTCCTAGACCCCCCATAGCTCAATTAAAAAAACAAGACCAAAACAAAATTATTAATTTCCTTTGGAATTACGCAGCTAGCATATACAATTATTATTTATTCAAACTGATGCTGCCCAGTCGATGAAATGGATCTATGGTATCTAATAACAAATACAACAATAACAATTCAAAATGAAAAAATCTCCAAACAATCAAGAAACATTTGAATTAACTAAGTTTATTTGTTTACGCCAAACCTTTTTATTCGTCACAATTAGAATCGAACGATCAAGAGAATATAATAAATGAGAACGCAACGCAATTATGCGAATCGAAGCGCGGAAGAATAAAAACATAATATCAGTGACTACAATGAGGAAATGAGCTGAATCTAGGCTTTAGAGCAGAACACTATAGGAAGAGATGATGTGGAATAAATAAATAAATAAATAAATAAATAATATACGGAGAAAATGAAACAAGACTAAGAAAGGGAAAATAACAACTAATGAATACTACTACTGCTACTACTACTACTACTACTACTAATACTAATACTACTAATACTACTACTACTACTAATATTAATATTAATACTATTAATACAAATACTAATACTAACAATACTACTAATAATTATAATCATCATCATAATAATGAAACATAAATAATAATAATAAAATAATAAAACAATTTGGAGTCCAGTAAAATATTTATCAAATAAAGCCGGAGAGAAAAAAAAAAGAAGGAAAAAATTTTTTAAATAAAAAAAGAAGGAAAAGGCCATTTCCAACCATTAAAATTAGTCTCACTTATCCGTTCCTCGCCAAAATTCCCGAAAAAAAAGTGCTTCCAATGATTTTAGTAGATATAGCTAAAGGGTAAAAATGAATCCTTTGGCCTCGAGGGTTGTCTTTCATCGTTGTTTGAATTAA
>CM042141.1:126925356-126930356 GCA_023376005.1 Doryteuthis pealeii
CGACTAGGTTTCTTTTCACAGATTTTATCATGCCAATAAAAGCACTGACTGTGCACTGGGTTGTTGGTATTTACCCAACAAAATCAGGGTTAAATAATTATTTGATGTTATTGATTTCCAATATTATTGTTTAATTTGTTAAGATTTTTTTACATATAAGGTGTGTGCTAGATACTCGCTCTTACTTATAGACTATGCGAGATCATGTGATCTATTCCTTGGCCAATCACTGGCAGTACTCTGAGGCTGATACAATACTTAACCCACCCTACTGGTCATAATACTGCAACATTCATGGACGACGGACATAGGATTAAATCACTGGACCTTTACCAATACGCAGGGTAGGACTTATACGCTTACCAAAGGATACCATAACATAGGACTTTCTTTAAGCTCTTTTCAACTGGCCAAGGATGTCACTTAAAAAGTTTGCATAATTATCAAACGCATTAAAAGTAATCCTGCGTATAATTTTATACAGAAATCAATTAAAATGAAATGAAGATAAGTGTATTTTATATGCGTTCTTATTTAGTACTGTTAGTCTTTTTAAATTTTTATGATGTTCTATTGCAACGTAGATAATTGCGCTCGGAGGGTACATATTTTTGTTAGTATATATGTATTTACCGAGCTGCTCCGCACAAGCAGGATGTGATAAATGATCAGTTTACTTAGTGGAATTTAACAGGTTTGAATTCAGAGTTTCCCTTCTCCTAGACTGGTCGCCTAACCAAAGTTAAAGAGTTCAGTCTCCCCTAGTATTTACTCATAGCTGAACATATTTGGATTTATACCTTTCCAAATGATATTAACGCTATGTGAAATGTAATCAACTTCGTCCAGGATTTGAACTTGTCTCGCCGTTTTCATTCCCTACGATGGTAACCATTATACAACGCGACACACTCATTCTTTCTCTCTCTCTCTCTCTCTCTCTCTCTCTATATATATATATATATATATATATATATATATAGAGAGAGAGAGAGAGAGAGAGACAGACAGACAGACAGACAGAGACAGAGACAGACAGAGAGACAGAGACAGAGAGACAGAGAGAGACAGAGAGACAGATAGACAGAGAGAGAGAGAGACAGAGACAGAGAGACACAGACAAAGAGAGACAGAGATCCAGAGACAGAGACAGGAACAGGGACAAACAGACAGACTGACAGATAGAGACTAAGGGAGAGTGAGACAGAGACAGAGACAGAGACTGGGAGAAAGACAGAAACATAAAGAGACAGACTGAGACAGAGAGAGGAGGGAAGAAGAGAGACAGTGGAGAGATGAGTGAAGACAGGATGTATGTCTTCGTCGTTCTTATATATGGCTCAGGTGGGTTTTAATTTTCTGAGAGTCTTTATTGTATTTTTAACAGAAAGAAAAGAATATTTACTAAAGAAAAGAAAGCCATTTTATTTTTCAAAAGCCAGACCCAGATTGTTTTTGTTTTACACCCCCACATCCAATCCAATAAATAAATAGTGAATGTCGTAGAATCACTCCAGATGTTTGCAATTATAATTAGCGTCTCTTTAAAGCACTTCTTTGGAAATTCTGTTTTTTTTTTTGTCAACTCTCTGGCCCGTAGCAGTTTATTCTGGAAAGTCCAGAAGTAAAGGGAGATAAACCGTTTTGTTTTCAATACAAATGTGGGAGGCGGTTTCAAAGAAGTTTCGTTGGTTTAGAAGAACAATTAAGTTCTACACAATTTCGTTCTGCAATCATTAAACCAGTAAAATCTTGTTGACAATACTCGTCGGTCACACAGAACAATAAAAACTCCAACGACAAAATTACCAGCTACGCTTGAAGCAAAGTCTTTCATCCTATCGAAACCAGCATGTTCATCATTTTCATTTTCTTATCTTTATGACAATGTTTCGACCGCTGTATCCTTCGGCACTTTTCGAGTATCTGTCATTTTCAGGGAATTACTGCATGTGACAAACAGGGAATAAAAACAAAATGCTTCAACGAATCAAATAAAAGAATCCGTTCGAAATTCCCGGCAGGTGGCCGAATGCTACAGACACCTGAAGAAGGCCGGAAGGTACCGCGGCCGAAACGCTGCAATAGAAGGACAAAGGTCAGGTAAACTGGTTGGAAAGGATTAGTGCACAATAAAAGGAAGATTTCGTCTCGGAAATTTTGACTGAATGTGCCGTAATGTGGAAGATGTTGTTTTCGTTAGGGATTGTGAAAATGAAATGGTTTTCTTTGTTAGTTATAATGCCGGCTTACCTTTCTATGATTGGTCACTTGGATTGGCGTAAGGGTTAGCGAGCTAGGCTTGCTGACACTGTTTATAGAGTTCGATTCTCACTTCTGCAAAATTTTAAAAAAAATGCTTACGTGCGCGAGTTAACATTTTTGCAATATTGGATTAATGTAAGTGTTAGCGATCTAGGCTTGCAGATTATGGCTAGAGAGTTCGATATTCATTTCTGGTGTCCTGCCAAGTTAAGCTACGCTTTGAAAAAATGATTATTAGGGGAAGCCAAGTTTTCTAATATTGAAATGGTATAAAGGTTAGCGAGTTAGGATTGTGTTACATAATCTATGCGGTTGCATAAGATTATTGTCAATCCCCTGTATTTCTAAAGGGATGGCCCTTTTCATATCACGGGCGGGACTTTCCATGGAATAGTACAGAAAGCCCGCGAAATACATGAAGTCACGTGGGACCTGGTTGGGTCCTCAGTTTCAGTTTGGACGTCGGGCAGAGATGTACTGCCTTAACTGGAACTCACTGCATACGCGCGCTATGTTAGTCTATGTTTAGTTACGTGAAATGTTTAGTTAAGTAAATAAAAGCTTAAGAAAATAACACGGTTTTGTGATTAATGAATGTCTTGGTAACAAGACTGATCAAAAGAAGAAATGAGTTAAGTGCGACCGACCACCAAAAAGAAGTCCAATGTTAAAAGAGACGCTAGAAGAATTTAAGATGTCAAAGACGCCAGAAGAAGAATAGAAGAAAGTAAGTAAAGAAGGGTATGCAACAATTGTAGACAATGGTTAGAGAATTCGATACTCACTTCTTGTGCCTTGTCAAATTAACCTAATCTTTAAAAGTTTTTTTACTAGGGAAAGTCAACATTTTTCCCAAATTAGATTGGTGTAAGAGTTAACGTGTTAGGCTTGTAGACCATGGCTAGAGAGTTCGATTCCCACGTATGGTGTCCTGCCAAATTAAGCTTTAAAAATGATTGCAAGAGAAAGTCTAAGTTTTGCAATATTGAATTCGTTCAAGGGTTACCGAGCCAAGGTTGCAGATGATGTTTAGGGGGGTCGATTCTTTACTTCTGGTAAATAGTAGGACAGACAGGGATGCGTGTGGTGGTGTAATGGTTACATCGTAGGAAATGAACACAACGGAACAAGTTAAAATCCTGGACAAGGCTGTTTGCATTTCACATAGCACTAATGCCCTTGGGAAAGGTATGAAATCAACTATTCTCCCTCCAGCTATGTGTAAATAGTAGGACAGAGAGTGATCTTTAACCTTGGATAGACAACCAATCTTGGAGAAAGAAACCTCTGAATTCAAAACCTGTTAAACTCTGCTTGAGAAATTGAGCTTGTGTCACAGCCAGTTCTTGCAGAGAGGTTGGTAAATATCTTTAAGACAGCACAGGCTAAGCTTTAAAAATGATTACTAGAAAGAGTGAAAGTTTTGCAATATTGAATTGGTACAAGGGTTAGCGAGCATGGCTTGCAGATCATGATTAGAGAGTTCGATTCTCACTTCTTTGCCTGGGAAAGAATAGGCGTTTAACAATTAAACATATAGCTTTCAGTTTTCTTTAAAAGATGCTGTTAACATCTGAGATCATGACTGAGAATTGATCAAGTTATTAGATTGTGAAATTATATTGATTTTTCAATGACTAATCTGTAAAGAACGAGCTACTTGATCGATGACTGGTGTTCGAACTTTCTTACTACTACGTCACAGTCCAGCACGTTAGCCATGGGACCCCCCTCTATGTTTTTTTTTTTTTTTTTTTTTTTGATATAGTAATTTCATTCGCTAGAAAAGAAACATGTATGTATCAAACATAGAATTTTCAATTATATCTACAACATGCTATTAAAATCTGAGATAATCAGAACGAGAAATTATCAAATTATTAGATTATAAAATTATAGCTTGTACATCTCAATATATGTAAACGTTTTTGGAACACCCTGTATATATCTTGCTTTAATATCTATTAATAATAGAGATTCAGTCTCTGTTTGTCTGTAACCAAAATTACGTCACATTTATTTCAAGAATAAAGTAAGTTTATCAATGATTATCTAATTTATAGTCAGTATCATTACTATACCAATAGAAATTCAATTATTTGTCAGATTTTCACGAAAATTTATTATAAGTGATACTTATTCACTTTTAGTTGAATTTATGTTTAAAATAGTTTTTTCCTAAAATATATTATGGGAAATATTTTTTACTAGGTCAATTTTATGAAATCCTAACAAAATATATTTTCTCTACGATCTTTAAATTGTTCTGTAAAGATAACTGTCTGAATGATTAAATCAGAATGTTTAAAAACGTTTTGAAGGTCCCAAATGTCGCAAAACAAAAAATATCTCAATGGAGTGGGATGAATATAATATTCTTTTTTTATGATATCTTTTTTTCAGCTAGTATATTAGGTCTGAGACCTGTCAGCTATTCCTTATAAATATTCATTTTAAATCCACAGAATATTTATAATCATTCCACAGATTATCCAACTTTGCCTTGAAGGAGTTTAGAGATGGGGCATTCACTACTGATGAAGGTAGTTTATTCCATGTATTCACCACTCTGTAGTTAAATTAATTTTGTCTTGCGTTTGCTTTACAAGATTTTTTAAGGAGTTTTAGTGTCCCCTTGTATTGATATTTTGAGCAATGTTTAGTAGGTCAGAGTTCGTTAAATAAAAACCATACGTTATTTGTAGGTCTCAATCATATCCCCTCTCATACGTCGT
>CM042141.1:126932856-126938110 GCA_023376005.1 Doryteuthis pealeii
ATATATATATATATACGAGGGAGATTTAAAAAATTATCTGCACTCTTTGTGATGAGATGCACACAAACTGCGATGCTTTCTGGGGCTGCTGTTCTATCTCCCATTTTCTGGCTCTCTTTGTTGTCGACGTTACTCTTCTGTCCGCCTCGCTACTCTTCCTGCGTTAAGGCACCAGGCCGCTCGATTTTCTGCGTCTGCACACCCCACGTGTTTGTTTTCAATAATTAATTATTTGACCATTTAAACAACAGCAGTTACTGTTAAACACCTGAGTTCTTTGTTTATCAAAATGACTTAGTCGTCATTAAATCCCCAAAAAGGATTGATACGCCGTAAAACAAAACAAAAAAGCATAAACATCTAAATAAAAAGATACCTAAGATATATATTTGACCAAAACAGTTACAGTTTAAAACAAATTGCGATATCCAATACTGTTGTTTGTCGATGTGTTTGTCGATGTTTTTTTTTGTTTTTTTGTTGAAATAAATCAAAGGCCTGTAACATTACATCCTTGTGGTTCGTCTTTCTTTCTTTTTTTATTTTTTTTATTTTTGTTGTCAGTGGTAACTTGTGTCAAAACAAAGAGTCGAACATAAACTGTTTTTGTGTTTGCCAGTATAAAGTTTATTTTCGCCGTAGATTGCTAACTGGTTTCAAGTCCAATGTTAAACTATTCTTAATAAATTAATTGCTAAATTATTGAAATACTTTCCATTCAATAACAGAAGGAAAGTCGGCAGAGTGGTATGTTGTCGGTATCAGCCGGTCAGTGAGGGAATCTGTCCCCTTTTCAGTAAGCTGATTGTCTTTGCATCTGAGACGTAGCGCCATATCTAACATAAGCTCCCCCACTTTATCGCGTACATCCGAGCTGATCTACTCATACAATGAGTTTGTGAGTAGCTTGTATGGAATTCGGAACCTTATGGTCCACAAGACAGATGCTCTACCAACTGAGCTAAGCCAGAGTTTAATTCTTGATGGTTTATTAATATTTGTATATTCTATTCAGAGATTCGATAATATATTTTTAATTATGTTTTTAAGAATTTTGTTTCGTGTCGCCTTTAATATTAAGAGAAGTTGATTATGTAGATGTGTCCAGGAGCATTCATTCATTCTTTGTTTGCAAGATTTGAAAAGAGAACAAATAGTTATTATCTTTCTAGTTTTTCATTCTATCTTTCTTGGACTTCTCTTTTTTTTCTTCGTATTTCTTGAACTTTCTTTGCAAACAAGGCATGGATCTTTCAAATTCGAAGAAGAGAACCACACACACACACACACACGCAAGGGTGCTTTCAATTCTTATCCCCACAGCTGCGATCTCTTTACTTTACACATCTCTTCTCTCCGCCAAGCTGCAAACGAATCTGTAGTTTTCTTCGCTCCCAGCTCAGAAAATCGCAGATATCTTAATGTATACGAACAACAATGGCGGACAGATTCAATGAATTATTGATACAATGCACTTTGGTGATGCGTTAGGTTCTTCCCGTTGCTAAAAATGGGGGAGAAATTTTTTTTTTTTCAAAAACAAAATTATAAATGAGGAATATTCAAAGACACTCCTGATAAATAAAAATAGATAAATAAATAAGTTAATAAATAAATAAAAATCAAGAAATTAAAAATAGAATAAAAGAGGAGAAGAGAACAGAAACTTATTGGAGTAATGTTTTTGTTTTATTTAATTCATTTATCTTTATTTCACACACACACACACACACACACACACACACACACACACATATATAATATATATAAATATATATATATGCGTGTGTATATATATATATCTCGATATATTATATCTACTATCTATCCATCTCTCTCTCTCTCTATCTATATATATATATAATATATATATATATATATATATATATTATATATATATATATATATAATTTTTTTTTAACTAAAATTATGGATATGTCAAACGAAAATACGGTGCCAGGAATAAGATTTCCAGAATTTATTTAATTCTATTTTCAGATTTTTTTTGTTGTTTTTCTTTGTTTGTTTGTTTGTTTTTACATTTATAGGATGACGTTTTTGAGTTCTTTAGCGATAGAAAAGGGTTAAGATCTGAAGAATATGGAATTTTTTAAAAATCCGTTTTTCTTATAGAACGGAAACTATTTTGAAAAAAAGTTATATACAAGCCTGGATATAATATGTATTTATACAAAATATAATAAACCTCAACAAATGGATTTGTTTATTTTTTTTGTTTATTGTGTTTAGTTGTTGTTGTTTTGTTTTTTCGGGTTTTTTTTTTGTTCGCTTATAATGAATTAAATGTACAAGTTGTGATATACACAATCTTTCTCTTTAGTAAAAAAACCAAAAAAAAAAAACGGATCTTCTCGCATTTTATTCATTTATTTTTTCATGAATTATTTACCGAATCTGGTAACCTTATTTGCATTCACTTAAGACCTTACGGTTCTTTCCAAATCGAACATCCTCCCCCACATCTTTCCTCAACAAAAAAGCTTTTCGACTCATGAAGCATCAAACATTACATGTATTCTTCATTCGAATATCAAATTATTTCTCGGTTCCGAAGACTTTCACAGTTTCTTGCAATCGAGCAACAATGTCACTAAAGGATTCTACCAGATTGATCTTGATAATTCACTGGAGCCATAACCATATTGTCG
Source organism: Doryteuthis pealeii (assembly GCA_023376005.1). Taxonomy (NCBI): domain Eukaryota; kingdom Metazoa; phylum Mollusca; class Cephalopoda; order Myopsida; family Loliginidae; genus Doryteuthis; species Doryteuthis pealeii. The sequence goes on from CM042141.1 coordinate 126,935,526, forward strand.
TCATGGGAATGCTACTCATGGAGCGTGTCTTGAGCAAGAATAGTGGAGCCTATACCACTCCAGGTTGCCAATGTTACAAGGAAGCACTACCCGATTGACCTCTCTAAATCACTTGCTGGAGCCATACACTTATTTTCGTCGTGCGGATGCTACTCATACAGCGTGTCTTGGAGAGAAATAGCTTGGTGTTGTCCCACATCCCTTTCCTTCTTTGAATTCATAATTTTCCCTTCTCTCAGACAAAACAACCGACAAGGCATATCGCATAACCTGGTTAGATCGTTTGTTAAGTATCTGGTCGGCATCCTTAGTTCCAGATGTAATAATTAAGTAAGCAACGCCAATAACAATCCGGTGTTAGGGTATTCTTTGGGTATAGTCCGTCGTCCCAAGATAATCCAAGTATCAAATGAATAACTCAGAATATTGGCCTCTATTAATACAGCAGAAGCGCAGCAGACAGTGCCTGTGATTTGGACATAATAAAGTCGCCTTTTCGGTGGTCACGTGGTAGTCAAACAGGTCCATAATTTAGAGAAGTGATCTCATTTGCCTGCAATGCCCTTAAGTATCTGAGAAAAACAAGTCACTCGTAAGGGGTCTTATCTCATGTATGCGTAACTTTGGGAAGTGATAGCACTGACTGTACTGATTCCATCTATAGGTCTACAAGTGGTTTGAATTCAGAGTTTTCCTTTTCCTTGGCCGATTGCCATACCGAGGTCAAAGAAAACAGTATTTATCGATAACTGGAGGTAAACAGTTCAATCAATACATTTCCCCAAGAGTATGTGAAACGCGAACAGCCCCGTTCACCATTTGAAGTTAGCCGAGTCCATTTTTATTTGAAAATTCGACGTTACTAAATTTTGAATATTTCTAACTGAAACTTTGGGATCACTTTCAAAAAAGGCATAATAAATGAGAAGAAACATCATATAGAATATTTATAAATTTATTTAATATTATAGTCAAAGGAGGACCACCAGCACTCGATTGAAATCCTGGAGGCTAAGAGCCCTCGGAGAAAGAATTAAATCCCATCTATTCCCTCTCCCAAAAAGCCAATGACAAAACTTTAAAAAAAACAACAACACTAAAATTCAAACTTCCCTACGAGAGTATCTTAATATTGAGCTAAAAAACGACTGATCACGATTTTTAGACGCTGTCGCTAAAGATATGGAGAACGTAAGAAATGGTCCTTGGAGACCTAAGTTAAAAAAAACGGGGCTACGAGGATTTGTTTTTTACATTCTCCCATAGAGCTAATATCTTGAAATGTATTGAGTCAAAATCTTAATTCGCACCACACAAGAAAAACAGTTGGAAATTAACCTCCGATCACCTATCAGGGGTAAATAAGCACAATGGCAAATGAAACTCTTTTAGATCAATTGATATAGCAAACTAGTTCCAGCAAAGAAGGGGAAAATATATCTTGAATTCAAAACTAAAAAGGATCGCGTTCAGTTAAGAAACCACTCACTAGAGCCTTTTGATTCTAAGAGAGAGTTTATAATTATTCTCAGATAATCAAGATTGAAGTTGTCGAACGATCGATTAAAAACAAACGATAACGGCAAGCTTTTTATATATACACAGGGTGATTAAAAGAAATTACTACTCATGGTGTTTTTTTTTGATATGATTTTAAAGTCTCACACCTAATTGCACACATCCCCTGCTAAAAACATTCTGAGAAAATCTTCAGCGGCGATTAAAAAATTACGACACATATAGCTAGTGAAAAAAGAGTTAGATTAAGACAGTCTAAAGTGACAGTTATCTCTAGAACTGCCAGGTTCAATCCGTCGGGGGCAGCAGTCAACATAGAAATAATAATTAACAACGGCTTAAACACCAAACACCTACTCCTCCCCACAGCTATGTATTTAAGCGGAATGTTGATAAGGAACCCCCGGTGGACTGAATAAAGGGTTAGTTCAAAGTTCCGTGATGGCTCCCAGATTACGACGAAGAAAGTTTCCGATTACCGACAAAAAAAGAAGGTTACCCCCCGAGTTCCGAGAAAGTTCCACCACGAGTCGAGAAGGAAAATACCCCTGGAAAGGCCTGGAGGACACAACTCCGGCTGAAACGGTTGTAATAGAAATAACAATGAAAAGATGAGGACAAATTGTCCGAAATCCACAAATAATACTAACTAACATCAAGCCTCATGTCAAAAAAGTCCGAGAAAATAGATTTAAAAAAATAGTCATATTCCTGGAGGATCTTGAGACAGAAATTGATTTATTGGAACAGTAACCGTTGGAAGATTGAAAAAAATGTGCTGACAGAAATGGGGAACTGTGCTTGAAATTAAAATATATCGAAAGGTACTCTCCATAAGAAGCATTAATATTTTTCTTAAAATGCCAATATCTCATAATAAGATAAAAGCGATATTCTTTTCAAGCTGTAAGCACGGTGGTATCCGTGTGGTTGCTACTTGGGCAATAGGGCTTTATGTCACCACTTGTACTATACACAAGGCTTAAGAAGGAAAAAGCCTAGATGGGACGCATTCATATGAATTAACGATGGGATTCTCTGTTGTAACTGTGTCTTGAACGATCTGG
>CM042141.1:126938210-126945710 GCA_023376005.1 Doryteuthis pealeii
TATATATATAATATATATAATATATTATGCTCCCCCATCCCTAGGGTTGAGCACGTCTGGGGGCTTGCTGACGGCCGCCAACTCAAGCGTAAAGCAACGCTCTTCTAAGGAATGGAGACTTTTGGACGGCCTTTACACGCAAACGATATGTGTATTTAAAAACGTTAAAATCCCCCTTCCCATTCTGTAAGTGAAGACAGTCTTAATGGTTACGCCCCGGACTGACAACCCAGCCGATCGGATTTCACTTTCCGGGCTGTAGGTAGCTTACAAAAATGTCTAGCCACACTGAGGAGACTTGATAAGTCGAAACACGTGTCTGGTGGTGACCCTATATATTATATATTATATATATTCATGTTCATTTGACTTAAGTTTAATTGAAACTTTACAAACGTTAGTTGTAAATAAATAAATAAAAAGAGAAAATGAAAATCATCTGCCGTTTTTTTTTGCGTCACTTTTTCTTTTTATTTAACAGCAGATGTTTATGGGTACGTGGGTATTGAGAGGAAACTTATTACCAATCAATGCCGAAACCTGTATACTCCCGCCAATTATTGACTTTTCTCCTGCTGACGGCTGGAAACAAACATGTTAACAAGATTGTATCTTTCATGTAAGTCATATCTCTTGACATGATCTACCTATTTCACCGATCATTTCTCCGACCATTATAAGGTGTTTTCGGATGTGTCCATTAGCAAGCCTCTGAATTCCAGCAATTGCCTGAGTAAAGTTGCTGTCACTCTGACTAAGCCTGATGTAAAAAAAACTCTAAGGGAGTGAAAGAATAATAATAATAATAATAATAATAATAATAAAATAATAATAATAATAATAATAATTCCTTGTGATTTTTCCTATTAGCGTTGGCTGCTAGTCATTCACTGGAGTCTGAGGGACAGCAAGTCTCATCATGTATCCAGGATTCATCACAGTATTCTAGCCAATATTAACAATGCTGCTATTTGATAGTCTAAATTTTTCCTCTGACTTCTAATTCGTCTAGTCTGTTTTCCAAATCCTAGGTGACCGTTCTAACGGCACCAACTACAACTGGTCCCACCTTCACCCTCATAATCCACAGTCCGTTTCAGTTCTCTGGCAAGGTCCTAGTTTTTGTCTATCTTTTCGCTTTCCTTAATTTTCACTCTGTGGTCCGCCGGGTCTGTGGTCTTGATGGTCTCAATTCTTCCTCTGATCTCCATTTTCCATTCTCTTTAACAGGTTCTTGGGGACTGTTCCGAGTGCTCCAACAACAATAGGTATCACAACATTAATTTCCACGGCTTACACCGCTCTCTAGCAAGATCCAGGTTTTGTCTATCTTTTTTCTTTTTTTTTTTTTTTGTTTATTTTCATAATAAAAATTGGTTCTCTTCACACTAAAGTCCCTTCTATTTCATTTACATTCAGACTATTTTCCTTTTCACTTTGGGTGAATAATTCACTGTTTGAAGATGTACTGGTCTAGTCGAATGAGAATTGTTGTATTGATTTGGGTGTAAGCCGCTAGAATTGTACGCTTAACGCCCGGATTCAACTTACTTATTCGCATGGGACGATTGATTGAATTTGGAAACAGAAATAAACATTCAAACGTCTGCTGGCTTATATTTAAAACTAAGAAAGAAATCAGAATTGACAAATGAATACAATATAAATTGATTGCCAACCCCCCACGCTTTATTTTTATCAATAAAATCAGAACGAGTATTATCACAAATATTAAGGGTACGTTACATCCGGGAATTTTCACTGTTAATTTCAATCTTTGAAACAAAATTTGCCTGATGAAGACCCCAGATTCTAAAAGAATTGATAGCTGGATAAACTGTTTATTATGAGAACTATCGAAATAGAAGAATTTTCATGTGTATCGATATCTCCTTCTCTTTGATTTTCAATCCGATATTCAGCGAATCGGTTACATTTCCAACTTTTCTTTCTTTTGTTTCCAATACTGTAATTATCCGTGTATAACACGTACGCCTCCACATTTTAAGGCTAAAAGTTGGTGGGGGCGTATTATAGACAAGAACAAACAATCCACGACACTACTGAGGTCGTTTTATTAACTCAATGTTTTAATTAACTCAATGCTTTGATGTTATTTAGAGATGAATATTGCTTTGACAAATGAAATAAATTTTAGCTTGGTAGTTAGGTAAGCCTCTTTTAGATATCAGAATAGATATCAACAATTATAAACCCACCAGTCTCACTATTTCCACAGATTTGTTGTTTACCAACTCTCTTTTCCAATTCCTCGGGAGTGCTCTAAGTACTCCAATTATTACTGGCATCACTGTCGACTTCATGGATTATGTTATTTTTGTTTTATTTTAGATTGGGGGGGTCCTAAAAAATTCGATCGGCCTTTATATGAATAAAAAAATTGGTTTGGTTTGTTGGATCTTACGGCATGTCAACCATTGTTGGGTTATTTTATATGAATTTTGTTCTATTCACGCTTGATGGTTATTCAATATTTTAATTCCAATTTTTAACACATTTTTAAAAACTCATATTTTTCTATTTAACCCATAGATAGAATCCTAATAGGTACTCCCACTCCGGTTCAGAGTGGAACTGGAAGTAATGGCGATGAAGGGATAGTCCACTCTTCCCAAGACGCTAAGACCCTCAGCCTCCAAGCACATATATGATAAAAAAAGGTTGGGCGTTAACATAAAGGCAATAAGGTTAGGACAATAATATCAGTGCTAAGGTTTGACGTGACTATCCGAAGGATTCGAGGGGATCTCTTCGACCGCCTATCTTGCCTAAATAAGTTCTAAAATGGAGTGTTGAATATCATGGATTGTACAGCCACCAGGATTCCGTCCTTAATCATCACGGGTCACCACCTATAGACAACAGGTGGCCCCATTGGGGGGAGGGTTTTTACCCCTCTTTAAAGGTGCAGTCGATGTATTCGACTGCCGCAAAAGGTTTGATATGCCGTTAACCAAAAACAACTATACCAAATTAAACCAAAAAAGTCTCTTCAGACGTAGAATCGTGATTCGAGATAATCTGCTAACTGGTTCTTGTTGCTTGCAAATAAATTGAATTATATCGATTTATTGATTTTTATAATTCATTGAAAGGTAATTGATTTATTGAATATAGAATTTCCCGAATTCAAATTTGAGAAGAAGAAAAAATAAAAATAATTATTTAAAAGAAATACGTTTTATAACAAAACTACAGTTCAATTATTCTAATAGCTGTGAAATATTTTCGATTTGTTATCGGACAGACAATGATATTCTATTGATGACGAAAGAAGAAGAAGAAGAAGAAGAAGAAGAAGAAGAAGAAGAAGAAGAAGAAGAAGAAGAAGAAGAACAAGGGAAAGAAGAAGAAGAAGAAGAAAGAAGAGAAGAAGAAGAAGAAGAAGAAGAAGAAAGAAGAAGAAGAAAAAGAGAAGAAGAAGAGAAGAAACACAGGGGAAGAAGAAAGAAGAGAAGAAGAAGAAGAAGAAGAAAAGAAGAAGAAGAAGAAGAGAAGAAGAAGAAGAAGAAGAAGAAGAAGAAGAAGAAGAAGAAGAAGAAGAAGAAAGGAAGAAACACAAGAAGAAGAAACACAGGGGAAGAAGAAGAAGAAGAAGAAGAAGAAGAAGAAGAAGAAGAAGAAGAAGAAGAAATAACACAAAGAAGAAGAAGAAGAAGAAAAGAACAAGGAAGAAGAAGAAGAAGAAGAAGAAGAAGAAAGAAGAAGAAAGAAGAAGAAGAAGAAGAAGAAGAAAGAAAAGAAGAAGAAGAAGAAGAAGAAGAAGAAGAAGAAAGAAGAAGAAGAAGAAGAAGAAAGAAGAAGAAGAAGACGAAATAACACAAGAAGAAGAAGAAGAACAACAACAACAACAACGACAACAACCACAGCAGCAGCAGCAGCAGCAACAGCAAGAAGCAGCTACGATATTTAAACAAATAACAATCGGTGAATAACAACTTTTCATCAATATTTTTATCATTAATAAATATAACGTATTTTGTTTATTGGTTTCATTAATTAACATCTGAAGTTTCGACAAATTATTGATTTCTGTTAAGGATCATTTGACCAGATATATTGGGTCAAGTATCATCACCATCAACATCATCATCATCAATCGTGCCATGACACTTATCTTGCCACGTGACCCTATCGGCTATTGCTCCTGCATGTAATCTGCGCGGCATCCAGTATCTGCACAGATTCGGGGAGTGCGAAACAGCTCTTCATTGTCATGACTCCCAGCTCCACTCGGACCCGGAGTTGACGTAACTGACAGGATCTCATCTACGGGTCGAACAGACCTGTTTAAAAATTATGCGTATTCGATAAGGCCGTGGGGAAATTTAAAAAAAAATCTTAACAATCAACTCCCATAATGTGTATATACGAACGTACAACGAATGCAATTATTCCCTGTCCCATTCTGACTCACAGTGGTAGTATCTGTTAGGATACGATGTACGGGTCGAATAGACATGTTAAAAAATTAATCGTATTCGGAAAGGCTGTATGCAAAAAAAAAGGCACTCAACAAACAACTACCAAATAAATGTAAATACGAATATACAACGAACACAATTTCCTAACATCTAGGTATAAAATAACCCTTAACGTGTTGACAGCCTACTAAAATAATTAGGGGGAAGTCTTACTCCTCTTACAGGAGATGCAGCTAGAGTATACTTAGACTCACCATCGACAATGTACTTATCTTTATAGTTGTATACATTATGAGGGAACACACACATACACACACGCACGCAAATATATATATATATATATATATATATATATATATATGTTGTAGATTTTGCGTACACCATTCCAACGTACCGGACAAGCAGCCATAGATCACTACTACAATTCACGGTCAGGAAGAAGGGACGTGACAGTCCTGAAAATTCACCACTCGTCTAAATAAAAGAAACCAAAAAAAAAAAAAAAAAACTACAGAGTTTTCTGATATTTATTCCTTAACTAACATATTATGGTAACAATAATTAACATAATTATGTACGTTAATGCTTTATATATATATATATATATATATATATATATATATATAATAATATATATATATAATTTTACTGAAAATCATTTTCGGTGAAACCCGATTGAGTGTACTTTTGTTCAGACTATAGATTAATAGAGATAAAATTACTGACAAGTATCAAGCATCAAACGAACGAGATAGAGATAGATAGAGAGAGACAGACTGACAGACAGAGACAGAGACAGAGAGAGAGAGAGAGAGAGAGAGAGGGGGGGAGTGAGAGTAAGAGAAGTGTCCAAATGCATGTACATGTATTAGAGTTGTTTTCTAACTTATGTTAAACCGACTCGATGCACGTATTGAGCACTTTTCAATATTGTTTCGTTTTAGCTACTCATTCTTTTGCCGCATTTTTTCGGCGTAGTCAATATTTTATTCGGTCGTATATTGTTTTGTTTTTTTTCTTTCATTTTCCAATATATATATATTATATATATATATATATATATATATATATATATATATATATGCATCCCCTTACGCAACATCAGGTACTGTAAGTATCACGGGTCAGTTGCTTATAAAAATGACTTGATTTGGCATTAAATAAACCGAAAAATGTTGATATGCCGTAAGACAAAAAACGACCAACCAACCAACCAACCAATATATATATATATATATATATATGTGTGGTGTGTGTGTGTGTTGTGTGTGTGTGTATAAACACACACATATATATATAATATATTATATGCATATATATGCATATATATTTGCATATATACATATATATAATTTATATATATATATGTATACAGCAATATATATATATATATATATATATATATATATATAGCTTTGGCTATGACCAATTGAATACGATTCCATTGCTCTTACTTTGAAAATATTCTCATAAAAGCTGCTCACCTCCCAACTTTAAATCAATCATTCACAGACATATTCTAGATACTTCCATTAAGATTATTCTATTTACAAATAGAGGGACATACGTAATTTAGATATTGATAATTCTTGAAAATATTAATGCAAACATTTTCTTATTTACTTGCTGCTGAAAAGCGGCCATTACATTCTTTTCGAATAGTTAAAACAATCATTTTATAAATCATGTCTTTTAGAATCGGATAAGCGATTTAAAAGACTCAATTTAGTAGATTGTCGAATATTTACTTAGCGGTGAATGTACTTTTTTAGGAAAAAAATAGTAAAGCCTGCAAGGGGTGGGTGTCGGTCGGTGGTGGAGCGGACGTATGTCGTGCAACGTTTGGGGAAGCAATGCCGAGCTATTTTGTAAATATGAATCGAACAAAGACGTACAATTTGAGAATCGATTTAGAGCTAAATATCGAATGCGATTTCATTTCCCTCTCGAAAATAAGCTTAAAAATAAAAAATAAAAAATAGAATAAACTTAAGCCAAACATAAATTGATAAATGATGGATTGCATTTTTTTTAGTAGTAAAGATAGAGGGGCATGAAATATGGATTTAATTATGGTCAAGTGTTAGATGACACAAAAGAAATTTGTTGGTATGTCTACATTTAGAAACTAGTTCACTTTATTTGTCCAGCAAATTTTCATCAGTATTTTGTAGAATTCAGAATTTTTCTTCAGCAGTTATGTTGACCACCTTTATATACTTTGAGCTTTTTTAACAAGCTCCAATTTTTAAAGGAGTTTGCGTGTTATATCTTTTATCAGCCATACGTGTTTAGATACTATGGTACTGTTATAATAATATCTGCTACCGAAGCTGGTTGTGATTGGACCACCTATTTTTGCAATTTAGTTCGGTGGCACCGATATATGTTTTATAATCATTTGTATACAATTTTCCTGGTGGTTGCCTTGTATATATATATATATATATATATATATATATATATATATATATTAACAATGGAAAGGAGTAACCTACTCGAGTTTCATCAATTGATTCTTCAGGGTTACATCAGTTGAATTAATCGAGATTATTCGAAAACTCGATTAATTTAACTGATGTAACCCTGAAGAATCAATTGATGAAACTCGAGTAGGTTACTCCTTTCTATTGTTAAAATAAATTTTTGCTCTACATTGTATTGAGCACTTTGTATTTGTTTTTCTCAGTCTTAACCCCTGGATACTGTGCGCTTCCAACGATCGTACTCCTACCCACCGGTAAGCTACTACTTATACATTAACATATATAATATATATATATATATATATATATATATATATATATATATGGAGTTCAGTTTGATATTCAAATGTTCACTTGCATTGTCCATCTGGCTCTACCCGTTATAAATGGGACATTCCAATCTTATGTTGTTTTTTAAATACCTCCGATGATGATCTGTGAAGGGACTAAAACTACTTACAAACAAATCAGCCATGGAAAATTCATCAGCCACTTCCAGCTGGATATTGTGACATCCATTCGGTGATTTGAGAGGATTGAGAACAGAATTTTAGATAATACATATCTGC
>CM042141.1:126948210-126955710 GCA_023376005.1 Doryteuthis pealeii
GTATAAGATATAGCTGTATCCACAGCATATACATAGATGGACTTTGTCGTGATTATTTCAATCAAATTAAAATAATATATACTTAACAATGCTTCAAAAGCAAATTATCAAATACTATTCGAAACAGAACCATCATTTGGATTATATTACACACACACACACACCCACACACCCCCACACACACACATATATATATATATATATATATATATATATATATATATATATGAGTATAGATAAAAGGATATTAAAACACCACAAAATGCTGTTAAATTGAAAACATTTTATAACATATTCATAGCTGATATTGAACAATATTTCCATTTTATAAAAATCATCTTCAGAGCTTGTTTATACTCGCTGTTGTTAAGAGCGGAGACAAAAGTCATATGAGTTCAAAACAAAAAACTTGATGTTGCAAAAAATGACTTTTGTCTCCGCTCTTAACAACACGGAGTATAAACAAGCTCTGAAGATGATTTGTATAAAATCGAAATATTGTCCAATAACAGCTATGAATATGATATAAAATGTTTTCACCCCTCTGCAGAGGTGCAGTCGGTGTATTCTACATCTTCAGCCGACAGGGCGGAGTTTATCATCTTTGGAGGACCGGGGGACGGAGGACTTCGCAGTATAGAATATGGATGCTAATCTCACATCATACGGACGGTATATAAAGACTCTCCCTCCTGCTATGGGTAAATAGCAGGGTTGACTTTGGCTAGTTCTTTATTCATTATATGTCAAAAAGCCGAACTCTATCTTTGTTTTCTATGTATTCTTTCTCGCCTGAAACTCGTTTGCCTATCTCTTTTGCCTACTTGAATGTACATATTTACCAACTGCATGAGCAGGATGTTACACAAGATCAATTTGTTAGGCGGAGTTTCACAGGTTTGAATTCGGAGTTTTCTTTCACCTAGACTAGTTACCTAGCCACGGTTAAAGAGCCCAGTCTGCCCTGCTATTTACCAATAGCAGGAGGGAGAGCAGGTGGATATATTTCCCAATGGTATTAGCACTTTACGAAATGTATACAGCCTTATTTCCGGGAAATACTCCACACAATTAACGCGTGGACATTCCAGAACTAAAATATTTTTAAATATGACACCGTTGATTACTGACCCTCTACCACACAAGCGCTGAAGACTTGAGCTTATAATAGGATATTGAAAAGAAAAAAATATATCTACCCCTTTCATCCCCTTCGAGAAATGCTTCTTTTTCTATTTTAACGTCTATTGATATATGCCGACCCCCTAATCGATTGAATTCGATGCACCGTGAATATAACTGCGCAGATCAGCAGAAGAAAAAAAATGTTCGCTGTTATTCCAACAACTGAAGTTTATGCTCCAACGCAGAAAGAAAAAAATCTTTAAGTCTAAAGCAGCCAACCGTCTGCCCATGCTTCCAATGCTTGTAATATCGTTCTTGATATTTGTATCTGGCAGATGTTTGGTGGGAATTGATGTAATATTTGGAAACAGCGCCCCTACCCCTACACACGCACACCAAAAAGCTTTTATATTTCACACTGGCATACTTGTTGTCATGAATGACCGGATTATTTCAGCATGAATTGGCACTGCCACTTGTCTACGGGTTCAAATGGTGGCACCCGTTGTGCTGAAGCTTTGGGAATGCATGAGCATCGGTCAACTGAAATCATTTCAAATCACTCTGGTAAATATAAACAAAGAACGAAAACATTATTATAATGGAGATTGTGGGTTTGTCTGTCTGTAACCGAAACTATATTACTATACAAGTCACAGTTCCTTTAGTTATTTACATCATATTCTCCATGATTTTATTTTTATTTAAATATCAATTATTAATAAAATTGTTTTACATTACTTACACTGTTGACCATATCTACATACTAATAACATGCAATTGTATTTATATATACAACAAAATAGAGGTTTACAGTATGAATGGGAAGGCTAATTTGCATATTGATCTTTTAAAAATTGATTTTAATAAATATATGCTTAGTATTATTGATTTCTAATGTTTGGTTTTATCTTATTGAATATGAACAAAAATTTCTTCAATAAATCTTAAAATAAATCCATTAACAAGAAGAAATAACTGTAATATTATTTCTTACTTCCTATTAAACTAAACAGTTTAATTAGGAAAATTTACCAATGAAAGACGGGAATAACAGAAAATGATGGAAGAGTTAGTTTCAAAGTTGTTCTATTTTTCAATGATACCCCCTCTGTTCAAAATCTTTTTATCTACATTCTTATTCAGTTTCATTAGCCTTTCTAATTTAATATCATATTTTATTATAAAATTTAACTAAAATACTTGCACCCGGAGGGTGCATATATTTGCTAGTTGAAATAATGCCAAAGATATACAAGGTGTGTCAAAAAGTACCATGTTTAATGCTGTATTCATCAAGATAGAAATGAAGAATGAATGGAAAGTTTGTTTTTTTCAAAATGCAAGGTGTGTCAAAAAGTACAAAAAAATGTTTGATACTTTTTTGACACACCTTGTATATTGTTATAGATCATAACATTTATTCTTTGATTTAACCAAATTTACGATAGAAAATACACTTACGGTAAATCAGTCTGGTATTGTAGAAAAAATCTTAACAATACAAAATAAACAGAAAAAACCGTTTATCGTAAAATAAGTTACAAAAAATACCTGTACTTTATAGAATAAAAAAAACAATGTTTATGGTAAAAAAGAATTACAATAAAAATACCTTTATGATATTAAATAAACAAAACTGACAGTTCATCGTAAGAATAATGTCAAATAAAAATACCTTTACCAGTGATGCTGATAGCATTTTGATTTAGTGCGTCCTGAGACGCACATATTCTATTTGAATGAGTCCCCGGTATAATTCCTGGGTCCCAACTAAAGCCGTCTAACTCCTAACTTGTAACCTATCCTGTGTAATTCGTTTCTATGAAACTACTGAAATGTATTTATAGTTAGCTTGAACTGATGAGGGGAATAAAACCCTGGGACACATGGATACGATTTCACTGCGTTCTTTTAGATTTTTGTGCGTCAGGTATGCAGGAAGCGTATCTATCAGCATCTCTGCTTAAATAGAAAATAAACAAGAGTGACCGTTTATCGTAAAAATAGTTACAGTAAAGATGCCGTTACAATATGAAATAAACAAAGTAAACCCTTTATCGTAAAACAATATCTTATTATAATAGAGATTGTATGTTTGTCTGTCTGTAACCGAAACTATATTACTATACAAATCACAATTCCCTTCGTTATTTACATCATATTCTCCATGATTTTATTTTTATTTAAACCTCAATTATTGATAAAATTGTTTTACATCATTATGACTGTTGACCATATCTACATAGTATTTACCGCGTACCCCACTTGTACGGGTCAGGCACAAAGTCCCTATTAACGTGGGACCACCCACAAACCGAAGCTCATGGAGTGGCAGCTGAAAAATTGCGTCGATCCCGTCGACATTCCCTCAAGGGGCGCCTCAGGCACTGGCAATAAACCCAACCCTGCCCCTTTAATCGAGGGGCAGGTGTTGCCTGGGGGATGGCCCCCTGGGATCGACGCTATTAACTCGTAAAGATCCAGGGCCGAAGCCACTGGACCTCCGGTGTTGACCGGATCTACATGATATTTACCGCGTACCCCACTTTTACGGGTCAGCCACAAAGTCCCTATTAACGTGGGACCACCCACAAGCCGAAGCTCATGGAGTGGCAGGTGAAAAAAATTGCGTCGATCCCGTCGGCATTCCCCCCAAGGGGGCGCCTCAGGCGCTGGGCAATAAACCCAGCCCTGCCCCTTTAAATCAAGGGGGGCAGGTGTTGCCTGGGGGGATGGCCCCCTGGGATCGACGCTATTAACTTGTAAAGATCCAGGCCGAAGCCACTGGACCCCGGCGTTGACCCGGATCTACATACACAGATCATGCAATTGTATTTATATATACAACAAAATAGTGGATTACAGTGTGAATGGGAAGGCTAATTTGCATATAGATATTAAAAATTTTATTTTAATAAATATATGCTTAGTATTATTGATTTCTAATTATTTGGTTTTATCTTTTTGAATAAGAACAAAAATCTCGGGGATAAATCTTAAAATAAATCCATTAACAAGAAGAAATAACTAATATTATTCTTTACTTCCTATTTTAATTAAATAGTTAAATTAGGAAAATTTACCAATGAAAGAGGGGAGTAATGGAAAATTATGGAAGAGTTACTTTCAAAGTTGTTCTATTTTTCCAAATCTTTTTATCTGCATTCTTATTCAGTTTCATTAGCCTTTCTAATTTAACATATTTTATTATATTAAAACTTAAATACGTGCACCCGGAGGGTGCATATATTTGCTAGTCTATATAATAATGTTAGATTATTTCGTAAATCAAATCATTTTTCTTGATCAGAGGGAAATATTCAACTCATATTCGATGTTCTAATTACAGGTGTTAATTTGAAATGGACAGCATATTTATTTTGTTAAATAGTGGCAAAAATATGTCTTTTCCAAAAATTTCAAAAAATATTTACACTATTTGTCTGAATTACTTTAGGCGAGACTTGCTAATTTGTATTATATAGATCTTTCGGGGTATTGTCCTCATCTTTATTGCTATATACAATTATTTATGAGAAGTAAATACACAAGCGATGTGTTTATGATATGGCTATTTTTAGCCGACAATTTTTGGGAGAATATGTGCTTAATTGAAGTCGTACCTAATTTTGAAAGTTTATTAATTAATAATTAATTAATTAGGCGGGCATTCCTATTAAATGTAAGGGCTAAACAAATCGAGAAAAATCAATCTCTGTATGTACAATTCGGCCTATTAGGCCTCATCAGCAGAGCTATAGATAGAAAGACCGCCTTGTTTATATTTATATAAAGATTAACACTCCTACTCGGTTATCGTTAACAGAATGAGAACAATTTACTTCAATGATTCAAATAAAGGGTTCGGTTCAAAGTACCATAAAGGCTCCCGATTCCGATCTGAAGGCTTCCAAGTTCGATAAGATGTTTCTCGAGGTCGACAAGAAACACATGAAGAAGTCAAGCGGGTACAATGGACGAAAGAATAAATACGAGGACAACAGTCCAAAAAATCGAAATAACACATACTTTTACTAATCTAATTTATCAACCATTAGACGTTTCAGGTTCTTCCTTATCTATTTTTTAATTTGATTTCATAAAATTGAATAAATTGTCTGAAACATTTTTTAAAGTTTCCCTACGTGTAACCTTTGCAAAAACAGATCACTCCATTCATGATGATAATAATGATGATGATGATGATGATGATCATCATCATCAGATTGTGCCGACAGAAAAGATCCCATGACTCCTCTCTTCTCTCTCTCTCTCCTCTCTCTCTCTCTCTCTCTCTCTCTCTCTCTCGCCCATCGCTATCGGTCAATGTTGTAGGCAGGTCTACTCGTCCAGTATTTGAACTCGGATCACTGTGTCCATTTCCAACGACGACATCTTTCATTGTGTCTCCTAATAAATAAAAAACGAAATACTACTAAAAGTTTCTCGGGTCTCGCTTAACATTTCACACATTTTTTTAAGTAACTCCACTAGAAAGTAGCCTCAATCTCAACCAATATATTTTTTTTCTCTTTAAATAAAGAATTAATGTCTTATTCTTTCCTGAATATTTGTTAAAACTGAGTATGGTTTCGACATTTTGTTAGTGTCGATATCAACTCTCAGTCGTACTACCCTCTTGCCGTTCTGCTTCCAGGGAAGTGATTGTGTATTAAAAAATGATTGTATGATTTTTTTAATTTTTTTTTAGTGTAAAATGCCACACACAGCCTTCACATCAACGTTATGAAAAAAGTCTTCAGTGAATCTTTTGCAAATTAATCATGTCGTTAATTTTTTTTTAAATGTGTCGAGGAAAATGTAAATTAAGAACATAATGGAGGTAAAAACGTTTTGCCAAAATGATAATTCGAACACGAGGAAATAATATCCTACTTTGAAAATGAACATGCGCAAAAATTTTCATTTGAAGTTCTTTTTCCTTTACTTTCATAACGCTTAAATCAAAATGAGTTGTTGGCTCAAAAGTCTCCAATTTTACTTTCCACGCGCGCACACACACACACACACACACACACACACACACTCAATATTATATATATATATATATATATATATATATATATATATATAGTTATCATTTGCTCACTTTAGTGAGTCATTGGTGGATCAAGTACTTTCGGATTGTAAGTAGAGTGCTCAGTATCAGTTATAGAGCTGTTCGACGAATACGTTAAGGCATGAAATCACGGGTCACAAAAAATCCCCCCCCACACACACCACATTATATAATATATATATATATATATATATATTATATATATTAAGTCGGTTGGGACAAATTTCTAAGCGGAGTTTAGCAAGTTTGGATTCAGAGTTTTCCTTTTCCTATGTATATAGTTATTAATATATATATATATATATATATATATATATATATATATATATGTATATATATATATATATTACAACAATATATGATTATCAATATCTTGTATATAGTTTGATAAATAGTTAGATATGAAAAATACAATCATAATAAAATAAAGAAAACTTATAATTTTAAGATATAGATACATTCATGTAACTAAATATAAATATATAAAGAAAAACTAATATATGTATATATAAAACAATTAAAATCTTTTATCAATAGAACACCACAAAGGTAAGAGATCAATTTTATCTTCTCCAATAGCTTATATAATAATTATGTTAATTTGATGCTTCAAAAGAGTCCAATAATAGATGAGGAAAACTTTCCATTAGGAACTTCTCTAAAAAAAAAAAAAATTATCCTTTATTTTTTATTTTTTGCTATTTTATTTTTTTTTACTTTTGAGAGAGGTCCCATCTCATTCATTTTTATTTCATTCATTCATTCATTTTGCCATTCTTGACATATATATATATATATATATATATATAATATATATATATTGATTTTGCTCTTTACTTTAAATGATTTAAGTATCTAATTTTTGTAACCCCGTGCCAGACTAAATTAAGCTTAAAAGTTGTCTACAGAAACTTTATGTTTGACCACCTTTTTTTCTAACTTATTTTTAGCAGTTTATACATTTTTATTTCGTCAGACTAAACCATGAAAACGGATGTTACAAAAATCCCCATGTAATTCCTATTCATATACTAATATATATTCGTATATATATGTTATATATTAAGGTCACGTGAGTATTAGGAGGAGTGTCCGTCATCTAAGTACTTCAAGTGAGTTCTGCACAGAGTAATATGTGTGTTCTTAAATAGTGGGTTAGAACCATCACCACTGTTGAGGTACGGGGAACATGGGTCATTCCATTATATCAATATAAATGATTTATCACTGATATTGAGCACGTTACTTATAATTCCACAAAAAACCTGGTCCACCATTAACTCATCAACTCA
>CM042141.1:126960710-126985710 GCA_023376005.1 Doryteuthis pealeii
GGTTATACAAAAAACATTAAAACTTATTTTTCAAAACACATTTTTAAACTCCATTTTATCCTATCTAACTCATAGATGGTGCCCTAACAGGTACTACCACTCTGGGTCAGAGTGGACCAGGAATTAATATCAATGAAGGGGTAATCCACACACACCAGATATCCAGAATTGGGACTTTACCACTAGATGCAGTTTAACGTCATACCCAAGCCCCTCGGCCAACGCCTTCTAGCATACATGCGGTCACAAGTGTTGAGAGTTTGCCATAATAACTATACGGTTGGGACAATCATATAGGTGCTTGGGATTGACATGACCAGCCGATTCATCGGAGGGGGACATTCTGACCGAACGTCTAGCCCACATAAGGACAAATATTTGTTATATTGTATTTCATTATGTTTTAGTAAAATACAGTTATGGTCCTATACCAGTCACGGTACTTGATAAGATGACCAAGTTCCGTAACTATCACATGTACCTCCGGCTAGTTGCTTTGTCGACGTCTTCTGCGCTCACGTTGAGTTCCTTTGACCTTTAGAACCAGGATCGATGCAAGAGATTAGTGGAAATGAGCTGCCGTGTTTGATGGCAACACTAAGAATTAAATAACACATCGTTAACAATAACAATGGTGTTATTATCATATATAATGGATAATTATGTTTTGCCCATTAGGCTGGAGAAAAAAGACATGGTGAAAAGCTTTGTCTGGCGTTTTCTTCTATGCTAATTAGCATTGAGGGATTCAGCAAATGTGGACTTAGTTAAGTATCGTAGTTATTCTTGGCGGCAAGGTCTATTTCTTCTAGTGGCAATTTTCTTATTTCAGCAATTTTGAAGAAAATTATATAATATTTTGATTTTTGCATTTTAACAAAACCATTTATTTTAACTAACAAAAATAACATACACTTTCCTCTTTCATTAAAAATTATTTGACTCCAACAAAAGAACTCACTGTGTTATTCAGTGCCATTTTTCTAATTTAAAAACTCCCTTAGAATTGTTTATAGGGATGATGGAACGGATTTATGGCATTTCAGTTTATTTTAATGGGGGAAATTAATTTTATATACGAGGAAATTTACTTACGAGATGAACAAATTAAACTTGTAAGTCAAGGTATCACTGGGAGGGCTGGAACGGATTAGTGCAATTTCAGATTATTTCAATGGGGAAAATAAATTTGATATACGAGGAAATTGAGTTACGAGAGGAACGAATTAAGTCAAGATACCACTGGAGGGTTGGAATGGATTTATGTAAATTCAGTATATTTCAGTGAGGAAAATTGATTTGACGAGGAAATTGAGTTACGAGAGGAACGAATTAAGTCAAGATACCACTGGGAGGGTTGGAATGGATTTATGTAAATTCAGTATATTTCAGTGAGGAAAATTGATTTGATATACGAGGAAATTGACTTATGAGAGTTACGAATTAAACTTATAAGTCAAAGTACTACAGTACTTACTAGAATAATGAAGACGTTTCATTTCAGAAACGCCCTGTCAGCTGGGGGATGAGAATACACGGACTGCCCCTCTGCAGAGGAGTAAGCCACCTGTTGGACGTGGACGCCGACCCGTGATGCTTAAAGAGGGAACACAGGTGGCTGAGCAATTCATGACACGCAACACTCCATTCTGGTCCTTACTCAGGCTAGACAAGCGTTCGGAGAGGCCCCCTCCGATCAATTGGCAGGTCACATCAAGCCCTACCACATATAAGATTGTCCCAATCCTATTACTCTTTTGTCAACCCCCAAACCTTTTAGTAATATGTGTTAGAAGGTGGTGTCTGAGGGTCTACATGTCCTGCGAATGACGTTAAACTATCTGATGGGGAGGTTTCAGTCCTGGAGGTCTGGGAAATGTGGAGTACCCCTTCATCACCATTGCTCCTTGCTCCACTCTGACCTGGAGTGGTAGTACCTGTTAGGGTCCCATCTATGGGTTAAATAGAAAAATGTGTTTATAAAAAAATCGTTTATCCATTAAGAATGAATTTATTTCAACCGAGGTTGATATGCCGTAAAACAAACCAAGCCAAAATCAACCCAGAACTTTTCACATGTGATCTTAAGATTATGTTATCAAATACGCTACAATCTTAAATGACATATAAGTCTAATTCAAACATAAACACCAAAGTAATTTAATCTATTCTAGTTTTATACAAAGTATTGTCGATCATTATACAATGACGTTCTAGCAAAGGTGAACATTATACGGTACAATGAGCGTTTATGTCTCCAAGAAGGCCAGCTTCTCTTCACCTCCAACCGATTTTTTTTTTCAGAATCCATGGCGAGACTATTGATTTCATAGTCGACTGGCCATCTTCATTTGTGTCAACAAAGAAATTCACCGTTCAGGTTATTGACTGGCGGCTGAGTCACCTACATTAGGCTGTTGCCCGAATAATTCACCGTTCATTTGATACACAGTCGCGAAATTGGAAGTGTGTGCGTGGGGAGGGTGCTGGGTGGAAATGACACATGTTCATTAGTGAATGTTGCGCACAACTGACACTGGCGACATTATCATCGAAATCTTTACTTAATAACCGTCATGCGCAAGTTCTACAAGAGATAGTCGGCAGTAGACGATTGACTCTTCTGAAAACCATAGAAACAGAAATTGGGGCTAGAATGCGTTTCTCTTTTTATACTGAGTTTCATTGAAGAGTGTTATAACTGCGATCCAGCGAGAGCATTGTCCATATATAAATGTTTTATTTCTGGAAAAAATTATTTACAATCACGGAGCCGCATGTGGTGTAATGTTTATCATTCTAGAAATGGATTCAGCAACACGCGATCAAAACCAGGACGAGGATAAATTCCTTTTGAGCCGTTGAAATTCTTTTCATGTCCTCCACGTTCTCAAATATTACCACTGCAAAATTTTTCATTTCAGGAGTGACGAAAATGGAGCTAATTTTGGTGATTATGGTGGGTACTGCACTTGCACCAGCTTGTGTTTCACAAAATTTTTTTGTTTCAAAATGTATCAAGACTAATGTTATCATTTTATTTTCATGTTGCCTCATATGCGTATAGATATGTGTGCTCCACACTTCTCATATTCCCGGAACTGGAGGCTCACCATCAGATGCGTTTTAATGTCATACCAAAGACACCCCTTTTTGCGAGGAGATTCTTATATCTGATACATTCTATGGGCGAAGGGAATTTACGTTTCCTTCATTGTTCATAATTGTTGTGGTGTTACATAATTATTAGGTACCTAATATTTATGGCAATAGTGTAGAAATCATAATGGCAATTAGTGCAGCTGATGGCCTTGAGGGTGAGTGACGGCGCTTGACCTTACTCTCACCTTACCTTCTGGGGATGAATCGTGAGAACCGGAAGACATAGAAGACCCTGTTCCGGTTTAAGGATAGAAGTAACTCAGTCAGTTAAAAGGTAGCAGCGAGCTCGAAGGGGTAAGTCGTGTTATACACGCGGTCCCTCATCTGCGCAGATTGTCTGGGTTGGGGATTTACCGAATAAAGTAACATTAAAAGAAAATCGAAGTCTTGTATTTACTAAAAACTAACAACGACACAGGGCTTCTGATAACGAGAAATCCCAATAGAAGACCAGACCGGAATCCCCAAGTTAACACCAGACGCTAGACCAGACCAAGATGATAGACGATCAGAATAGCAAAGCCGCCCAGAAGAGAAGACGACTAGAAGTAAGAAGTAAGAAAGGGTATACAATATTATATCGATTTGTTACTGTGAAAACATCAGTACGTAACAGTGGCATATACAACTTGAGTCTCGATAGTATTTGAACGCGCTCGCATGTTGCAGAAGAGTCAATGCCGTCATGATCTAAACTGTAAAAGACGATTAAAAGAATCGAATATTGCTCAGAGGTAATTATTATTTTTGGTCATCTTAGGAACAATTATCGCGAAACAATAAAGAAAGAATTCTTCGGGCAATAAAACCATTTCTTTTCTCACGTTGAAAGAAACCGCGAAAATTGACTTTTCGTTTTTCAAATAAAACATTGCTGCAGGTTTTTATAAACAAGAGTATGACTTTCTATGCTTGTCTGATAATATTTGTATATTTGTATACATCTTTTGGCTATCGACGATTTTTGGAATGATTTTCTATATTTTTAAATGCTCCCAGGCTTTGCTTTAAGCTAACGTTATTAAGTTTATCTCAATTTCCTGGTGATAATAATAGCAAATAGGTTTCCAATAGGTAAAGGTTGTTTTTCTTATCGACAAATTAGAGATCAGATATGTGTTTCTTTTGTTTTTTGTTTTTTGTTTTTTTTTTGGTTTGTCTTTTTATTTTGTATTTCTTAATTTGCAATGATATATTGATCGTTTTAGGATTAAATGTGCAGGATGTTTCAGAAAAAGTGATATCATTTTGAAATCTAATCATTTGACCAATTCTCATAGCTCCATCCCCACCATGTTACAAAGATACATTAATCTTTAGACAAGATGAAGCTGTGTTACATAATTATTGGATCCCTAATACTTATATAAGGTAGTGTAGAAACATAATGGCGATTAGTGCAGCTGATGGCCTTGAGAGTGAGTAACGGCGCTTGACCTCACTTTCACCTTGCCTTCCGGGGATAAATCGTGAGAATCGGAAGGCATAGAAGACCCTGTCTTCCGGTTTAAGGATAGAAGTAACTCAGGCAGTTAGCAAGTAGGAGCCGAGCTCGTAGGATGTGCGCAGATGTCTGGTTTGGGGATTTACAAATAAAGTATCATCAAAGTAAATCGAAGTCTTGTGTTTATTACCTAAAAACTAACAATGACACAGGGCTTCTGATAAAGAGAAATCCCCCATAGAAGATCAGACCGGAATCCCCAAGTCAACACCAGACGCTAGACCAGACCAAGTTAAGATGATGAAAGAAGAACCAAAGCCAGCCAGAATAGAAAATACGACCAGAAGTAAGAAGTAAGAAAGGGTATACAATAGCTGTTTAATCCATATTTAAAAGTGTTCAAATCAGACTGTGGTAGAAATTCTGATTGTTTAGTTTTGAATTCAGGGTGTTGTTTACAGATTATCTATATGTGAAGTAAAAGGCGTTTCTAAAAATTTGATATCATTTGAGATGTACAGGGTGTCTCATAAAAATTGGTATCATTCTGTTATCTTATAACTCGACTAATTCTCGTTCAATTGATCTCAAATTTGAACAGTATATGTAGAAACAATTTAAAATGTAAGGAATTATTTAGATTTTCGTCTTTATTATTAAATACGCAACGCTTCGGTCGACATGCACTCGGTCATCTTCAGGTGTTTCTTGTCTAATTCGGGAACCTACTCGTCGAAATTGGAACCCTCTCTGTCATAATCGGGAGTCTTCACATAACACATAACCGAACACTTTATATTAGAGTAGATAGTTCTCATTCTGTTAACCATTTCCCGGTGATTATTACTTGAGAATGTATTAACTCAACGCCTATACCCGTCACGCCATGTGTTAAGCGGGACAATTCAGGGTGAATATTTAAATACCTATGAACCTAACGCTCTTTTTACCAAGAACTTACACTTAAACCTATTATGCACAAATAATATTCAGTCAAAATAGTATGATTGAGGTTTATATGACTTTTATGGCCCTGTGAATGGCATTTCTATACATAAAAAGACAAAAAATCCTAAAACATTAAACAAAGGGTTGTGAGTTGTGTCAACACATTTTTTTAAAAATTTGAGATCAATTGAACGTAATTGGTAAAAAATTATTAGATTATGAAATATTTTTTTTTCTGAAACAGCTTGTAAAAATAGGAGTCCCCGTGGCGTAGTGGCTAACGTGCTGTACTGCTACATCGTAGTAAGCTAGTTCGAACTCATGTCCCGCTACCACCATAACTCACACACCGCTAAGAAATAGCCCTAGTCGGGTTGAAATGCCGTTAAAATCAATCGATCACTCAATCATCTTGTATCTTATTATAATGGGAATTGTGTGTTTGTCTGTAACCGAAACTATATTACTACCAAAGTCACAATTTTCTTAGTTGTTTACGTCACATTCTCCAAGATTTGATTTTATTTACACCTCAATTATTGATAATTATTTTTACATTATTAATACTGTTGATCATATATCTACATTCTAATAACATGCAATTGTATTTATATATACAATAAAATAATACTTTACGCTGTGAATGGGAAGTTTAATTTGCATATTGATATTGAAAATTTCATTTTAATAAATATGTGCTTATTATTATTGGTTTCTAATTGGGTTTTTTTTTATTTTAATAAATATGAGCAAAAATCTCGGGAATAAATCCTAAATGAAATCCATTAACAAAGGAAATAAGTATAATATTATTCTTTACTTCATATTTTAACTAAGTACTTAAATTAGGAAAATTTAACAATGAAAGACGGCCGTGATGGAAGATGAAGCTTCATTTAGTATTATCTGCGTTATTCGGACTATTGTCCCCATCTTCATTGTTATTCATTTGTACGGCCTTCTTCAGGTATTTCTTGTCGGACTCGGGAACCTTCTTTTCGAACTCGGGAACTTTCTTGTCGTATTCGGGAGCCATCACGGAACTTTGAACCTAACCCTTTATTTATTCCACGGGGGTATCTCCCGAATACGACAAGAAAGTTCCCGAGTTTGAAAAGAAGGTTCCCGAGTCCGACAAGAAATACCCGAAGAAGGCCGGAGGGTATATCGGCCGAAACGTTGTACAAATAACAATGAAGATGGGGACAATAGTCCGAATAACGCAGATAATACTAATCTTCAAGCCTCATCTCAAACATTCAGAGAAGCTTAATTTGTTCTATTTTTTTTTATTATACCTCCCCCTGTTTCATATATGTTTACCTGCATTCTTATTTAGTTTCATTGGCCTTTCTAAGTTAATACAATATTTATTACATTAAAACTTAAATACTTGCACCCGGCGGAGGGTGCATATATTAGCTAGTAATATGAAATACATTTCTTCAGTTATCTCTTTTGTATAGATTTTGGTTAGTTCAAATTTGACACTTTTCAGATGGTTTATTTTATCTCAATGAACATGAGCAAAACTCTCGGGGGTAAATGTTAAAATAAATCCATTACCAAGAAGACGTAACGGTAATTTTATATATATACACACACAAATTTATTCTCATACTCTTATATGCAAATACATTTGCATGCACACATATACACAAACACCTAAATAGATTCACACACACACACACACACACACACACACACATATATATATATATATATATCATGTCCCCAGCACTTTGGAGACCTTTCTTTTGGAATTGCCCTCATATAAGAAGAAGGCACAGGTGCATGCACAACAAACACAACAGTGTTGCCAATAGCTGCTAAAAATAGTTTCATTGCCTCCCCGGTGCTTTGGAAGACCTTACTTTTTGGATTACCCTCATATAAGGGGTAGGTACAGTTACATGCACAACAAACACAACAGTGTTACAACACAAATAGTTTCACTGTGTCCCCACCATTTTGGAGACCTTACTTTTGGCATTACCCTCATATGAGGAGCAGGCACATGCACAACAAACACAATAGTGTTGCCTATAACTGCGCAAACAGTTTCCCTGTGTTCTGAACATTTTGGAGACCTTACTTTTGGAATTTGTTGTGATGTTAATTCAACAGTAAAAAAAGAAGTCAAGTCGAGGTAGGGTAAAATAAGACAAGTGTATTTACAATAATGGTACAAAAACGGCTAGCTTGCCGTTAAACGGTAACAGTACAACCTTTTCACTCGGTGTCTCACTATTTATAGTGAGAACCGGTGTATATTCTCCACTGTAGGAACGGCCGGTACAACAGAATTGCCCTCATTTAAGGAGCAGCCACAGGAGCATGCACAACAAATACAACAGTGTTGCCAATAGCTACCCAAATAGTTTTCCCGCATCCCCAGTGCTTTAGAGACCTTATGTTTGGGATTACCCTCATATAAAGAGCAGTCATAGACACATGCACAACAAACACAACAGTGTTGCCAATAACCATATGAACAGTTTTCCTTCATCCCCAGTGCTTTGGAGACCTTACTTTTGGGATTACTCTTGTATAATGCGTAGGTACAGATACATGCTTTCTAATTTAACTTCCTAATTTAACTAAATAGTTAAATCAGGAAAATTTCGAAATTTTCAGTTGTCTTATATTTCAATTATATCCCCCCCCACTGTTTCCAATCTTTTTAGTTGCATTCTTATTTAGTTTCATTAACCTTTCTAATTTAATATAATATTTTATTACGTTAAAACTTAAATACTTGCACCCTGAGGGTACATATATTTGCTAGTTTTTATAATATAAGGGCCGGGTTAGCTCAGTCGGTAGAGCGTTCGGCTAGAAACCACAAGGTTTCTAGTTCGATGCCGGTCCCCGCCAACTCAGCGTATGAGTAGCACATGGATCTGTGCGGTAAAGTAAGGAGCTGATGGTAGGTGTGCCGCTCCACCTCAGACACTAAATAACAATCTCCTTAGTCTAGCGCTATTGAAAAGGGGATAGACTCCCTCGCTGACTGGCTGATACCGACTTTAGGCCGCCCCGTCGACTTTATAATGAACTAAGTAACTCTAAATAAGTCTGTCTTTATTAAAAGTCAAATGTGAGTAGATGAATGGTATTTGCATATTCAACCGTATAACCCGAAGCGATTCAAATCTTTAAAGTCAACTGATAATATCTATAAAAAAATGTCTTAAAAGGCGGGCCAAATTATAGAAGACATCCGTCTCTGTAAAAAAAAAAAAAAAAAAAAAAAAAAAAAAAAAAAAAACACATCCATTTAAAAAAAACAAATAGCTGATACTCGAGTCGCGACAACAATTTAATCCAGTGATTATTTTTTCCCTTTCACTCTACGAAAGCTCAAATAAGATTTTTGCAAACGTTTATCACATAAAAAAAAGTCTGGCATAATTTCATGCAAATCAGTTCTTTTCCTTCTTTAATTTGGTATCGTTTACTTTGGTAAAAAAAAAAACAACATAGAATAAAATCTAACAAAAACTAAAGACACATTTTAAAAGTTAAAGCGAAAACTGACCGCTATTTCTTTTCTTCTGTTGCTGGCGGGACACATTAACCTGACAAAAGACTTTCTAAGCTCGACTGTCAAAAGTGGATTAGTTCTTTCTAACTTTACCCTTTGATTGTTGGCTGGGAAAGAAAGATCTCTTAAGGCATGAAAGTAAGAATATGCAATTCTAATCTATCACTCTTAATGCCGAAGAATTCTTTTCATGTTTCATGTCGGCAGTCTTCGAGAAATCGGTCGAGATCTGTTGCGAAGAAATAGTGTAAAGATCGATAAATTCTTCTACAAGTTAGCTGCATTAAGCTCCTTTTTAATTCAAATATAATTTGAACGTTAACAACAATGATTGATTGATTTATTGATTGATGATTTTATGGCATATCAACTCTGTCAGGATTATGTTAGGCCTAAAGGTTAGGGAATAGCGTACTGTGGGATGAATTGGATAAAACTCCACCAGGTTTTGATGACAACACGGATACCCATCTCACTCACTCTCACTCCCCACTCTCTCTTTCCCTCTCTCTCTCTCTCTCTTTCTCTCTCTCTCTCTATCTATGTCTCTCTATCTATCTATCTCTATCTCTGTCTGTCTATGTCTGTCTGTCTGTCTCTCTCCTCTCTCTCTCTCTCTCTCTCTCTATCTCTATCTCTATCTCTATCTCTATCTCTCTCCTACCAGCCTCTATCGGACATATCCACTGGCAGGTACTCCACACAGCATCCAGAATATAAACAGAGCTGAAGTAAGTATTTTGCTGGTCGACGTACGCACTGAGTGTCCAAATGTCTATGTCCAGAAGACAACGCCACTTGTGAGTTCTTCCTTGATTCTCCAGTTGTGTCCAGCATGTATTGTTCGTCTTACTTGGATGATTTAAAATAATAGTAATTTTTTTATAGATATATGCATTTTCCCATAATGCAATACAATAAAAAGGCCAGAAAGGGTTTTTGGTTATCTGCCCATGTTTATGCTCCAGCTTCCAGAAATTATATTATCTCACTCTCTGACTTCAACAACTCATAGCGGGCTGATATACTTTCAAGAACTCACAAAGTAAAGGTCATAAAGTAAATACAATACTTTTGATATTGTTTTTTTTTCTAAACTCGGTGACATGCAGACTTGAGATCAACCACTAACAACCTACTTATTGATATTATCCAAACTTACTTCGACCCCTAAGACTAAGAAAAACGATTCTCGACCTACAAGTGGTTTTTAAAGGTCTTTGTTTTATTTAATCTCATAAAAGAAATTAACGGTTTACATTTCCAATAGCACCTATACTCTTGGGAAAGGTATGCATAACATTACTCTACTTCCAGCAAAGGGTAAATAGTAGGACAGACCAGTCTAGTAACCAGTCTAGTTAAACTCCGCTTAAGAAATTGTCCTTGTGCCACGGAGGGTTGGTAAATACACACACACGCACGCACGCACAAACCACACACACACATATATATATATATATATATATATATATATATATATATATATTATATATATAAACAAAGAATCAAATCTATAGATTTCAACAAACTGTTTTATATTTAAGGAAGCTCGTGGTGTAATGATTATCGTGGTAGGAAATGAACACAATGAGACGAGTTCAAATCCTGGACGAGGATTATTGCATTTCACATAAAACTAATACCGCTGGGAAAAAGTATGCATCCAACAATTCTTATACCAGCTATGGGTAATTAGTAGTACAGATTGGGTTCTTTAACCTTTTTATGGCAACCAGTCTTGGAAAACTAAATCTGAATTATATATTATATATATATATATATATATATATATATATATATATATATATATATATATATATATATATATATATGGGTGTGTGTGTGTGTGTGTGTGTGTGTGTGTGTGTGTGTGTGTGTAGTATATTAAGAAAAAATGAAAAAACACAGGTTTAAATGAGTTAAGTGGTAAGTTTATTGGCCGACGCTGCAGTGTTTCGATCTATTAACTAGATCATCTTCAGGGTATTTGTTGGTATATGGAAGGTGATAAAAAATTGTTTATCACAGCGCCGTGTGTGTTTTTTCAGAGACAAGATGTGAAGAAAAGGAAGTGAATCCGACGATGATCTAATTAATAGATCGAAACACTGCAGCGTCAGCCAATAAACTTACCACTTAACTTATTTAAACCTGTTTTTTCAATTTTTCTTAATATACTACATACATACATGTCGGATTCACTTCCTTTTCTTCACACACACACACACACACACACACACACACACACATATATATATATATATATATATATGTGTGTGTGTGTGTGTGTGTGTTGTGTGTTTCTTAAACTCTGACGGTGTAAAATCACTCCCAGTACTGTAATTTGTAATTTCATGATACAAATTTATGCCTGGAGAAAAATACACACAAAAAGAAAAGACCAAAATATATGCACCACCTGAAAATAATCAACAGGCACTTACTGTAATGACCAAAAGAAAAAATTACTTAAGTCATATGCTAATGTGCTCAATACATTAAGTAGAGCAAATAATGATAGTAAAGACTAATGAGCCAGAGTGTATCTACCTAGATTTCTCCTGTCGGGTCATATATATATATATATATATATATATAATATATATATATATATACATGTGTGTGTGTGTGTGTGTAAAAATCAAAATTGGAAATGAATCCGCAATATGAGGAAGAAAGAATAAAGAAAAGAAAGAATAGAATGGATAATAAAAAATGAATTTAATCAATATCACTTACACATGTGTTTCGGTCAGTTCATCTGTGTGAAAATATTTCGCACAGTGAAAAGATTCGATCTTCATCATAGTGAAATTTTATTTTGAATGAAAAAAAAAATTCGTTGGGGAACAACGGAGAACTTTGGAAATGTTCGAATAGAATTTTTTTTTGAAAATCACATTTGGAACGCTGAAATAGACCGTTAGAATTTGGATATTTGATTTTTTTAGGGGTTATGGTAGAAAATAATTTTGTATTGCAAAAATAAAGGTTATTAATTATCCCTAACATGTTGAAAATTTTCTCGGAGCTTAGTTTGTTATTGTTTTGAAAAAAAAAAAAACAAAAAAAAAACGGTGAAGTATTAAAAAAGTGATCATTAATAAAAAGAACCTAACTTTAATAATAGATAATTTTTTTATATTTAATTTTTTTTATGTTATCGTATTCTATTCTTTCTTTTCCTTATTTGTTCTTCCTCATATATATATATATATATATATATATATATATATATATATATATATATATATATAGTAGAACATGATTTTTATGTATAGGAGAAAGATAAACTTAAAATTAAAGACCTACGGCATATTGACCGCATTTCCCTTTGAGCTAATGCTCCTGGGAAAGGCATGAAACCATCCTCCCATTCATGTTGACCAGTACTTAAATTTTTCGGTTGGTCTTTTTTTTATCCCCTATCTGCCAATGTCCCTCTCTTTGAAAACGCACCTTGAATTCATTTTGTTCTCCGCACATTTATGTTGCATTTCAGCACTACGCTGCCGTCTCTGAAGATTCTCCTCTTTTCTATTTTTCGCCCACTCGCGCCATCGAATAAACACATTGGCGCTGAAAGTGTTTATATGTAACGTTTTGGTTTTACTTTCAAAGAACTCTTTACTTAATTCGTTTTGCTATCACCGATTTAATCTCGGATAAAATAAAATGCATTGAATTGGCCTCTAAATGGACGATAATTTCTTTCTTTTGAATAATAATTTTAGGGGGATTTGCGGATTCGCTTTCTTCAAAAAGAGAGAAAGAAAAGAAAAGAGAAGGTCGCTTTTTTCATTATTTGGTATTAAAGAATTTCCTTTGAACTGGGACCGGCGTATTCGCAGCATTTGATTTTGCCCTGAAGAAATGAGAAAATAAGATACGAGAAGATCTTTTTGTATCAAAGGGTTTTATGGGGTTACGCGCAAAGTGGCCGGTCTAAGTCGATTTCACTAGCAGTAGGCGTTGTATTAGTTTTGGCTTTATTTTGTTTTTCGTGTTTGTTTTTGTTTTTGTATTTTGTTTATTTATTTTTGCGTAATATAACTTGAAAATGTATATTGCTCATTAAAAGGCCAGACGAGGTCTGTAGATAATATAATACTAGTTGTCCGCTACTTAGTTTGACGTAATAACAAATATATGGGACACTCAATGAGAATCAAACTCTTCTAATCTAGCTTACTAAACATTACACCGCATGAAGCACCCTCTCGAAAGTAAAGCGTATGTTAGATTTTACACTGGGCCGCAGATATGTCGCACCTTCTGCGGAACAAGATCACTACGCAGTAGTAATAAATGCAATATTAACTTTCTAACTATTAAGATATGCAGATGAGCCTAAATAATTATTACGCTTAGCTTAGTTTTGCATAAGACGAGAAGTATGGGATAGCTAATAAGTATCAATAAATTAACAAAGTTATATATATATATATACATGTAGAATTAAACAAAAGACACATCTCCTGTTTAACAATTTTATTTTTGATCGTTTCGAGTTTTCTGGCCAACTTTTTAATGTTTGGGTGGAATTCGTGGATAAGTCCACCAAATTTCAGGTCCCGAGTACTTTCGGCACTTCGAACTGCCATCATCAGAGGTGATGTGTTCCAGTTAGCCTCCGCATTAAATTAATTCTTTTTTTTTTAACTGGAACACATCACCTCTGATGATGGCACTTCAAAGTGCCGAAAGTACTCGGGACCTGAACTTTGATGGACTTATCCACGAATTCCACCCAAATATTTAAAAGTTGGCCACAAAACTTGAAAAGATCAAAAATAAAATTGTTAAACAGATGTGTCTTTTGTTTAATTCTACATGTATAAATGAAAGAATGATGCCCAAATACACACACACACACACACACACACCACACACACACACATATATATATATATATATATATATATATATATATATATATATATATATATATACTAGCAAAAGTACCCGGTCCATGACCGGACTAAAAAAAATTAGGGACACCAGAAAGTGAGTGAGGAGAAAACAGGAGTAAGGGAGAAAATAAATTTTAAAAAATCGCCGAGAATTGGTATAGTAGAATTTTTTTTTTAGGATTTTTTTTTTGTTTACATTTATGATATCATTTTTTAAAAATGCATTCTTAAACTTTATTAAAAATTTAACGATAAACAAACCTAAGAATTAGTGTATTTTAATATTTGTCTATTTTAATATTTGTTTATTTTAAGAATAGTTTTTGTTTATTGTTTACATTTTTGAGACAATTTTATTTTTTAAGCGAGCTTCCTGGCCTGTTAATTTCATATGGTAGAAATGAAATGTATCCGTTTGATTCCTTCTTTTATTTTTAGTTAGGATTCGACACGTACATACCAAACTTTCTTTTATATATATATATATATATATATATATATATATATATATATATATATATATATATATATATATGTGTGTGTGTGTGTGTGTGTGTGTGTGTGTGTGTGTGTGTGTATATAATCCAAATTACTCGTAAGTAAGGGGTAATTCTATTTGAGATCAACGAAATCTCACTGAACAACCATACTATATGCTCTTCTTGGTGCAAACATATATATTCCTACTAGGATTTTTATAAGTCCCTAAGAGAGCTCAATGTATAATAACCAATAAATTATATACAGATCAATGTTTAACTTAAAAAAAAGAAAAATCTAACAACCCAGCATCCTGTCAATATATATATATATATATATATATATATATATATATATATATATATATATATATATATATATATATATATTGGATACCGTAGACATATAGTCAACGGTGTTTGGTAACTATCAGTTACTCAGCTATGCGATCCTCAGACCAATTTCTACGCTAACAGTACATAGATGTAGATTTTTTGCTCTGATACGTCAACTTTTTCACAATATAAAAACACTAAATATAAAAATATACTTTTGCAAATATATTTAAAATGATAGAAATGTTTTTACCATATCTTCATGTGGCCATATTACCTTTTTACTTTTTTATGTACAAAAAAGCAGACGATGTCCTTCTATTCTAATATATGTTTTCGGAGCCTATATTTATATATATATATATATATATATATATATATATATATATATATATATATATATGTATAAAGTCATACAAGTCTAAGTGATGGTAGTAAAAGTTATGAGTCCTCAATGTCAAAGTGCAAAGTGACATAAAATCTGAAAAGGAATCACTTTCAATTACCTTTTTTTTTGTTGTCTCTGGAGAATATCAGAGACCTGTCTGAAGATTGAGCATTTCATTACATAAACGCTGTGTATCAATGAAAAAAAAAAGGGTAATAATTTCTAAGTGATTGGCTTTTCGCTTATATATATATATATATACATATATATATATATATATATATATATATATATATATATATAGCTTGATATATTCATAAGTAAAATTAAAGTCGTCGAGGCGGCCTAATGTCGGTATCAGCCAGACAGCGAGGAAGTCTAACCCCTTTTCACTAGCGCTAGACCAAGGAATTATTTTAGCGTCTGAGGTGGAGGGTCAAACCTACCATCAGCTACTCACTGTAACGCACAGATCCCTGTGCTACTCATATCAAGTGGAGACGGCTACCCGAGTTCAAATCCTAAAACGGGGCTCAAGAAACTAGGGAGTAATGGCGATAAAGGGGTACTCCTCAGAGATCAATAATTGGAACTTCATTATTAGATGCAGTTTAACGTCATGCTCAGGAGAGTAAAGCCTCAGCCACCACCTTCTAGCACATACATGATTCAAAAAGCTTAGAGGGCTTGTCATCATGGCAATAGGGTCGGGACAATCATATAGGTGCTATGGTTTGACGTGACCTGCCGATCGATCGTCTAGCCTCAGTAAGAGTCAAAGTTGTGTGTTGGATGTTATGAACTATTCAGACACCAAGATCCCATCCTTAAGCATCACGGGTCAACACCCACAAGAAAAAAAGGGTCCAAATTGAGGTATTTTACCCCAGTATAGCTCAGTCAGTAGAGCGTCCGTGTTAAATACCGACACTCACTAACTCAGCGCTATGTTTAACAGGAATGTGTGCGGTAATGTTGGGAGCTGATGGTAGGTGTGGTTCTCCAACCCAGTCGCAAAAAAATCTCCCTGATTTAGCGCTAGTGAAAATAGGATAGACTCCCTTGCTGTGTGTCTGATACCTACAATAGACCACTTGGTCGATTTTACTTTTACTTTTACTTACAGAGGTGCAGTCGGTGTATTCTTCTGCACAGCCGACAGAGTGGTAAGGTGGAATGGAAAGTGCTCCGAGGAAGGGATGAGTTATCTCCCTTAGGTATATTTCTCATCGATTAATTTAGAGTAAGGATTTTATTTTATAACCAGAATCGAATACCACAATTTACTCTGCTGATAGTAAATTATAAAGTTGATTCTTAAATTTCTTTTTATGGTGCGAATATTTTATCCTCTGAACTATAAAGGCCTTGGCTTATCAATGAGTTAAATACGACTGAAATGAACATCGATAGCTAATGAGTTTGATGATAACTGTTTATGTGATAGGAGGTGCGTGGCTGTACAGCTGCGTTTTGTGGGGTGCTGTTTTCAAGATTTGTTCAGCACAACCCACAGAATCCTTGTGTAGTTCACACCTGGCTTTTTCTCTAAGCATTTCGTGTTGATGATGCAGCTATACAGTAGCACTGACACGGCAACAGCTTGGAAGAATTATATTCTACATATCTCAATGGTACTATGCTAGGGTAAATATCTTCAGAGTATATCTAACAAAAAATGACCCAAAACTATTCTCGTTTAGCAGTTTCTGTCCGAATGGAGAAAAATTGATTCTTATCAAAGATTTCGTTATATGTATTTACACTCCTAAACACAAGCAGATGTGACACAAGGTCATTTTTAAGAGGAGTTTTAAAGCTGGTTTTAATTTTGAGTTTTCCTTCTCCTATACTGGTTCCCAGACAGTTATTTCTAAATATTTTGGAGACCTTACGTTTGTGATTACCCTCGTATATATAAACAGATGTGCCATTAAATACCTCAATAAGGATTGCTATGCTATTAAAGACCAACCAACCAACCAGCCAACCAACCATATTTTGGCTGACTAGATTTATTCTGTCCTCCTAAAAAGGTTTAAACTGATTAAGTGCTCCTTCGATGAGGCCTTGTGCTAAACTAGGACTGACCCTGCGGTGATTTTTCTAGAGAGGATAAGATGTAGGCATACATCGAAAAGAGGATGATTTCAATACTACGGGATTAATAGTCGAGGCGGGCACTCTGTCTATTACGCCATTAACAGGAGCATCAGGCGAGCTCTCAAGTAATGGATCAGGAATATCAGCCCACGCTCAAGCAATCCATTCCATCAATATAAACGAAAACAGCTTAATGAAAGCGGTGATCATTAGCGACCAAGAAGCGATGTGTGTGGGGGCACGGAGTCTGCGTGGTCTCCAGCAGGGATCGTACTTTGTGGGAAGCGGAACAAATCCGTTTCCATTTCATCAAGCCGCTTCAAGCAGCGAAACATGACCGTCGACAGCCGAAGCGATATCAATACTTGAAATCAAACATTGTCATTAGCAACATTACTCGAGAGCAGGAACAGCCCCCACCCACAAACAGATCAACGTACGAGTCGATAATGCAGCAACAATAATAACAACAACAACAGCAGCAACAACAACGAGAGCCTCATGTAGTGCAATGGGTAGCGAGCAAGGTCATTAGACTCGTCTTAATGAGTTCGATTCTCAGTGGATGCCCAATACATCTGGCATTGTGCCAAGCTAACATCAGCAGATAATAGCAAAAACCCTGATCTACTTGGCTGTGATAGTTGCATGTGCGTTGTGCAAATGCTTTTCCGCTGTTAAGCCCCTCTCGACCGGATTCATTTATGAATGCTATCAGTTTTAAGATATGAGGGCAATCCCAAAGGTAAGGTATCCTATATATTTAGAAATCACAGAAACGTTTATTATTCATTGTCAATGATGTTAACATCATTTTCAAGTTTCAACGTGTATCTACAAGGTGTGTCATAAAAGTATCGAGATTGAAACTGTATTTACCAAGATAGAAATTAACAATAAATGAAACGTCAATTTTTTTCAGAATACAATGGGTGTCATAAAAGTATCGAGATTGAAGTTGAATTAACCAAGATGGAAATTTATATATATATATATATATATATATATATATATATATATATATATATATATATATATATTATTATTATTATTATTATTATTATTATTATTACAGCGAGCACGGAAATAACCTTCTCGAGTTTCACCATAAATATCTTCAGTAGGTTATTTCCGTGCACACTGTAATACTAAATCCACTCTTCTAACGTACTGATCACTTTATATTTGTTATAACACTGGCTTATCCGATTAATACGTGTATCAACCAAATATTGGGATTTACTCAATAGTTTTTACCGGTAAGTCATTCCCTTTATTATATAAAAGTAGAATAGAAAGTTTTATGCTGGTCCGCCCACTCTTGTGTGTACATGAGTTGGTGTCTACGTGAGCACGTCATTTATGAGTTCGTTCTTACATCTTATGTAATATCCAGCGTGATTGTTTTTCTTAGTGAGTGGTTTGTGTGAATGGGTGTAAGTGTCCGTACAGCTGTTGTTCTTTTTTTAATTGTGGGACGTTTCTTCCAGGATTTGTTTAGGATA
Source organism: Doryteuthis pealeii (assembly GCA_023376005.1). Classification (NCBI taxonomy): domain Eukaryota; kingdom Metazoa; phylum Mollusca; class Cephalopoda; order Myopsida; family Loliginidae; genus Doryteuthis; species Doryteuthis pealeii. Next base: position 126,979,539 of record CM042141.1, read on the forward strand.
TCTATGCTATCTTCATACTACTTGTAGTCATTTACTAACCAGTCGTTTGTTTTGTTTAGTTTGGCACAAGGCCAGAAATGTAGGGCACCTAGTGAGAATCAAGATCCCTAACAATGGTCTGAAAACTAAGTTCAATAGCCATAACATGACACAAATTGTATATACATATCTTATATAACATGTATATAATTATATGTATATAATTATATATAATTATATACATATCTTATAGATATGTATATATATGCGGTGAATTATATACATATCTTATAGAAACAACTATTCTAACAACTATGGCATATGCCGAGACCGAGAAGAGGATGCCCATTGGCCGGCGGTACTCAAATCAAGTAGCACTGGCCAATGGGATGCCACCACTCAACCTCGGCATGATCAATCTTTTATAAAACAGCACTGACACAAAATGCCATACGTAAAAAGTGATGCCACACAATGAAGTAGCAAAATATTTGTGATGCAAGCCCGAAATTTAACATTTTAGACTGGGTCTCCTGTGGGAACGTATAATGTTGAAAGACCCGAAACTGGTAATGAACACAGGGAAACATTACTGACAATGCATCCCAACGCATCTTGTAGATGTATTTTCCAAATATATATCTTATAGAAATAGATATATATCTCATATATATACACAAATATATCTCATATATACATATCATATATACATAGATATAGATATATATCTCGTATATACATACAAACATATATATATATATATATATATATATATATGTGTGTGTGTGTGTGTGTGTGTGTAAAAATAGAAATTGGAAATGAATCCGACAATATGAAGAAGAATGAATAATTTTTAATATTTCACCGTTTTTTGTTTTTTTCAAAACAATAACATAAACTAGGCTCCGAGAAAAGGATCAACATGTTAGGGATAAATAATAACACTTTATTTTTGCAATTCAAAATTTATTTCTACCATAACCCCTAGAAAAATCAAATATCCAAATTCTAACGGTCTATTTCAACGTTCCAAATGTGATTTTTTTTTTAATTCTCTTCGAACATTTCCAAAATTTCTCCGTTTTTCCCCAACGAATTTTTTCATTCAAAATAAAATTTCCCTCTGATGAAGGTCGAATTTTCTCTGTATGCGGAATATTTTCACACAGATGAACTGACTGAAACACACGTGTAAGTGATATTGATTAAATTCATATTTTATTATCCATTCTATTCTTTCTTTTCTTTATTCATTCTTCCTTATATATATATATATATATATAAGTGCTTAATTGGAGTCGTACCTAATTTTGAAAATTAATTAATTAATAATGAATTAGATCGATGATCTATCTATAGCAGTCCTTGCCTTTGCTATGCATATATTGATATTGCTTTCTGTTTATATTACCCCCTAGGTAAGTGAAATAGTCAATTAAAGACGAAAATACTGAACTCCAAGATGAATATCCAAATTTGCTTATGGTCCCATCTATGGGATAAATACAAAAAATCAGTGTATTTTTTTTATTTTGAATAAACATCAAGAATGAATACAATAAAACGTTTCCGGCTTAAAATAACGCAACAAGGGTTGACCTGCCGTAAAATCTAAACAACCAACCAATGATGTCACAGTCTATCACGTTACCACTGCGCCACGGGGATTCTCTCCATTTTCCCCTTTTTTGTATTATGCTAGATTAGTCCTTGTATATCGTATTTCAATGGAGATTGTGTGTTTTTCTGTCTATAACCGAAACTATACAACTACCCAAGTCATAATTCCCTTATTTATGTCACATTCTCCATGGTTTTAGTTTTATTTAAACCTCAATTATTAATAAAATTATTTTACATTATTAATACTGTTGACCATGTCTGCATGCTAATGACATGCAATTGTATTTATATATATATATATATATACAACAAAATAGCGGTTTACAGTGTGAATGGAAAAGCTAATTTGCATTTTGATATTAAAAATTTGATTTTTAAAAATATTGGATAATTTTTTTGATTTCTCATTGTTTGGTTTTATCTTAATGAATGTGAGCAATAATCTCGGGGATAAATCTTAAAACAAATCCATTAACGAGAAGAAATAACTGTGACTTCCCTATTTTAACTAAATAGTTAGATTAGGAAAATTTAGCAATGAAAGATGGGAATGATGGAAGAGTAAGTTTCAGTTGTTCTGTTTTTCTATTATACCACCCGCTGTTTCAAATCTTTTATCTGCATTCTTATTTAGTTTTATAATCCTTTCTAATTTTATATAATATTTTATTACATTAAAGGTTAAATACTTGCACTCGGAAGTATTTGCTAATATCAATAATAACCATTTGTAATTTTGTTGCCAGGATTATTCGATGTGGATCAGCCATTAAGCAAGCCTGTCTTATATATCGCTTGTAAATTCGATCTTCATTGTGGTGTACTATTGTGACTTTGTGTCAGGCGAACCCTATTTCTCTGGATACTCTGATAAAGAGTGGCGCAGAGAGACAACAAAATTGCAGCCATAAAAACGGGTTAAATAAACACAACTTTGATGTCGGACATCGAATTAGGATCAAACTCACAATAATTAACTAACCAGACTAATAAGCTAACTTCAGCTTCACGGATGACATCACAGGCATATCAGAGCTGCAATATCCTTAAATATCTCGTTAGATAAAGTCATCTATATACATAACCACACATACATCCCCAACCATTTCTCTTATAAAAACAGGGGGGAGTCTCCTTGGCGTAATGGCTAACATGTTCATTACCAACCCCTCCGCACGAGCAGGATGTGACACATGGTCAATTTTTTAGGCGGAGTTTAACGGGTTTTTAATTCAAAGTTTTTTTTTCTCCTAGACTGATTGCCTAACCAAAGTTAAAGATCTCAGTTTGCCCTGCTATTTACCCAGAGCTGGAGGGAGAGCAGGTGGATGCATACCTTTCCCAAGGGTATTAGCGCTATATAAAATGTAGACAGCATCGTCTAGGATTTGATCTCTGGTCTGATACCACTACGGTGTGGAAGAATTGTCGCATCAACTTCTCGGTGAGGCCTGACTTCCATATAACTGATAATCTATTTATAGCGGATCATACCTTTCCTATGTGTGCGTTAACCTCGCTTTCTGTAGATGGGATATTACTACCTAGGTTGGTGAATTGTTCTGCTGGTTTTAGAGGCTTACCATCGAGCGTGGTGATGTCACCTTTTTTTTAAGTAAAAATATTCCATTAAAATGAATATGATAGCCCGAAAGACATTTGGGGTAATGAATATATTATGTCACAAAAAAACAGGACGGTCAAAGAGTACATCAGCCAAAACATTGTGTTTAAAGATAGAATAAAAATAAACCCAAGCCTGAAAAACATTGAATAAGGAACACATTTCGAGTAGAAAATGTGGATATTACAAGAAGGTCGAAGAGAATATCAGCCGACAAATTGCGTTTAAAAATAAAAATAAAAATGATAACTGCTGTGTCCTAAAAAGGGACACGATCAGACAAGGTTGTAGTCGAGTGGAAGGACCAGTCAACACGTTCGTAGATTTAAGATTCAGTGTTTTATTGCAGAGAGATACAATAAGACAGACGAGGAATAGTGAGGCACGCTACTAATCCTTGAAGCCAGCCCAGCATAATGCCGTGCTGACTATATATATATAGTCAGACCACATAGGTGAGAAAGAGTGTAGAATATTCCGTTACAACAAAACCAATAGTATGCAAAATATATAAAATAATGAACTTACTTCCTGCATCAACTTTGAAGCAGAAAAATATATCTGCCAAAACGTTCTGCATAAAAATAAAATACAAATGAACAATGTAGAAACTTCGAATGTTACAGGAAAGCCGAATTATATGTCAGCCATAACACTGCGTTTAAAAATGAAATGAAAATGGTCACAATAGTAAAAAAAATTGAATTATGAACATAATACATGCAGAAACTTCAAGCATTACGGGAAGGCCGAAAAATGTATCTGTCGACAAGTTCCCTTTAATCATAAATAAAAATGAATGCACTGAATTGAGTTTATAGATAAAATGAAAATGAGCACAATATTCAGAAATATTTTAATAATGAACTTATGTTACATCATTTATAAGCAGTTATAATTTAGAATTTTCATGAGGGTCCATTAATTTAAAATAACGGGGTCCTATGGAAAGTCATTTGCCGATTATGGACGGCTAGTGACCTTTTTACTTGATCCCCTGAAATCGCGCGATTGGACGCGTGGGAATAAGTTTAGTTTGGTTAGCCATATTCGACCCGGATTTCCGCGACAGAATCAAATGAGCTGTGGAAATAAAATTTGTTTAAAAACACCCAGTATTGTAGTTAAACAAGCAATGTCTAACCCAGCCCTGTAATAAGAAAACAAAAAAGAAAATCAACCCAGCTGAAAACCCTGAATATAAGTCAGAGAAGATGGCGGCTAAAGTAGAAGCAGCTTGACAAAGAACCAGTGAGCAGTAACAAGAAGTGTAAGAAATAAGATCACCACCCTTCATCTCTATAATCTATAATCTAACTGTCTGTCTGTCTGTCTGTCTCTCTATTATATTTTCGAGAACTTTCCTCCCCCCCCCCGTTTATATACTCGATGAGGAGGTGCGTAGTGCAATGGTTAGAGTGGTAGGAAATGGACTCGTTGACCTGAGTTCAATTCCTGGACGAAGCTGTTTGCATTTCGATGTTGAACGAGTATATAACATTTAGTTCATGTAGAAGCCTGAGGAAATATCAACCGAAAGTTTCTTTTAAATTGAAAACAAAGATAATAAATAAAAATTTATAAGATAAGTCCTGCAGAATAAACAGTTGATCTAATCAAAATTTGACTGTAGGTAATATAATTGGTCTCCTTGATGGCTGAGGTAGTTGGTGTGGTTTCTTTGTTTAATGATATATCAACCTTCATAAGTTACTTAATTCCAAAGCCATCCTTGTAGAAGAACAGCATTGGTACTATTTGGCCCATAGATAGGGGGTGAAGGGGTTCATACCTCTCCTAAATGTATTATTCCAAAAGCGAATGTAATAGTGTGACTAGAGTTCAAACTTGCTTACTACAATGTCACAGTCCCGTATGTTAGCTTATGGGGGAACCAAGTTCAATTCCTGGATGAGGTTATTTGCTTTTCATATCACGCAAATAGCCTTAGGAAAGGTATCTATCCAACTATTCTCTCTCCAGTAAATAGTAGGACAGACTGTGATATTCAATCTTGATACGGCAACCAGTTTAGGAGAAGGAAAACTCTGAATTCAAAGCTGTTAAACTCCGCTTTAAAATTGACCTTGTATTGCATCCTGCTCGAGTAGAGGGGTTGGGTAAATACCTATTAGTCTGTTGGGGTTCCATACTCAGTAATTCCCTTTCATGACATCTCTCATAGCAATTAAGGTTACTTGGTGGCACCCATTTCCTTTCCAAGTAATATGTGACATATTATACTTAGTTACATGGTACTAGTAACAAACAACAATCTCTGATATGACCATTTAAAATGGATTCCTTTTTTTAAAGAGCTCCAACTGCTCTCATATTTAACCATACCTGAGGAAGGGAGAAGTGAGTTCATGACTTTTCCGATCGCATTAGTATGAATACAAACTGTTATTGAAATGCAGGACCATATGACTTTTAGGCACCCCTTCTGCAATCTCAACTCACAAGTAGTCAGCAATTGAGCCTAGGTGAAATGCTATACATTTGATATAATGATTAGTGCTACACAATATATTAAGAAATTTCACTCATACAAGTATATATAAACTCTTCTGTTATGCATCTTCTTATGATTGTATTCTCTTCTATTAAGTTGGCTCAGGCAATAAAATATCCTTTGTACCACTTTGTCATTAATTTTTCTCACATTTATTCCATATGGGAAACAATGTTTAACAAACTATCATTCTTCTACATTGGCTTTGTAACTAGACTTTTCCCCTTTATCTGGATCTATGCAGTACTTCCTTAATGTTTTTCTACCGCAGCAGCATCAGCTACTTCTGTCCCTATATTTGTTAAAAAACAGTTTTTCAACAATAACAAATAAAAGAAATCTATGCAATAAGGCCTGTAGAAAAACCAGCTGATCTTATGAAAATTCGACTGAAGGAAATTGATTTTTGTTCTTTCTTCGGTGTGCCCCGT
>CM042141.1:126990710-127003210 GCA_023376005.1 Doryteuthis pealeii
ATAAAAAAGAAGAAGATCCGCAAAATGTATTATGTTCTCAGAAAAAAATTGTTTATTCTTTTTATCTTACATATGCGACACGTGTTTCTGATCTGTTGTCTTTTTCTGACATTGAGTTATTATTTTGGAAGAATATGTCCGATATTTGATAGGTTGTGTGTGTTTCTGCAACTTTTCTATTATAATGGTTGTGTAATAACGGTTGAACGCTACATTATTTTTTTCAATCCTTGCGTGCGATTTGCGATTTGCGATATATATATATATATATATATATATATATATATATCGTTTTTTTTAGAGAAATAAAGATCAGAACCAAAATTATGTTCTTAATTTTTTCTATTTTCTAATATTTCGAGGTGCCTACCTCTTTCTCAAAGGTTTATTTCTAGACTGACTGTTCCTTCACTTTTCTGTGTTCTTCCCCTTGGTGTCACGTGGTGGGGGATTCGACTTGCTGGTCAGTTGACTGTCATTAATCTTTTTTTTGTGTGTGTTGGATTCTTCGCTCAGCTGTGAACAACGGGAGTGGATAAGATTTTTTTTGTTATGATTGTGGTGGACTGCTATGTGGGTGGCGACGATTGGTTCAAGCATTAGTATGCGTTTAAGGCACCTAGATCTATGTGTAAACCTTTTTTCTTGTGCCGATTAAAATGAAGTATCCATTTGGTTTCTTTTTGTTTTCGTATTTGAGTTGATGGTAAGTTGTGATCTATCAGGATGCATTTTAAGTTGTCTAATGTGTGTCCTTGTTTGCTGAAATCTTTTGTACTGGTGCATATGGGGGCCCTTGTTGAATAGTTAGTTTATGTTTGTTAAATTTAGGTTTGAAAGCTATTTTGGTCTCCACCGTGTATCTGTTGTAATTGAATGTTTCCCAACACATATACTGCCCAATACGCACTACCCAATGATTTGAGATTAGAATAAACCAGCATATTCAATCTGATATCCGTAACAATAGCTTTGACCGCTCTTCTCCACCAAGCAATCCATATTCACCTTCCACCATTGGGTGACACCTGTTGGACAATCCTGATATAAGCCCTCAGTGTTCTCCATCTTGGCATCCTCAACCAACTAGCTGTACTCGAGGCCCTCCTCATCAACAATTTCCATCCTGCTCTTTGCATACAAAATCAATTTTATTCTTTACTCCTTTTTGGCCCTACCGTTCTTGATCACACCAACATAAAAAAAACTATATAAATCTATATATCTATGTGAACACAACTGAACAGTTATATTTTTTATTTCTTGTGTTTTATGAAACTTAAATATATATATATATATATATATATATATATATATATATATATATATATATATATGAGAGTAAGTAAATAAACAATGTATTTATTTGATATGGCTTTCAGCCGACAATATTTAGAGGATATGTGCTTAATTGAAGTCATACCTAATTTTGAAAATTAATTATTTAATAATTAATGAATTTAGGCGGGCATATATGTTCAAATGTATGGCTAAACAAATCGAGAAAATGCCAATCCCTGAATGTACATTTCGATCTATTGCTGATGAGACCTAATATGTCGAAATGTACATTCAGGGATTGACATTTTCTCGATTTGTTTAGCCATACAGTTGAACATATATGCCCGCCTAAATTCATTAATTATTAACTAATTAATTTTCAAAATTAGGTATGACTTCAATTAAGCACACATCCCCCCCAAAAAAAAATATATATATATGAGGGGGAAGAGAGAGAGAGAGAGAGAGAGAGAGAGAGAGAGGTGGTGGGACAGGGACAGAGAAAAAAAATGCTCTAGGTTAATGACTCCTGTTTGTTTCTACAGAACTTACAACAAAGAAAGAATGTACAATAACCCTGTAGAATAGACCAGGTTTCCAGTTAAAAATCCTACTTCGCCACATACCACCATAAGGTAATCATTTTTGCCAGGCATGAATGAGAGCCTTCATGTGGCACTTGTATAAAAACTGCACCAGTAGAGCAATCCACTTTTATTATAGCAACGATGTCAACATCGTTGTCTGGAAAAAGGTTAAATGCGTATTCTATGTTTCACCGGCCCAATCAGATAAACAGGGTCATATCTGGTAGAACATCTCAGCTAATATAACAAACTTTTGTTAAATATGGAACTTGGACTGAACACGTCATTCCTTGTCAGTGCTGAAATGTTTTACAAAGTCTCCGTTTCAATAACGTAAACTATCATAATTGTCCATGACTCTCAGTGGTGTGCATTTCTTCAACACGGAATATTTTGATGTCACACCTCTGATTAATATGCACTGTAAGATGACATTTGACAAACCGCCGATCGACTGCTATCTGTAACAAGGCATATATTCCATACGGAATAAAATGGGGGAGGAGTACCCTTGACGTTGTGGTTAACATGCTGGAGTGCAATATGGTAGCCAGTGTTCGAACCCCAGCTGTGCTATTACATTCCCTTTCGGATTAGTTCCTTTACGAAAAGTATGAACCCTCTAATCTCCCAAGTTATGAGTGAAATAGTACCACTACTCTTCTTCAACAAGGATGACTTTGACATTATATGACCTGCAATGGTCGACATGCCATAAAACAAATTAAACAGCCCAAACCAAATCGATAATTATTGTTTCCAATTGCATGAGGATTCTATACCATTAATACGAATTCGATACTCTCTTGATGATCCATCCGTGTGATATTGTGTCACATCCTACCCATAGGGAACGAGATTATAAAGAAAAGTTGAGTCGAGTGTTCCATGAATTATTCAATGGGCATTTTTATCTTTTATAATACTATTGGTTATTTCCTATAAATCTAACATAAACAAAGGGAAACCACTCTTGACTGATAGATTATTTATTTATTTTTCCCATTAAACTTGCACTAACCCTAACTCTAAATCCTAACCCTAAGCCTAACCCTAACCCGTCTTCTTTTTTCCTAGCAGATCAATAAATAAATAAATAATTTATCAGTCAAGAGTGGTTCCCCTTTGTTTATGTTAGACTTATAGGAAATAACTCTATTATTTATATTCTTATTAAGTCTCATAGAATATTAAATCATATATTGTAACGTAGCGGGCTTTTTACCGCTACACTAAATACACTAAATCGTATAGTATACGTGACGTTATGTTGTGGATTGGGGCCCACCGCGTCTTCAAAGCACACAGTACTATTAAGGCTCGTACGGTCGTGTATCAGGGGTTGGCACGTTGATCAGCACACACAGAATTCCAGCAGTCCTTTAAGCCCAAAATTCTTCCACACTTCTTTCGTTTATGGTCATGAATTCCCGTACGATTTCTTTGGTGTTGTAAATTAAAGATGAGGACAGTATTTCTGGCTTTTCATCAAAATGTATCTGGCACAAGGCCACAAATATGATGTTCCAGGGTCCATTATGCTACAATATAACTCGTATGTAAATACCTACAGAGGTGATTTGTTTATAGCGGCGAAGGCTTATGTTGAACGAGTCACATTTTTTGTATACGCTGATAATCGTAGATTTCTATAGTAAAATCATTCGTAATACTTTTCTACAGTCAAATCGTTAGCAATGCATTTACATTAAATAATATCGTTATTCTATTAGTAATACTTGTAGTAATTCATGACTACTGACAAACCCTTTCTGTTTTAAAAAAATTTTCAATGTATTTCTATAGTAAAATTATTCGTAATGCTTTTCTATAGTCAAATCGTTAGCAATGAATTTACATTAAATAATATCGTTATTCTATTAGTACTACTTGTAGTAATTCATGACTACTGACAAACCCTTTCTGTTTTAAAAAAATTTCAATGTATTTCTATAGTAAAATTATTCGTAATGCTTTTCTATAGTCAAATCGTTAGCAATGCATTTACATTAAATAATATCGTTATTCTATTAGTACTACTTGTAGTAATTCATGACTACTGACAAACCCTTTCTTTTTTAAATTTTCAATGCATTTCTATAGTAAAATTATTCGTAATGCTTTTCTACAGTCAAATCGTTAGCAATGAATTTACATTAAATAATATCGTTATTCTATCAGTAATACTTATAGTAATTCATGACTACTGACAAACACTTTCTTTTTTTTTAATTTTCAGTACATTTCTATAGTAAAATTATTCTAATGCTTTTCTACAGTCAAATCGTTAGCAATGAATTTACATTAAATAATATCGTTATTCTATTAGTACTACTGTAGTAATTCATGACTACTGACAAACCCTTTCTTTTTGAATTTTCAGTACATTTCTATAGTAAAATTATTTGTAATGCTTTTCTATAGTCAAATCCGGTTGCATGCATGCGTGCGTATGTGTGATTTGCTCTATATTCTCTTGCTCTGAGATGTATTTTCCGCCTGATTTTATCTCATTCTATTTTTGTTTCTTTTTTGTGTGTCTTGAAGGTGTATCTCAATTGACTTGATTGTCCAGTGTCTTCCCTCTCTGTTCTTCATCATCAACTGACGTCCGAGCCAAAAAAAAAAGGAGGTCAGCATCCCTGGCCGACTCCTTCGTTAGAACCTGTTGTCACACTTCCGTTGCAGGCACGAACAAAAGGCGGGCGACAACGGCAACGGTGGAGGCGGTGGCGGCGGCGGCGGCGGCGAAAGAACAATTTTCACTCGAGTCAATACTTTCACCCTGTTTTCAGGGACAAACTCAATTCCAACGCTAATTACGTCCCACTTTCTCTTCGTACCTCCTCCTCGCCTCCTCCTCGCCTCCTTCTTTCTCTGTCTCTCTGTCTCTGTCTCTGTCTCACTCACTATCACCCCAACCCTACCCGCACTTTTACTTTTTTTCTCTCCCCCGGTTATCTCTTCCTTCTTATCAAAACCACCGAGCTAATTATTAACCAATATTTGTCCATCTTTAAGCCTATATTATATTTGTATTTATCCTTACTTATCTCCCCCCCCTCTCTCTCTCTCCCTCTCTCTCTCTCTGTATGTATATATATATATATATATATATATATATATATAATGTTTATTATTTATGTTCATATATATATATATATATATATATATATCTGTATATCTAGATATCTAGATATTTGTCTCATACAAAAATATATATTTATATAAATAAATATATATATAAGTATGTATATATGTGTGTGTGAGCGTGTGTGTGTATGTATTGTTCTGTTTAAATCTATCTATATATATATATCTATATCTATGTCTATATGTCTGTCTATATGTCAGTCTATCCGTCTCATACTCAGCTCTGTCGGCTGGAGCTTGAGAATACACCGACTGCAACTCTGCTGCGGCGTAAGACCCCTCCCCCAATGGCATCACCTTTTGTTCATAGGTGGCGACAGGTTATGCTTAAGGATTGAACCCTGGAGGAGGAGCTGTTCCTGATATGCAACATTCGACTATGGCTCTTACTTAGGCTAGACGGCCGGCCAGAGAGGCACCCTCTCATCAACCGGCGGATAATGTCAAGCCCTAGTACCAATATGATTGTCCAAGCCCTATTTCCCTTAAGGCAAGCCCCAATAATGTATGCGCTAGAAGGTAGTGGCTGAGGTTCTTAGCGTCCTGGGTATGACGTTAAACTCTATCTGATGATGAAGTTCCAATTCTGGAGCTTTGGCAAGTCGGGATTGCCCCTTCATTACCATTATTTCCAGATCCACTTTGACCCGGAATGGTAGTACGTGTTGTTGTCCCATCTATGGGTTAAATAGAAAAAATGAATTTAAAAATATGTTTAAATAAATTGAGTTTGAAAAAACAAATTTAAGTACCAACCAACCGTTTTGAGACAAAAGTAATATAAAAGTTAGCATGATTGGGTAGGAAAGGTAAGTCATTTGGAAATGTGCAAAAGATTAATGTTTGGCTATGCTGACATCTGGTACATGTACAAACCAGAATATATCCGATAAAAGGAGGCGCATAAATTCTCTGAAATACTAATGGAATATTTTTTTTATATAAGGTGTCCTGTAGCCCACCATTTAAACTTATAGACTCTGCGTGGGCGCGTGGATTCAATCAGCCAATCAACACGCTCGAATACGTGGTTACTTAACTCTTTAATCACCGATCTTGAAAGACCTTCAGTTACTGGTATTCTACACAGACGGACGGATCAGCAACCAAGGATTCTACCTAACACTTAGGAACCCACGGATTCTACCTAACACTAAAGAACACAAGGGATCTCCATTGTAAAGTGATCTCACTTAAAAATGGACACATAAATCGTAACAGATACAAACGGATCAGGAAATACCGACTAGAAGTTCTGACTTAGAATTAATTAACAAGAAAAGATCTTTTCATCTCGAATATTTGCCATTCCACCAGAGTGGAAAAGAATGAAAGCAAAAAATATCCTAAAATGTTAGGGGTCTTCTTATTGATGTGCGATTCTTTAGGCTGTTGATATTCACCAATGGATTAAGTGCATTGACACGGGACGAGATTGAACAAAGGAAAGCTTTTGCAATCATACTGAAGCTGAGTCACTGATCTTCACGAACGATTTCTTAGATTAAAAAAAAATCCTCTTGCCGATTATTGAAGTGAATAACCTACCACAAAATCCGCCATATTGGGCATCTCCCCAATCTCCAGCCCCTCACACACACCAAACAACTACCGGTATCTCTTGTAACATTCAAACACACGCGCACGTGAGCAGCATTCTGCCGAATAGATTCCAATTTAACATACGAAGAGTCCGCTCCACATCCCCTTCTTTTTTTTTTTCATTTGCCCCAAAATTGAAAAATTTGATGCGTTGCTTGCTTTTGAACGGAGCATTTTACGACACGTCAGAAAAACATGTTTACTTCAAGCGACGCTGAAGAGCAGACTGACAACTCGAATTGTGTTGAAATATTTTCAGGTCTTGTTTCTATTGGGTATTGGTTTTTGGTTAGAGTATACCACGTGGTTCATTCGAACTACCCCCATGTCGTCCTACTTGCATAAGACCCACAATCTAAGAAGCACGCCTTCTCTCTCTCTCTCTCTCTCTCTCTCTCTCTCTCTCTCACTCTGTCTGTCTGTCTCTGTCTGTCTCCCTCTCTCTCTCTCTCTCTCTATATATATATATATATATATATATATATATATAGAGAGAGAGAGAGAGAGAGAGATGAATGGTATCAAAGATCAAGTGTTTCTGTGATAGGATTCAACCAAAATTGAAAACTCAAACATAAATATAAAGTTTGTTACGTATATACATAGAAATATCAGTGTATGTGTATATTTTACATACTCGGAGCATATTACCAATATTCAAATATTCGAATATATGTAAACATTAATTCATAAGAAATTTATTTATTTCGGCTAAATTTACCTCTTCAAGTCTGATTTTCAAATAGACAAAGAGACTTTGAAGGTTACCGCCAACCGGGATCGAAACCCGACCTACTTTTCATCAATCAGTTCTTAATGTTACGATTTTTGTGGCCATCCTTTAGGCTACAAACAAGAGCGCTGTCCAGCGAAAATCCTTTGTGTCAAGCAGAACGCGATCCTTATGGAAGAATCCTTTGGTTGTTCCTTGGTGCACCTCAGTCTTGTAGGTCCTTCGTCAATGATTGCAAATGGACGTCTGTCAGTATCAGCGATTAAGTAGTTAACCAAGCACGTATTAAGGCTGTGGATTGGCTGAGGTGTAAACCACGTGACTTCGCTTAGTCTATGAATTTACGTGGTGTATTGCAGCACACCTTATATACAAAAATATTCCAACACTTAGCCACAGCAACATACTAGAGAGGAGTGATAATTTAACTAATAAATACATACATTGGTATATATGTCAAAATTGCCAGAGAGCTCAGCTCCAAGTACACTTGGTTTGAAAATTGCATAGGCGAGAAACTGACAGTTAGCAAGTGCTGTTGATTTTATTTCTTTGCTACCCTTACTTACTTTTTATGAAAAAATGTTTTTAGAAAAAAACTTTAGACTAGTTTTGATTCATTGATGAAATCATATATATATATATATATATATATATATATATATGTGTGTGTGTGTGTGTGTGTGTGTGTGTGTGTGTGTGTATTTTCCAGCAATATTTTCTTTTAAACATGTTTTGCTGAACACAACGGACAATTCTTATCTGAGGAGTTTTTGTTTCTAACTGTCTGGCCATCGTTTTAATATCCGGATGGAATTGGTGTATGGATCCACCAAAGGTTTTACCACAAGCGCTTTCTGCACGACTTAGTGCCATCATCAGGTTGTTTGAAAAGAAACAATGGAAACATTTCAACAGTTATACATCCGATGATGGCACTAAGTTGTGCAGAGAGAGCTCGTGGTAAGACCTTTGGTGGATTCATACAGCAATTTCACCCGGATATTAATAAGATGGCCAGATAATTAGAAAGGATCGAACAAAATCTCATCAAACTAGAATTGTCCGTTGAGTTTAAAAAAACACACACATATATATATATATATTAAAAAGTCATCCACAGACACGTGTTTCGGCGTTTCACGCCTCTTGTGTGGCTAAACAGAACTATCCTTAGCTAGGATCGAACTCAGACTGACCGTTTGGCAGCCTGATATCTAATCCCCTCGGCCAATAACAGCTGTAGCGAGGATTGGTGTTTTAAAACTATTAAGTACATAGGTTTGTTTATGTATTTTACGGTCACTGAGAGATTAAATTTCCGGGGAAACGATCATTGCTTATATGTTTAGTAGTGAGGGTTAATTTAATTTACCAATTAGAGAGCTCATACCATTTTATAAGGAAATTGCAAAATGTAAACAAACTTTGTTTCGATTGTCGAATGGCAAAGGGTAAACATTTTAAGAAGAATTTATTAATTAAATAGCATATTTCAAAGTGAAAAACGTTATATATATATATATATATATATATATATATATATATATATATATATATATATATATGAAGTGGTCAAATAATGTGTTTGAAATGGCGAAGGCCGACAATTCGTGGGAGATTATGTGCTTAATTAAAGTCATACCTAATTTGTTAATTAACCAATTATAATTAAATGAATTAAGCGTGCATATCGGTTTAAATGTAAAGCGTAAACAAATCGAGAAAAAGTCGATCTCTGTATGTACATTTCAGCCTATTAGGCCTCATCAGCAGAGCTATATATATATATAAGGACCTACATGAGTCTTTTCATTTTTAAAATTTTCTTTTTTTTAACATTATTTCCCAGATACCAGTTTTAAAAGAAATTTTGAAAACTGACTTATCGTTTGTTTTGTTTTTTTTTACATCGGTAGAGTTTAGAAATGAAAAGAATATATATATATATATATATATATATATATATATATATATATTCGGATGTTTGGATGAAGTTTAAGTATTTCACCGCGATAGGGGAAATGAAAATAACCCAACAATATTTGAACCTCAAAACCAACCAACCAACAGTTTTCCTACAAATGAATGGATATGTATAATGTTTTTTTTTTTTAGGAACCACCATTATTATTCTATGGTGTTTATTGCTTTCTTCTGAACTGTAAAAAAACTGAAAGAATGTTTCTAGGAATGATTAACATTCTTTTATGCCCAACACCGCGAAAGAACATTGATTTCTTTTTTCTATAACCTTCAAGGTCTAATGAACCGTTTAGCCTACCGCCAAAATAGCATGGGTTCCATGCACTGGCCAAAGATTTATCAAGACGAACAAACACAAAAACAGTACTAGATTCAGAACTCCCCTAAAAGCAGTTTCTGTTTGGCAGTCTGTAATATTTAGTTTGTTTCTCCTCGAGATCTCTAGCTTATTTCGTATTTGCAGATTCCATCTATCTCACAAAGAAAGATGAATTTGGCTTTCATGATATAGAAATAAAAAATAAAAAAGAATAAACAGCTCAACCTTCCTGGACATAGTTAACCCCATGATGGCACGGAACGTTCAAATAGGCCATCAACCTTTGCCGAGAGATTCCGACATTTTTTCGCCGTTTCCAAGCTAAAAAAAAAAACAATCAGTATATTAAAAAAGTATTTAGTGTAAAGACTGACTGTCAGGTGTCACTACCATCTGACAAAATCCCACCCTCGTCGAGTCAGAAAACAACTAAATGGGCAATAAGAAACTGACCATCATAAAATGGCACCCTCCGTATCGACACGAAAATGAAAGTTCCTCAGGAAAATGTGTATTGAGCTTAGTCAAAAGTAATACTACTACTATCTATTTATGCGGGAAAGCGATTAATTTCCTTGATAAAGAGCAAAAACCGACTGAGAAACACAAATATATTGACGAAAAGCCAATACTCAGAAATTTCGTGACAATCTTTTAACGTGGTACAGAGTCTCAGTCAACACCGTTTCTTTCTCGTATTTTCGAACTCGCTGGTTCAAATCCTTGGATAAACGATTAATAAACAGTTTTCTCTGTCGCCCCCTGGTTCGTTCTGCCTGAGAGTGATCAACTTCCTGCTTTTAATACAGTTCACTTAAACCGTTATGTAAATTACAAATAATGCCGTTTGAGGCTATCGTGCATGGCACATGCTATTCCCTGCAGCTTAGATCCGGCGGTGGGGATCGGATATGCCCACTACATATATGAATATGCATTTTATACCAACCAACATGCACTCAAAATATGCGGGATTTGCAACAGTGAAAGAAAACTGTTGAAAAACGCGCCATCTCAAAAGAAAATACTTTCTTTCCTCCACCATATCTTAAATGTATTTTTAACCAATGAAAAAGTATAAACAAACAGGAATCATCTCGGCTGGATCCTCCTTATTCACATTTAAAGAAATCATCGACTAGCGAAAAGTCAGTCGTCCAGTTTTCAGTTATCGGACACTTACACTGACCGAACAAATGAACTAAATCCCATTCATACTTCATTAACATCTCGCTTATGTTCACATCGGAGCAAATATCGACTAGGAATCAAGCCACCGGATTTACGAAAGGTAAAACCTGGTACACATTCCGCTACCCACATCAAAGCGATCAATTGCATGTGTTGCCACCTGCCCAAAGAAATAACCCTTCCTGTATTTCTTAACATTGCAAAAGAGAAAATATTCCTGTGAAGTTTTATGCAAATAAAACCTTTCATTTTGTAGTATTGTGTTATTTCGTTTTTTCGTAGTTACAATACAATGTACATTTGTCCTCGTGGAAATATTGACGAGAATAGCTGATTCGGCGGAAGACATATACAGTGGTACCGTGAGCTACGAGTTTAATTCCTTCTGCTCGTCATCCAATTTCCTCGTATATTAAATCAATTTCCCCCATTGAAATTAACTAAAATACCATTAATCTGCTCTAACCTACCCTAAAAAAGCACGCAATTTCTATAACGTTTTTTAATAAGAAAAATACCACTATATTTTTGTAGTTGAAATAAGATCAAAATAAAATAAGAAAGATGGAACATTCACTTACCTCCTGGCCGTAGAAAAAATGGCGCCTGAGAGTGACTCTCTTTATATAGAGTGTAGACTGGATGTGAGATGCATTATGGGAATGGGTTGGATGACTATAAAAACAAATGTCTAGGAGGAAGATTTTTGATTTGCTGAAGGCGAACACGTGTGAACATTAGGAATTGCAAGAAGGTGACGTTGGACGGAGAGAGTAGAGTTGTGAGATAACATAGTTGAGTTTGACAAACCAAGTCATTTGAATTGCAATTGTATAAATTGTAATAAAATAGAATATAAAGAATTATGTGTTGTAATATACCTCAAATTCTATCTCTCGACAAAAGCGAAAAATCAACCACGTAACACGTAACAACAACACGTAACTCTGAAATCTCGTAGGTTAGTGTTGTACCGGCCGTTCCTACAGTGGAGAACATGCACCGGTTCCCACTATAAATAGTGAGACACCGAGTGGAAAGGGAGAACTGTTCCCGTTAACGACAAGCTAGTCGTACATGTACCATTAATTGTAAATACACTTGTCTTATTTTACCCTATCTCGACTTGACTTCTTTTTACTGTTGGGACTAACATCACAGCAGTTAGGACACTGGTAAGTCAAGGTACAATTGTATATCTTAAAAATAAATAATCTGGAATTTGTTTGTGTTTTTTTGAAAATGGTTACCTATTTTCGAAGGCGTGATTCGTGTAATCGATATTGTTGCTTGAAATGGATTCGGTGAACCTGTTTACTTTTCACTTCGAGTTAATTCTCTTGGAAATGACAAAGAGAGAAACAAACTCTAGAAGGAAATCCAATTAAAAACCGAGAAGAAGATTAGATCATGGATAAGTAATGATGAATCCGATTACACTGAACAACAACGAAATTATATTAAATTTGTTTTAGCTGATTTAGGACAATTCTGATGCGTTGAATCCGAAAACCACATTGGTTTTGCTCAATCAGGTCAACTTTTTTTCATAACTATGGCCACATGTTTTTACGTTTTTGATTACATGTAGGGGTATTTCATTTTATATGATGCAAAATTATTATTCTATTTCTTGAAATAAACGAAC
>CM042141.1:127010710-127045710 GCA_023376005.1 Doryteuthis pealeii
GTTTGTGTGAAGAGTAAGTATTGTGCAGTTGTGCTGTAAGTTCTAAATTAATAAATTATATCATTATTTTAATAAAATTTGTTGTTTGAAGAATATGGTCGAATTTTAATAAAATCTAATATTGTTACATAATTATTAGATACCTAATATTTATGGCAATAGTGTAGAAATCAAAATGGCCATTATAAGCTACAGCCCACGGCCTTGAAGGATGTGTGATGGCGCTTGACCTCACTCTCACCTTGCCTTCCGGGAATAAATCGTGAGAACCGGAAGGCATAGAAGACCCTGTCTTCCGGTTTAAGGATAGTAAGTAAGTCTCAGTTAGAAGGTAGGAGCCGAGCTCGTAGGATGTAAGGATCTGAGCAGACGTCTGGTTTGGGGATTAACAATAAAATAAGATCAAAAGTAAATCGAAGTATTGTGTTTATTATCTAAAAACTAACAATGACACAGGGCTTCTGATAACGAGAAATCCCCACAGAAGACCAGACCCGAAGTCCCCAAGAAAGTCCAGACCTTAGAAGATTCCAGACCAAGCCAAAGACGATCAGAATAGCAGCCAGCCAGAATAGAAAATACGACAAGAAGTAAGAAGTAAAAAAGGGTATACAACAATATGTGGTCAAGTGTCATTGTTGGGCAAAAGCCCAATTAAGAGCACTTTGCTGAAGCTCGCTTAATTGCCACTGGGCCGGCTTTTAAGCTAGCCTTTATTTTCGGGAAAACATTGTGGAAGATGTAAGTGAAACTTGCACAACTTAGCAAGTAAGAAATATTAAACAATTAACAATATTATTTATCACTAAGTTACGAGTAGAGTGTGTATTTATCAAAAATCTCTCCGATGCGCAGGATGTGACACAAGGCTAATTCAAAAGGGGAGTAAAGCTGATTTGAATTTAGCATTTTCTACTCTCAGACTGATTGCCTAACCAAGGTTAAATAACCCAGTTTATCCTACTATTTACCCATTCCTGGGAGGAGAACAATTAAATTCATGTCTTTCCCCCAGGGCATTGGCTGGCGTGTAACTCAAACAACCTTGTCCATGATATGAACTCGTTCTGCCGATTACATTTCCTCCGACGATAATCGTTACACGAAGAGCGCATCCATAAATCGAGCAGTTATTTACGTTCCCTAATAAATATGCATAGCCTATCATTTATGTAAGGAAGTGTAGTGTAGATTTGGAAAATCAACAGTAAAATGAAAAATCTGTGATAGTTTCATTGAAGACAAGTACAGCAAATCTCTTTCGTACAAATATTTCACCAAGCATGAAAGCAATTACAATGGTTACATAATGGATAGACATAGCCAATCATTTTTGTAAGGAAGTGTAGTGTAGATTTTTAACTAAACGTTAAACTCTGTGGAAATTACAGTGGATTTAAATTGATAAGTCCTAACCCCAGGTTCCTCTGAAGCGAAACACTCATTACGTGATTAGACATAGCTGGGAAAGGAAGATTAGAATTAAACAGAGTCGAGCCAAGCAGCCCTGGTGGGCAGACATATTTCGTCTCCGCCTCCCTCCCCGTGCATGCGGCACAGAATGATAATAAAAATGTGTACAGCAGAAAATGTCTCTGCATGATTTCTTGATTAAAAGAACTAACATGAATGTAATACAGAGAAATAGAAACACCCGAAGAAGAAGAACCCTGATATGAACCGATAAAAGAAACAACCTTTAAATGAATTAAGAATGCGGGTTAGCTCAGTCGGTAGAGCGTTCGGCTATAAAGCACAAGGTTCCTAGTTCGATACCGGTCCTCGCCAACTCAGCGTATGAGTAGCACAGGGATCTGTGCGGTAAAGTAAGGAGCTGATGGTAGGTGTGGTGCTCCACCTCATATAATCAATAATCTCCTTGGTCTAGCGCAAGTGAAAGGGGGATATACTCCCTCGCTGATTGGCTGATACCGACTTTAGGCCACCCCAACGACTTACTTTACTTTACATAACATTTACCCAAACCACTTGCCTCGGGTAGGATGTGAAACAAGTTCGAACGTATGGGGCATCCAGCGGGGACAGAACTCGCTATTCAGTAGTAATGGATCTGCAGGGCTAGCCTTCTAACCATTGCACCACGATGGGACACCTATTGTTATAGATTATAATAGTACTAATTTATATATATATATATATATATATATATATATGAGGAGTAAAGAATTGAGTACATCCGAAAGAATGTGGTTGAAAATAGAGGAAAAAGTGCATATAACGACGCAATAACTAAATGATGGTAAAAAGCATTTTGTCTTCACAATAAATTTTGAAAAAGCTTCACTAAATACCGAGGCGAAATATCAATTGAATTTAGTTGAGTAGCGTTATAGTTTATATATGTAAGTTGGAGCAACGTAGACTTCGTCAATGGCGCTTAGTAACATAAGTATACCACCGGACTTATTGGATAGGTAAACGGAAACTACTGCGTAAAATGTACTTGTTAGTGAATTCTATAGAATTGATACTTAAATAGCATCTAAGCGAGAATTGAAAAATCCTCCAGTTTTTTTTTTATGAAGCACTTAATACTGTTGGGTCACTTTTGGTAGCGGTAATGATGCTAAGGCCCCGAAACCACGATTAATCCACAGGCCATCATTTTAAGAAGGCCATTTTCGACGTCCAAGGTGGAATCTATTAGGAAGGTAACCACACTATCTCCAAGTATTTAAAAAGTTCAAGGTGAACACAATTTAAATGAGATAACACTCTCAAACCACCCTGCCAACCTTTTCCCGCTAAAAAAAACACCAAGCTACACACAATAACACTTAAATAAAGTCTACAGGTAACATTACACTATTACATACAAAAAATATAAAAATTCAATTACTTACGACAATTTCATAATTATCCAGTTTCTATAGATACCACTAAAAATTCCATTTAGTAAAAATATTACAAAATTACCAATTAGTCCTCCTTAGTAAATAATTTTCTAAATAATTTTGAAAATCAGTTTCTAATAAAAATCCATTTACTTAAAAAAATTACATTAAGCCCAAACCAGCTACCTTACTTCTTAACCCGGAAGTTATATGTATTGCTTAAATATTTGTCTATTTGAACACTTAGATTCACCATTCATTTATACTTAAAATATATTATGACCTTGACAGTATATATATATATATATATATATATGTGTGTGTTTGTGTGTGTGTATGTGTGTGTGTGTGCGCACGCGGTGGACTCTCCTATCGAAAACGATAGATAAGGGTCAGCAGTGAGTGATATGTTTCCTCCCACATTGTGCATGCTATCAAGAAGACATTTTGTATTTTCTCGAGTGTGATACCAGCCTTGCTGAGAGCTATGAAGCCAAAATGACTGATGAAATTTTCTAAAGCGAGAGTCAGATTTTTTGGTTTAAAGTTAGACGCTCTTTAATTTAGCGTAATATGTCTTACGCCATTCTTCCCGATTTGATGCTAGATTTTCCCAGACACTCAGGTCAATATTGAGGCGTTTCAAATTGTCCTTCAATTTGTCTTTATATATATATATATATATATATATATAAGATTTTTGGATGTTTGTTTATTTAGAAACGTTGCTGATAAAGTATATATTAAATTTTTACTTGAAGGCACTTACAACGCATGTATCGCATAAAATTGGATACTTTTTCATATAGAAAATGAACTTGACAAGTGTAATCTCAGTAAAGGATGGCTCGATGTGTAGAATACCGTACAGACTGTTTCGACTTTATTAAGTCTCATCAGCGGTATATACTAACGATTTCCATCCGACAGAAATCGAAACCGGGACTTCAGCAGACGCAGTGAAACACTAGTGAAACACTTTTATCGCCTCGGCCACAGTACACAGCTGACCATCCTAGTGAAATTAAGCTTGTCAAGCGATACTACGTGCCTCTACCATATTAGGTAAGGGGGCGCTATTGAGAGAATAATACAACAAACAGACCGATGCCCTTCGGCGAAGTGAATAAGATATGTTTGTTTATTTAGAAACGTTGCTGATAAAGTATATATTATTTTTACTTGAAGGCACTGCATGTATCGCATAAAAGTCGATACTTTTTCATATAGAAAATGAACTTGACAAGTGTAATCTCAGTAAAGGATGGCTCGATGTGTAGAATACCGTACAGACTGTTTCGACTTTATTAAGTCTCATCAGCGGTATATACAAACGATTTCCCTCCGACAGAAATCGAAACCGGGACTTCAGCAGACGCAGTGAAACACTAGTGAAACACTTTTATCGCCTCGGCCACAGTACACAGCTGACCATCCTAGTGAAATTAAGCTTGTCAAGCGATACTACGCGCCTCTACCATATTAGGTAAGGGGGCGCTATTGAGAGAATAATAACAACAAACAGACCGATGCCCTTCGGCGAAGTGAATAAGATTTTTGGATGTTTGTTTATTTAGAAACGTTGCTGATAAAGTATACTGAGATTACACTTGTCAAGTTCATTTTCTATATGAAAAAGTATCGAATTTTATGCGATACATGCGTTGTAAGTGCCTTCAAGTAAAAATTTTTATATATATATATATATATATATATATATATATATATATATGTGTGTGTGTGTGTGTGTGTGTGTGTGTGTGAGAAAAATAACAGATTAAGAAATATCCGACAAAATATGAATAATATACGGGAAGGATTGTTTTGTTATTCATTTTCCCCGTATATACGTCACAGTTACAGACACAGTTGCACACACATGGACACACACACACACACACACACACACACATATATATATATATATATATATATATATATATATATATATATATATATATATATATACATACGAATACACATACACATACATACGTATATACAAGGTGTGTCAAAAATTATCGATATTTTTTGTACTTTTTGACACACCTTGTATTCTGAAAAATGAACGTTCCATTCATTGTTTATTTCTATCTTGATAAATTCAGCTTCAATCTGGATACTTTTATGACACATTGTATTCTGAAAAATTTAACGTTCCATTCATTATTCATTTCCAACTTGGTAAATACAGCTTCAATCTCGATACCTTCATGACACACCTTATATATATATGTATGTGTGTGTGTGTGTGTGTGTCTGTGTGTGTGTGTTTGTGTTTATTCTCGCAAGATTATAGTTAATGTATACAAGACTATCCTATTAAATCGTTATTTTTTATCAGGAAAAAAGAAAATATTTAGCATTGTCGAGCAGACCATAACTGCTCTTATTAGTTCTCTCTCCACATTACTTAAAGCCTTATGCCAGACTTACTAAAAGCTTGCTGAGAGTCACTCTCAATATATATATATATATATATATATATATATATATATATATATGTATGTATGTATGTATGTATATATAATTCACATATGTATATGTATAATTAATTTATGTAATTAGATATGCATGAGTAAATATATAATTAAAATTCTCATTACATATATATGAGAATTTTAATTATATATATGTATATATATATATATATAGAGATATATATATATATATATATATAGAGAGAGAGAAGAGAGAGAGAGAGAGAGAGGGAGAGAGAGAGAGAGGGGGAATAACCGAGATGTTTATACGCTTGCAATGTGAAATCTTATTCTTGTAAAGAAATAAATCCGAATCTCCTGTGTGCATTTAATTTTAATTAATCTATTTACGCACAAATTAATATAATATCATTTAAGCGAGAAAAAAATAATATTTTCTATTTTTTTTTTTTTTTTTTTTCGGAAGGAAAGTGTAGAAGAAATCATTTACAAAGGGCCTTGAGGATTTGAATAACGATACGAAATCTTCAGAACATAATTTTATCAACTCTCTTCTTCACGAGGAGGCGAGGCGAGTCCCTGTGCCAATCTTCTTGGCTCCAATATCCGAATGAGTGTCTGCTCATTTTTCGGGAAATGATTGCCTGGAATTGCCCTCGAAGCTCACTAGCTGTCAGCGGCACGATATTGCGCCCAGCTTTACGAAGGCTGCGCAACGCGCAAAACCGAGACGGCCAGTCTCCGTTAGGCCGAGCTTAATGAGTAGAGTTGTACACCTGGAAATAATTGAAAAGCTTCAAGCCAAACTTGAAGTGGGTGAAGGGCCAAGTAATAGAATCGAGCAGAAATTCTCTGTCGTATCAACCGAAGGCGGCCAGGAACAGCGATTGGATTCGCAATAATAAGATGCTAATATTGTGAGATAGTGGACAATTGTACTGCAACCTAATAACACGCGTTTCGGTCTAGAAAGCGCTGGAATTGACTTTTTTTTTTAAATTCAGGTTGGCAACCTTCATTAAAAATAATCTGGTGGATGTCTAAAAGAAACACCTGTTGGATGTTTACCTCTCCGAATTACATTGCCCTTATGGCAAGCGCCAACCTTTTT
The DNA here is from genome assembly GCA_023376005.1 of Doryteuthis pealeii. Lineage (NCBI taxonomy): Eukaryota > Metazoa > Mollusca > Cephalopoda > Myopsida > Loliginidae > Doryteuthis > Doryteuthis pealeii. Next base: position 127,017,118 of record CM042141.1, read on the forward strand.
TATCATATGGGTACTAGAAGGTAGTGACTGAGGGTTTTCATGTCCTGGGAATGCCGTTAAAATATATCTGATGGTGAGGTTCCAGTTATGGAGGTTTGGGGAATGTGGAGCACCCTTTCATCACCATTGCTCCCTGGTCCACTCTAACCCGGAGTGGTAGTACTTTCAGGGTCCCATCTATGGTTAAATAAAGAAATATCCATTAAGAATGAATTCATTTCAAAAATTTGTCAGCATTAAATGACCCACTGAGGTTTATATGCCATAAAACAAACCAAACCAAACCTCTCAAATTCACGTTCAATTGAGTAATATTGGTTTACTATAAAACGTCTTGGATTACTGTCATAGTGCTCTATCAGTGGCTGTTTTGGTGACTAATCAATAGACGCTACCCTTAGAGATGAGTAGTAGTAGTTCCCTGACTGAACTAATACTGACCGTTGACATACGAATCTAATCAACTCGTTTTGGTTCACCCATCTTCCTTTATATCCACCATGCTGCTACCCATGGTTTCTGGTGCTTATAAGGCGTGTATGGTATTCTCTTACCCCTAAATCTGCTATCCACCGATTTGCCGGGCAGTATTACTGGATACTTATAATACTTGTCGCATAAAAAAATGACTACGTTCTCAGAACTTCTTTAAATCCCACAAAGAAAAACAATCACCTAAATGACAAAAAGCCGGCGATATCACACACATATAATTACAGATGTTGACTACGCAATGATCTGGTGAGTTTAGCCGTTAAACATGCATAAGTAGAATCATTGCTGCATATCCTAAAGAGAGTGGCAAGTCTTTGGTCTCTATGCGAACTCAGATAAAACTGAGTTCAGGTGTTTTATACAAGATGACGGCATCTCTACACTGGATGTTAAGCCTTTAAAATTAGTAGACCAGTTCACATACCGAATTAGTAATAACTCATATACAGAAAGCGATGCCTATATAGGCACAGAAAAGGCATAGACATATAATCGATCATATGGAAATCTGATCTCTCTGATAAGATAAAACGAGATTTCTTCCCAGCTGTAGCCGTGTCAATGTTGCTGGTAACAAAGTGTTTGTATACTCAGCACACTGTGTAACGGTTATCGTCGAAGGGAATAGAATTGTCTACCTGAATTCAAATTCTGGACGAGGCTATTTGCGTTCAACTTTACGTTAAGGCTCTTGGGAAAGGTATAAATCCATGGATTCTCCCTCTAGCTATGAGCAAATAGTTGGGCAGACTGGGTTCTTTAGCCCTGGTTAGGCAACTAAGTCATAGGAATGAAAGTCACTGCTTTCTAGTAAACTCTAAATTCAAAGTATGCTTAAAATTGACCTCATGGCACACCCTGTTTTGGGCGGAGGGGTTGGATAAAACACACTTAAAACTATGTTTACGCCAGATTATTATTAGAAGAAAATAGTTTTATTTGGATTATTCGGACTATTGTCTTCATATTTCTTATCTGTACAATGTTCGGCTGATGTGGCTACCAGCCTTCTTCAGGTATTTCTTGTTGGACTCGGGAAACTTCTCGAATTCGAAACCTTCTTTCGAACTCGGGAACCGTTCTTGATGTAATCGGGACATCTTGTCGTAATCAGGAACCATCACGGAATTTTCTTTATTCAATCCACGGGTATTCTGTTCTGATTCCGCTAAAGAAATGCCTGAAGAAGGCCGAGGGCACATCGGCTGAAACGTTGTACAGATAACAATAAAGAAGAGGAAAATGGTCCGAATAATCCAAAATACTAATTATCAAGCCTCATCTAAAAAAAATTAGAAAAAAAAGAAATAGTTACTTGAAACCATATAATTGCCTGTAAAAAACGTCATCATCATCATGTCGCGCTTGTAGCGCGAATATCCATGACAATCTCTTGTCAAACATCCTTATCATTCATTGCCTCTGGGAGGTCCTCTGTGCAGAATCCAATATCCGCGCAGAGTCTATGTACGTCTTTGCTGGATGGCCTACTCTAGCGTGTCCATGTGGAGGATTCCTTAGAAGACGACAGTTTTGAGTTATCCTTGCTTCTCCGGCAGTGGCCAGCGTGTCTTGTTCGCCTCACACGGATGGTTTGTGTGATATGCGGCAGGTGGCTGTACAGCTGTTTTCTCGTGGGGTGTTTTTTCCACGTCTTGTTTAAGATTGCATTCTTTTGCAGCTCCTATCTATCTTATTTTTCAGGAGCTTTCTTAGGATCCAAGTAGTGTAGACGTACAATAGCACTGATACAACTACGGCTTGGAAGAATTTCCGCTTTGTCAGTGAGATCGGATTTTCATATCGCTGACAATCTGTTTAAAGTAGCCAAACCAAACTTACTTTGGTATTAATAACCCAACACGGGTTGATATCCAGTAAAGCTAACCAATCAATTCAATGTGATTTTTTAGAGGTAAATATAAATTGTTGATACAGTTGATATCGACCACCAATTGGATTAGAGTTAGGGTTGCGGACCTGAAAAATAGATAAATCAATGTTACTACTTTCTAGACCAATATTATTATCTGGACACAGACATTTGATAATGTTTAACTCGTCTTCTGTGGCATGACGATGATGGGCACTTTGCAACAACAACAAACAAACAAACAAAAAAGAAAGAAAGAATCATCTCTCTACGGACAAATCAGTGTTTGAAAAACAGAAATGTGTGGGGAGGAGAGAGAGAGAGAGAGTGAGGGGACGAGAGAGAGATTAACAAAGAAGGTGAAAAACAAAGCCTCGCCAATACGAAAGGTTAAATTGCCCGAAGTGTTCAACTACAAAACCCACACAAATCAGTTCGGAACGTTATTTTAATGTGCCAACCTTTACGCCATTTCTTTTTCTAGTTGTTGTTCCTGATTTTTATAGGGTTGATTTTTTCTTGTTCATTCTTCTTTCTACACAGTCACCTACCGACCGACCGACGATCTTTATTTTTTTCTTTCTTCTTTTGTTCCTTTTCTTCTTCCTCTTTTCTTTTCGCAATGCTTCGCTTTTAAATCGACTGAAATGGACGGAGATAATGAATTTATTGACATTTTCACGCCTTTAAATCAATTGTATCAACTTTTATTTTTATTCAGTTACAAAAACCATTCAAAATCAGTAACACTGCTCTCCAACTAATATTTGCCGGTTGAAAAGGAACTTACTTTCGCGATGAGAACGCCTCTATCGAACTATTAACAGGGTCATCAGGTAGGTTTATTGTTTGCTAGACGACCCGTGAAGCCGTTGGGTTCCCTTTCTAAGTGAAAGGTGAAAGGTGAAAGGTTCTGATTAGCATTTCTTCGTTATGTCTGTAAATTTAAATAACTAGCAAAAATATGCTCCGGTCGTAAGTATTTAAGTTTTAATCTAATAAAATATATTGAATTAGAACTAAAGAAATTAAATAAGAACACATAAAAAATTGAACTTGTTTTAATTATATTTTAATTGCTTTCTATAAAAATTAATTCATAGGACTGATTCTAATACGTTGGAGAATAAAACTAAAATATTAGAGATCAACAACAGCAAGTAATTATTCATTAACCAGGGCCGGGTTAGCTCAGTCGGTAGAGCGTTCGGCTAGAAACCACAAGGTTCCTAGTTCGATACCGGTCCTCGCCAACTCTGCGTATGAGTAGCACGGGGATATGTGCGGTAAAGTAAGGAGCTGATGGTAGGTGTGGCGCTCCACAACAGATGCCAAAAACAATCTCCTTGTCAAACGCTATTGAAAAAGGGGATAGACTCCCTCGCTGAATGGCTCATACCGACTTTAGGCCGCCCCGACGACTTTACTTTTTTACTTTATAAATTATGAAGTTAAGTAAACAAACATATGTGTTTATTTTTTCATATTAACCGACAAATTTTGGAGGATATGTGCTTAATTGAAGTCATACCTAATTTTGAGAATTAATAAGTTAATAATTAATGAATTTAGGCGGGCATATATGTTCAAATGTAAGGCTAAACAAATCGAGAAAATGTCAATCCCTGAATGTACATTTCGACCTATTAGTCTCATCAGCAAGGTTTATATATTATGTAAACCTTTATTTCTTAGTGATATATAACACACATTGCAGGAATTTATACGAACATGGCTGATTTGAGGCATATCTAACTCAGATTTTCATAGAGACATTGTTTAAAAATAAGATTTATTCTATGTATTAATGATTTTGAGTATAAATTAAATTCTCAATAATAAACTTACGAAAGATCTGGAAATGACTGTGACGTAGTTTCCATTAGCTTGTCGCTAGATTCTGTCTATTCTGTTGTATGACTGTCTTCCTTGAAATTCTCTGCCTGTGTGTATATGTAAGGATATTTGCCTGCTCATCCCACTTATGAGGGCTGGACACAAGGTCTCGTTTTTACGTGGGCGCATAAAAATTGCGTCGATCTGGGGGGGGGGGATGGCCCCCTGGGATCGACGCTATTAATTGTACACTGGACCCCCAGCCGAGGCCGGGTATAGAAGGTAAGTCTCAAAGCATAGAATCTCGAACAGATACTACACTTTGATCCTCCCTTGTCTCTATGTGCATGTTTATGTTTGTCTGTCCAACAATGTCTTAGTATCATTCCAGGTTTGGCCTACCTTTTTTATTATTTGGTTAGCCTTGGTCATTTGTTTGTTTATTTGTTCATTCGTGTATACATGTGTATATGTATATATGTGTGTGTGTGTGTGCGCACGGGTGTGTGTTCTCAAGGCGCAGTTGTTTTTTTTTTTAACCTACATCTGTTAAATTCTGTTAACATGGTCTGTGTGTGTGTGTGTGTGTGTTCTTCAGACATAACTGATTTTTTTATAACAATTTTATTAGATATCAATTTACAATGAACGCAATTTCCTAAATTCTGGGTATTAAATAACTCTACATGAGTTCGTATGCCGTTAAAATCAATCGTTACCTCATTGTTTAATTGTGTGCAAGCTAGCCTCGTAGATCCGTTACTACTGAATAGTGATTTCGATCCTTTGAATTGCCCCATACTTACGACCCTCTGTCACATCTTCCCCGTGCCGAAAACATCGGGTAAATACCTACATATGTAATTGTCTGTAAGACCGGCCAGGTAAGCGTTGCTTCGCATTGCTCCAAGTTGATGCGCCCAAGAGATTATTATCATTATTATTATCATTATTATTATTATCATTTGATTTCATTTTCTTTAAGTGACCAGCGGGGTCTCACCCAGAGACCTAGGGCTGACAGCCATGCAATGCAAGTAATGACAGCCTGGGTATTAGATATATTATACATATGAGAATGAAACTCAAAGCAATTATATGTATATGTTATACACAGATACATGTAATTACTTACATTTCATTTGTTTGTAATGACAAGAACTTCCATAAGATACACTCTGTGAAAATGAGACCAATTTTCTGCATTTCGCATGTTAGACTTGCCAGATACACTATGGACAAATTCACCGTGCTTGATACGAGGATAATCTCAAAAGCAAGGTCTCCAAAATATGTAGAAATCACAGAAACGTTTATTATTTATACTAGCAAATATATGCACCCTCCCGGTGCAAGCATTTAAATTTTGATATAATAAAATATCATATTAAATTAGAAAGGCTAATGAAACTGAATAAAATGCAGATAAAAAGATTTGGAACAGAGGGGGTATAATTGAAAAATAGAAACTTTGAAACTAACTCTTCCATCATTTTCCATTACTCCCGTCTTTTATTGGTAAATTTTCCTAATTTAACTATTTGGTTAAAATAGGAAGTAAAGAATAATATTACAGTTATTTCTTCTTGTTAAAGGATTTCTTTTAAGATTTATCCCCGAGATATTTGCTCACATTCAATAAGATAAAACCAAACTATTAGAAATCAATAATACTAAGCACATATTTATTAAAATCAAATTTTTAAGATCAATATGCAAATTAGCCTTCCCATTCACACCGTAAATCGCTATTTTCTTGTATATATAAATACAACTGCATGTTATTAGTATGTAGATATGGTCAACAGTCTTAATGATGTAAAACAATTTTATTAATAATTGAGGATTAAATAATAAAATCATGGACAATGTGGTGTAATTAACAAAGGGAATTATGACTTGTATAGTAATATAGTTTAGGTTACAGACATACAAACCCACAATCTCCATTATAATAAGAAAGATGTCAATGATGTTTATATGTCTAAATGATGTCAATGATGTATATATTTAGATAACTTATAACTTGAGGGCCGGCTTAGCTCAGTCGGTAGCGCGTCAGCCTAGGAATCACAAGGTTCCGGGTTCAATACCGGCCCTCGCTAACTCGCGTATGAGTAGCACAGGGATTTTTGCGGTAAAGTAAGGAGCTGATGGTAGGTGTGGCGCTCCAACACAGAAGAAAAAACACCTCCTTGGTCTAGCGCTAGTAAAAAAGGAAAGACTCCCTCGCTGTCTGGCTGATACCGATTTTAGGCCACCCCGACGACTTTAAACGTATAACGTGTATATATCTTTCTACATAATCGCCATTTCAATCGATGCATTTTTTGTAGGCAATGTGGTAGTTTTCGTGTGCCCATGTCATACTAGCCTGTCGCCATGTCATTGAGGAAGAGTAGTTTCAAACTCTCTACACTACCGCGGAGGTTTTTGACATCCAGGCACTACTCGCCACATATATCCGTTAAATACCGATGGATTTCAATCGGTTTAATGTCTTTTGCTTTCAGAGACCGAATAACTGCGCAAACTTCACACTTAGCTTCAATAAGGAGCTCCATCAGAAACGACTGCCAAATCCAAACCGAGCACGGCAGCGAGGCACACACTGAAGAAAGTGCAAGCGCATGCACAACAAACACCCCAGTGCTTTGGAGACCTTACTTTTGGAATTTAATCTCGTAAGGTAATTTATGAGGAAGTGCGTCCCGGTCTCCTGCCTCAAAAATTGCTGCCCGGTGACTATTAAAATAACGACCCCAGCTATGGTGTTACTTGAAAGAAAACAACCAACTTAGCGCGTTAAATGTATTTTAGCGGGAGGGGGCTTCTCTTTTTTGTCGTGATTCTTATTTATTTAACAAACAAAGTAAAAAACATGAATAAATTGAGGTAGATAGATAGATAGATAAATATCCATCTTGATATCTAAACAAGAATTACGACAAATTACGATAAATAAACAAGAATTACGACAAATTACGATAAATAAATAAGAATTACGACAAAAAGAGAAGCCCCCCCACACACACACACACTAAAATACATTTAACGCCCTAAGTTGGTTGCTTTCTTTTAAGTAACACCATAGCTGGGGACGTTATTTTAATAGCCACAGTTAATTTTTGAGGCAGGAGACCGGGACGCACTAACTCATAAATTACTTCGTAATTTGTACTATTTAGATTTTTAGGGCTGTCGTCCTCATCTTTATTGTTATATACACAACGTTTCGATTTATGTGCTTTCCGACCTCCTTCAGGTGTTTCTTGTTGAACCCGGGAAAATGACATAGAATACTTAACATAGCTTAAAACTTGTATTCAGCATGGTTGATGGAATGAGAACAATCCCAATGGATTAAATAAAGGGTTCGACTCGATGTTCTGTGAAGTTTCCCGATTCAGCATTGAAGACTCCTAAATTCGACAAGAAAATTTCTCAGTTCGACAAGAAACACATGAATAAGGCCGGAGAGGACATCTGCCGAAACGTTGTGTAATAACGATAAAGATGGCGGCAACAGTCCGAAAAATCTAAATAATAGAAATTATCGGTATTGTTTTTGTTTTCAGTGGCCTAATTCCAACTTTCACTTTGACATGTTTTGACTCTGTGGCCTGCTGGAACAGCGAAGTTATTATTTTTGTTCTATCACAACTTGCGTGTTTATCACACCAATTCTAGCAGGTAGTCTTTCACTGAGGTTTGAGTGATAGCAAGTCTCTTCAGGTTTCCAGGACTCTTCTGAGTATTCTATCCGATCTTAACAATACTGTGATCTGTATGGTCTTGATTCTTCTTTGGAAAGGTCCAAAAACTTATATTAACATTTATTCAAGTTTCATTTTGTTAAATATAGGTGGGGGTAATTTTGCACATCGAATTGGTGGAGGTTCATATTGTTGGTATTTTTGTGGATATAAGGTGTGTGCCTCTACTTATAGACTCGCCGACAACCATGTGACCAGCCTTGTTGTCCAATCACTGGCAGTGCTCTGCTGCTGCTGCTGCTGTTGTTATTTATGCTGATTCTAATCTTAGCTCACTGCTACTTGGATCTTCTTGGACGACGGACCTAAAGGATTCACCTAAAGGATTTCTATACCACAGGACTAGACTTAAAATGACTTACCAAAGGATACTATATCACGAGACATTCATCTACCAAAGGATTCTATAACTCGGGACTTACTTACTTATTTACTTTAAGTTCTTTGCAACTGGCCAGATACTTAACACATATAATTCTACAAATTCTATTAAAAACAAATTTTGTTAAAATTGAACAAATATTTTAATTTTAGTGTATACAAATATATACTTCTTTTAAATTTTATCTTGATTTTATCGACATCCAAACCGTTTTTTTTTTTCGTTACAAAATGTAAATAAAACACTTTCGGGCATGCGCACACAGTTAATTAACAGGATACAGTTAAATACACAAACCTTTTCAAAATTTAATATCAAAGGAGAATATATAAAAACTAATGTTGTGAATATTTTTTCTTAAAACTCTAAATGTTAGATAACTTTAAATATATATCAAAGTGAAAAAAAAAAAAAAAAATATGAATCAATAATATCGGTCATGTATTTAATGAAACTTGTTTTAAATGACACATTAGACCATCTTTTGTGCATTCTCAGTCCTGAGTTTATATATAATTCAGTTGTTCTTACGTTTTTATGTAGTACTTTATACTGATTATGAATTAAATACTCATAGCTAAAGATGATTAATCTCCATCATATATAAATTATCATTATTATTCACTCCTTTTGAGTTTTCACATCAGTGTTAGCTGATGGTCTTTCACTTGAGTCTGAGTTATAGCAAGTCTCCTCAGGTCTCCAGGACTCTTCTGAGTATTCTGGCAGATTGCAGCATTGCAGTGTTCTGAATGGTTTCAAATCTTCCTCTTTTCCAAACTTTCCAAACCCTTTTCCAACTACAATTGGTATAACTTTCACTTTCATATTCCATAACTTTTTCAGTTCTCTGGCAAGGTCCAGATATTTGTCCATTTTTTCATTTTCCTTTAGCTTTACCCTGTGATCTGCTGGCACTGCAAAATCCACCAGTTGACAATTTCTTTCTTTTTTTAATCAACACTAGGTCTGGTCTTCTTGCTGTGATAAGGTGATCCGTTTTTATTTCAAAGTCCCAGAGAATTTTGTGTGTTTCGTTCTCAAGAACAGATTCTGGTTTATGCATATACCATTTTGTTGTATGGTCAAAAAATTTTTTGCATAATTCCCAGTGGATCACCTTCCCAACCCAGTCATGTCTGGTTGGTTTTGTACTCCCGTTGTGCTAGTTTGCTACATTCGCATAGTACATGGTTTACAGTCTCATCTCTATTACCGCATAATCTACATTTACTATTTTGTTGGGTCTTATCAATTTTTGCTTTGATATAGTTTGTTCTTATGACATTATTATTATTATTATTATTATTATTATTATTATTATTATTATTATTATTTCACTTTTTGTGAGGTTTTACACCAGCGTTAGTTGGTGGTCTTTCACTGGAGTCTGAGTGACACCATGACTAAGGTCTTCAGAAGTTTTTTGGGTATTTGAACTGATCATAACAATGCGGCTGTTTTGATGGTTTCGATTCTGGCCCTGATTTCTAATTCCTCTTGTCTTGTTTTCCAAACCGTTTGAGACCGTTCCAATGGTACCAACCACAATTGGTATCAACTTCACCCTCATGTTCCACAGCCTTTTCAGTTCTCTGACAATGTCAAGTATATCATAGTACCTCCCCTTGCCTTGTGCCAAGCTAAGTTAAGTTTATTAAATGACGTTGTTTTCTTACCTTAGGACATAAGGAAAAGGGAAGAAAATAGAGATCATTGTCCTGGGGATCTAACGCCAATTTCAGTACCTCCCCCGTCGAACCAAAAGGAATGATCGACGCAATCTGACACCTTAATGACATTGATCGGCACTGGGCAATTTTTTGTTTGTTCAACAGTCCATGTGTCAGGTATACCCTCGCGAGGGAGTTGTAAAATATGAAATAACAACTCACTACCCTCAAAATGGTTGATATGATTAGTGGAACCGAATGGAGCTTTATAGCAGACACTAAATCTAGCTTTATACGAGGTTTTCGTTTTTTATGTAAAACGAATAACTGGTTGACTTTTGAGGTTAACGATTATTAATCTCAGTTCCGAAACGACGTGTATAAACCTTTGAAATGAGTGTTTGATCTGTTATGACTACTACTACTACTACTACTACTACTACTACTACTAATAAAATAATAATAATAAATAATAATAATAATAATAATAATAATAATAATACGACAGGTTTAGGAAGATTAGAAGAGTAATATTTATAGCCAAGTAAAAGTCACTGATTATTAATTAAATAAGTCCATATGACTGGGGCTTTTTTTTCCTTCTCCGATCAATAAATAAAGAATAAAATCAAAAAGTGTTATTTTTTTCTGTTTGAAAAATCCTTCCATTTAATCAGTTCACCAATCAAAAACGTTGATTAGTTTGTTTGATGTCTTTTATAAATAAAACAAACACACAAAAAAATTATTGGTCATAATTTGACTGTAATTAATCAACATCCCGGAAGTTAGGACTGATTTACCTTTTTCCCCGATGAAAGATTCAAATCATTTCGCATTGGGGGGGGGGGGTGCGTTGGGATGGGGGTATGTCAAATTTCTTTCTTTTCTTTTTTTTTTTTTTTGATATTTTTAAACATTTCGGACACATATTTAGCCAAGTCGTAGATTGCGTATAAAAAAAACCCACTTAATTTGCATTAAAAAAACAAATTCTCAGAACTTTTATAGTCTTCATTTTTCCCCTCCTCATGACATCACAGTTTAAAAAACTCAAAACACAGAATTTTACTATCCTCTGGTTACAGTGAGGTAATCAGTGACGTAGTTTCGGTTATAGACAAAAAGAGATCGAATCTCTATCATCGGTTAAATAGAACTTAACGAACCTAAATTCGACCATCGTATGTCACCCCGCCGAAAGAAAAAAAAATAACAAAAATCAGGGAATTAACCGAATTAAATTAAATTTTCAGTGTTGATATATTAATGAATAATATATATGATGCACCAGTTATTTTATTTAAAAACTTTTACATTTTTTCAGGTTAGTTAACTTTGAACCACGTATCTTTGAGAATCTGGGTTACGCCTCAACGATACGTGGTTCAAAGTTAACTGACCTGAAAAGTGTAAAGGTTTTCGAATAAAATAACGGGTACATCATATCTATCAGCAAGGTTATAGATATGGGAGACTGCTCCGTGTGTGGCTTGACAGTCGAGGTTTCGAGTCACACACGGAGCAGTCTCCCATGTCTATAATCTTGCTGATGAGACCTAATAGGTCGAAATGTACATTCAGGGATTGACATTTTCTCGATCTGTTTAGCCTTACATTTGAACATATATGCCCGCCTAAATTCATTAATTATTAACTAATTAATTTTCAAAAATTAGGTATGACTTCAATTAAGCACATATCATGCAAAAAAAAAATATATATATATATACTAGCAAAAGTACCCTTTCCATGACCGGACTAAAAAGATTTTAAGAACACCAAGGAGTGAGTGGGTAAGAAAGAGAAGAAGAGGAAAATAATTTTTATAATTAAAAACATCACCGAGAATTACAATATTTATTTTTAGATTTTTTAAATGTAATCCTTAACTTATTTTTCTTAAAACTGTTTTTTTACATATGACAAAACTCAAATTCATTATTTAATTGCTTATTGCATTAAAGTGATAATTATATTACTTTAATTTATGTTCTCTTTCACCCTTAAAAACTAACAATTAAAAAGAGCGAAGTATTAAACTTGTCTACTTATTTATTTAACTCTATTGGCTGAGGCTGGAGAATACACCGATTGCACCTTTGCTGTTTAGTGATTTTCTGTACATTAGTGTATTTAATTTTTTGTTAGTGTTTTCTAAGAAGAAACTGTTATAAGTGTTTAAAAATCTTAACGTGTTTATTTATTAAGTAATTTATTTCTCACAAACCGCCCGTTTTCGTCAAATATTTGGCAGAATTTAATGTTTAAAATGTATCAAAAATTAATCACATATGTAATATTCTTTTTTTTCATTTTTTTTTTACTGATGCTCATTATGTTACTACTTTTCGACTAAAACAAAAATTTGACCTAAAATAATCGATTAGATTAATTCTAATTCGTTTTTAAAGTGAAAATTGGCGCTTGAATTGTTGATTCATGATAAAAATACATAGTCAAATAAAATCATTTACCTAAAATCATTTGCTACTCGTCTTTCCTTTTTATACAATGTGGTTTGTGTTTTAAGGGCAAGTTCAAAATATATGCCGATGAGGGTTGTGGTGGAAGTGTCTTTTAGCGGTAATTTTGTTTATTTTAGAATTCTTTTTTATTTTTAACAGTAAGAGTCTTGACTAGGCTTACAGATGGCGATTTCTTGGTTTGTAAATCTAATACACGAGAAACTATCAGTAACCAAGCGCCGTTGACTTTATATCCACGATGCCCTAATACACACACACACACACACACACACACACATATATATATATATATATATATATTATATTATGTGTGTGTGTGTGTGAATGTGTGTGTGTGTGTGTATGTGTGTGTGTATTATTGGTGTTGATCATTTTATGCGAAGGTCGTACATAAATAATAAGAGTATTTACGGATTCGAAGGAGTTCTTAATTCTCTGTTGTTGTAGGCAAATTGTCGGACAAAGAAGGAACAAACACGAAAGTAAATGCAGACACTTGTATTGACAAAAAATTACATAAAATTGTTGCAAATTTAATGGTATTTGCTACTCGGCTTATCTGTGGAGGGATTTCTTGTAGTACTGGTGATAACAGTTTTCTCCTCGTCGGTGGGAAGTGTAGATAAGACGCTTCGTCTCGGTATTTGTTCTTCCTTTAGTCAGTGTACAGTCATACCGGCCTTTGTGCAGTATGCTGATACAATGCCTTAGACGGAATCTGGTTGTAAAGTTCTGTGTTAAGTGGCCCTGTTTTGGGCGAAGTGATGAGCGCGTTTGTTTTTATGTCTCTCGTTGTTAACGGTTCCCTGATAAGTAACGTTTTGGTATTTGGCGCCAGCATACGATGTTGGCATTCGCCCTCTGGCGGCAGGGGGAGATAATTAGCTAAGGAATTTCCGATAATAAGCAGGAAATATCCCACAGAAACTACTACAGATGTGAACTACGCTGATAATTTTGATCTCATCGCACATACACATTCACACACAGAATCACTGCTTTGCTCAATTTTTTATCGTAAGTTGATTTTTCTTATCGTAACCTTGTGTACAAATGTCATAATTTATAAGATAATAAGTAAAAATTATAATAAACAATAAATATATACATGTGTTATTTTATCTTATTTTTTATTGTCTATCGTGAGCGTATTTTTATCGTAACTTTACGTAAACATTTGAAATTCTAATAACTGTCGTTTAGTTTTCTATGCTATTACTTTGTTTTTTTAATTTACAAATATTTTCGTTGACATATTTTCATTCATTACTTTTCCCTTTTATAAAAAATATTTTACGCTTAAATTGTTCAAATCAATAAAAACTCGAAATTTGCAATTTTGATTAAATTTAGCAAGAAAGGAAAGCGATGTTATTTCACAAAAAAAATTGTAATTGTACAATAAGATTCCTTTAAAATTTATCAGTATATATCTGTTAACAACTAAGTGAACAAGAATATTATATTATTTTTTTTTTAAACTGTTTGATAATTTTATTTTATTTCGTAAGCGCACTAAAAAAATAAATTACAGAGTCGTTGTAGCAGTAAATAAAAATTTAAGAATCATGGAAAATGTTCTATTTTATTTATTTATTTATAGCTACTGTTGTATATCTTAAGGGTAATTTTTATCGTATCTTTGCTTAAAATTTGAAACGTTAGTGAATTTCGTTTTGTTTTCAAATATTACTATCACATATTTAATTTACAAATATCTTTACGTATACAATCTTTGGCATAGTAAATATTTTATTAAATCCCATCAAGTCTGATATCCATTCAGTATATTTTTTTCTTCTCAATTTTAGAAGGTTTTTTTTTAGTTACAAACTGTCACACACACACACACACACACACACACACACACACACACACACACACATAAAGATCGAAAGACCTTTCGACTTTATGTATACCAGCAAAGAATGCACCCTCCGGTCACAAGTATTTAAAATTAAATATAATTCAACTTTATATTGAATTAGAAAGACTAATAAAATTAAATACAAACACAAAGAATATACTTGTTTTTACTTTATTCTAATTGATTTCAGTATAGAATCATACATAGGATTGCTTTTAATACGTTTGAGAATAAAACTATAATATTAGAAATTAATAACAACAAGTAATTATTTATTAAACTCGGTTTTATTAAAACCGGTATACCAATTATTCACACCATATACGACGTAAACATTTATTTATTTATGATATATTACACGTATTGGACGATTTTAAACACTGATAACTGTAGCTTCGTCCAAGATTTGAACTCGGGTCGATGAGTCCATTTCCTAAGCACCTCCAACTGAAAAGTCCAGCTCTTCTGCTATAAGAACAATAAACACATGGCTATTCTTACTCTTCACCTGTATCCGTGTTGCAAAGAACGGGAAGAATCAACTGCAAATCAAACTGATAACCTTTTATTGTGACAAGGCATCACTTTATGTAATTGTTCTCATTTTATTCAACAAGAACCAAGAAGAAGAAAAAGAAGAAAAAAAATGATTTCTATGAAGGTAATTTTCTTTCTCCATTTAAGAGTAAATAATAAATAAATGCAGCCGAGTCCGCTGTTTTTTGGGAAGGCCACATCTTCATTTCTGAAGTCATTGAAACGAGAAAAATGGCCGCGTTACACCGAAGCCATTCACTTTGGGTGTCTGTCTGGTTGGCTACACCTTGTCGTCATTGTTTGTGCCCGCGTCTTTTACATATGTGCAATGATGAAGCCAAATACGATTGGATTAGATCTCTGTGTTCTGCTTAGTCAACAGGAAGATGCCTCTGAATGAACTCATCAGACTCACAAGTAATGCCAACGCAAAGAATCATTACTCAACTCAAAGCTTCCATCATACCAAATATTTATTATTATTATTATTATTATTATTATTATTATTATTATTATTATTGGAGTTGTTTTTCTTCTTCATTTTACGGTGTGAAATTTCTTTCATTATGGTTCCTATTCTTTCTTTCGTTTTTTTTTTGTCATAATTTGTCTTTTTCAGAGACCATTATGTCGTTGTTTTTTTTTTCTTTTTCTTCTCCTTCATCCTGATTCTGTTACGTCTTGATATTTTCGGTCTTCACTTCCGTAATTTTTGGTTCCGTTCGCTTCATTTGCCAAGCTGTTTATTTCTTCTTCGTTTCCTTCCTTTTTTCAGTTTTCCTCTTCAGTTTGTTCGATTCTTTGTTGTTGACTGTTTCGAATTTTTCCTCATCCTTTTTCCTCAGCTTCTCATCCATTTTTTATCTCATTTTTATTTCTTTTTCTTCTTTTTTCCTTCTTTCTTACATTTCTCTCATTCCTTTTTCCTTTTTATCTTATTCCATTATTATTTGTCTGTTTTAATTTTTTTTTTAAATATTTTTGAAATTTTATTTTCCTGTTGCGTATTGTAACTTTTGAAATTCCTTTTTTTATTTTCTTTCTTTCTTTTTTCCATTTCTCTCATTCCTCTTTCCTTTTTTCTTTACTCTTTTTTATTTGTGCGTTTTTGCTTTTCTTTTGGATTTTTAATTCTGAAATTCCATCTTTAATTTCTAGCTTTCTTTGTATCTTTTATTTTTTACCAAACTGTTTATTTCCTTTTATTGTCCTTCCTTTCTCCTTCTTTTTTCTCTATGGTTTACTCTAACTTCTTCCTCCTTTTTTTACTTGCACTTCACTCCCTCTCTTTTCTTCTTCTTCTTCTTCTTCTTCTTCTTCTTCTTCTTCTTCTTCTTCTTCTTCTTCTTCTTCTTCTTCTTCTTCTTCTTCTATTCCTTTTATGTCTTTCTCTTTATTCTATAATTTCTTTCTTTTTCCCCTTTGACATGTTGCTTTTTAAATTCCTTTCTTTCTTTCCTTTCTTACTAACAGTTTCTTCCTTTTAGTATCTTCCATTCTTCTTTGACTTTTCCTTCTTCAGTTTCTGATCATTTCTTTATTTTCTTTCTTCTTTCTTCTTCTTTCTTCTTTTTCTGATTTATCTTCTAATTTCTTCTTATCATTATTCTCCTTCTTATCCTCCTCTCCTCTTATTTTTCTAATCTATGTCTCCTCTTCATCCCTCCTATTATTTCTACTACTAGAGATATACGCTCATCATTCTTGATCAATGTTACCCTTATTTATATCTTTCTTTTTTGTCTGTAACTTCCTTTCTCTTTTGATTTCTTTCTTTTTTTGTTATCATTAATGCTTTGCTTTTTCTATGACACAGAATTTTTCCAAACAAATTTGAATTTTGAAAGGTGACAGCTTAGTGGCATCTTGTGACCCGAAAGAATAAAGAAACACTAACGTTAAACACAAGGCGTCGTTGATTTATAGAAAGAAAAAAAAAACAGAAAATAATCGTCTTTAATAGAGCAAGGACGGAACTCGACTTGAATAAGTCAACATTGAATAAATGTCCTTTCAGAATTAGTACCCGAGTGGAACACGTTTCGGGGGAGACCAGACAAAACAAACCTCCTGCAGTTACGATTTACTTTTAGGCTGCCTACAATTATCAGAAGAAATTCTTACTACTACCCGCCACCCACGATCCACAACATCAACAATGTATAGCCATTAGATGCAGCAAGAAAAGTGTACGCCTATTTTCGCACCGAAGGATCGAAGGCACCCAGCTGAGTCCGTGTGTGTCGAGTTGTGTAGTCTGCTTTCTAGTTCTCCTTCCTCTGGATTCATTTCTTCCTATGGAAACGGCCATCTCTGTAAATAAGAGAGCCAATCCACTGAGTCATAGCAAGGAATTGTTATTGAATGGTCAAATGGGTTTTCACAGATTTACGAGGGAGGATTTATTAGTGCATTGTCTAAAGTACAAGGCCATGGGCTACAGAGTTCCAACTAAATTTATATGCAGCACACATTTGTTTGTTTTCTTCCTGCTAAAGAAACCTAAAGTCTCGAAAGTAAACAACTGTTGCAAAGATAGAAAATATTAAACCGATGTGAAGTTATATACTATCTTGGTATCAAAGGCGTATCAAATAAGAAGACTAATGAGGGTATAATTTGGGCTAAAGAAAAGAAGTCAGCCTTCTTCTTCTTCTTCTTCTTCTTCTTCTTCTTCTTCTTCTTCTTCTTCTTCTTCTTCTTGTGGTTCGAGCCCTGGATTGACTACATGCCCTTTTCAACCGGTTGCTTTGTCAAAGATTTCTGTTCTCATGTTCTGTATTTGAATATCTGCAGAACGTGGATCTACGTAACTTGGTCGGAGCGTCTTTTTAACGGACTGGTAAGGGTGGTTTCGCCTACTCAATAGACCTTCCTTTCTTCTTCTTCTTGTGGTTCGATCCCTGGATTGACTACATGCCCTTTTCGACCGGTTGCTTTGTCAAAGATTTCTGTTCCCACGTTGTGTATTTAAAGATCCGCAGAACGTGGATCTACGTAACTTGGTCTGAGCGTCTTTTTAACGGACTGGTAAGGGTGGTTTCGCCTACTCAATAGACCTTCCTTTTCTTCTTCTTCTTCTTCTTCTTCTTCTTCTTCTTCTTCTTCTTCTCTATTCTTCTTTCTTCTTCTTCTTCTTCTTCTTCTTCTTCTTCTTTCTTCTTCTTCTTCTTCTTCTTCTTCTTCTTCTTCTTCTATCTATCTATCTATCTATCTATCTATCTATCTTTCTTCTTCTTCTTCTTCTTCTTCTTCTTCTTCTTCTTCTTCTTCTTGTCTGCATCCAGGTAGCATATTCCTTCTCATAGAATACGAATTCCCTATCTTTGAAAGGTTCATTCGCTTTCCGTACACTTGAACGCTTATCTCCTCGTACCACATTCACCAAGAGAGAGAGAGAGAATTGAGCAACATATCGTCTTTCATTGGTGTTCAGAAAACATGCAACCTCCACTTCTCCCTCACGTGCGCGGCATATTGAGGAGAGCTTTGACCACAACTCAGATGGCTGATCGGGTCTGGTGACGCCAACAGATGCTTGATCTAGCACTCGGGACTGAAAAAATCAGTTTCAGTCCGGGGCACTAGATCAAGCATATCCTGTTACATGGATACCGGACGACATGCTGAACTTTGTCAAGTTGTCTTTCTTCCTACTTTGAAACCCGATACCATCCGCTAACAAAGATATGCATGAAACATACGCGTTATTCAACATATTCATCCTACAATTCAATACAGTTGATACACCGGGAAACACACACACACACACACACACCACACACACACACACACACACACATTACCAATGTAGTGGGTTAAATCTTTACTGTTTATACTTGTGACCTCTTGTGTCGTGGATTAAAGCCAGCCAATCAACTCGCTCGAATACGTGGTTAGTTAAATATTTAATCGCCGTTCTTGAAAGCCGTTCATTTGCACGTATTTGACACGGACGAACGGATCTGCAACCAAGGATTCTACCGAACACGACGGAACATGAGGATTCTATCTAACACTAAGGAAATAAGGATTCTAACAAACACTAAGGACACAAAGATTCTACCTAACACTATGGAACATATAGATTCTACCTAACACGAAGGAACACAAAGATTCTACCTTACACTAAGGGACATAAGTACTCTAAACACGAAGGAACACAAAGATTCTACCTAACACTAAGGAACACAAAGATTCTACCAAACACTATGGAACATAAGGATTCTACCTAACAATAAGGAACACAAAGATTCTACCTAACACTAAGGAACACAAATATTCTACCTAACACTATGGAACATATAGATTCTACCTAACACTATGGAACATAAGGATTCTACCTAACAATAAGGAACACAAAGATTCTACCCTAACACTAAGGAACACAAATATTCTACCTAACACTATGGAACATATAGATTCTACCTAACACTATGGAAACATAAGGATTCTGCTTAACACTAACACAAAGATTCTACCTAACACTAAGGAACATAAGGAACACAAAGATTCTGCCTAACACTTGGAACATATAGATTCTACCTAACACGAAGGAACACAAAGATTCTACCTTACACTAAGGGACATAAGTACTCTACCTAACACTAAGGAACACAAATATTCTACCTAACACTAAGGAACACAAAGATTCTACCCAACACTATGGAACATAAGGATTCTACCTAACAATAAGGACACACAAGATCTACCCAATACTATGGAACATAAGGATTCACCTAACACTAAGGAACACAAAGATTCTACCAAACACTAAGGAACACAAAATTCTACCTAAACTATGGAACATAATGATTCTACCTATACTAAGGAACACAAAGATTCTACCCAATACTATGGAACATAAGGATTCTACCTAATACTAAGGACACAAAAGATTCTACCTAACACTAAGGAACACAAATATTCTACCTAACACTAAGGAACATAAGGATTCTACCTAACACTAAGGAACTAAGGATTCTACCCATTACTATGGAACATAAGGATTCTACCTAACACTAAGGAACACAAAGATTCTACCTAACACTAAGGAACACAAAATATCTAAACACTAAATTCTAAGGAACATAAGGATTCTACTACACTAAGGAACGGAACATAGGATTCTACCTAACACTAAGGAACAAAAGGATTCTACCAACACTAAGGAACACAGGGGATCTCCACTATAAATGACTTCACCTGCAGCCTAAAAATGCCACAAAAATCGTAACGCTAACAAAGCTTAGTAACAAGGTCACGTTGCCCTCGAGCAAATTTAATAATCTAGATATTTACTACTGTAGCAATACCAATCGTCATTTGGTGTCCCTGTTGGTTCTCAAGCAATCCAAGAATAGTAAATACAACTCCCTTTGTGCCAGCGAGAAAAACACAATTACACCAACTACCAGAAGAGGACAATAGATATTTACTTTGCTTTGCTTTGACGGGCAGAGGGCCAAAGTGCGAGGTGGGTGGAGAATAGGAGATTTTGGTCAGTCTTCTGACTGTGTGGGGAGACGGGGGTGACGGAAGGGTCAGTCTTGAAAATCATCCAAAATCCTAGGTTTTTCCCTTTCTACCTATTCTTTACCACAGATTGTTAGTGAAAGTGGTAAATGCGTAACAACCCTAAACATACATTCATTTATTATACATATGGAGACACGTGGAATAATGGTTAGAGTCGTGGGAAATGGACTCGTCGACCCGAGTTCAAATCCTAGACAAGGCTGTTTGCATTTCTCATAGCGCTAATACCCTTAGAAAAGGTAGGAATCTGTATATTTTCCCTCCAGATATGTGTAAAATAGTAGGGAAGACAGGGCTCTTTAACCTTGGATAGGTAACCAGTCTAGGAGAAGGAAAACTCTGAATTTGAAAAACCTGAGGTCAGTCGTTAATTGGGTTTGTGGCATTCCTTGGGCACCAATTCTTTCTTATCGACTGTACCGAAAAGTGTGGATAGTCCAACACAAGCATCCACCATTATAAACAAAACCACTGCGCTGAAATCGACGAAAGTGTCCATTTGTAATAAAAGGTATGAACAAAGAATTTGAACGGTGCAAGAATAGAATGCAGTACGGATATTTGCCGCAAACCTTTATGAGTAGTACTTTAACCAGTAGATAATGATATACTTGAGAGAAGACAGTGTAAATTAGTGTTAATGTAGATATATATGTACCCAACCACTTTATTACCGGTACGACGAGAGACAAGCTCATTTTTTAAGTGGGCGGTAACTGGTTTTAATTATGAGTTAACTCTCCCTTGGACCGTTGGTGTATCAAAGCTAAAATTATTTAATTAGATATTAATACATGATACCATATAACTATGTGCAAGTTATTTGTAAGTATTTACTCAATCCGATCCCCTCAGATATGGGTTAGATATTACCACTACTAATCTTCTACAAGAATGGCTTTGACATTAAATGACCCGCGACGGTTCGTATGACATTAAACAAAGAAACCAAACCAAATTATGGACGAACATTTTATATAGTGCTAATACAATCGGGAAATTTATGAATCGAACTATTCCCCTCTTATTATGGATAAATAGTAAGGCATTCTCGGTATGGCAACCAGTCTATGAAAATCCTGCTCGTTGTGGAGGGTTGGGGTAAATACATATCTGGTAATTAGTATTCTTACCGAATGCAAATAATTTGTAAACATCTATTCAATCCATAAGTAGGGCCGGTTTAGCACAGTCAGTAGAGCATCCGGTTAGGAATCACAAGGTTCCTGGTTCAATACAGGCCCTCGCGAACTCTGAGTGTATGAGTAGCACAGGTATCTGTGCGGTAAAATGATAACCTGATGGTAGGTGTAGCGCTCCACCTCAGACGCTAAAAACATATCCTTGGTCTAGCGCTTGTGAAAAGGGGATAGAACGCCCTCGCTATGTGGCTCATACCGACCTTAGGCCGTCCCGATAATTTAATCCATTAATGGGACCTAACAGATTATACCACCCCGGATTAAAAAAAAGTGTCCTTTTTTATGTCCCGACCATTGCGAGCAGCAAATACATATATTCTCCAAACCGACCTGAAGACTGAAGTAAATTGATGATATTTTTCAACACCGCTTAAAATTTGACTTACTTTCGCATGCTGATCGTGAGGAGGAGCTAGGTAAATACATGTGGTATTTTATAGATGATACCTTGCTGTATATCTCGCTTTCTCACTGACAGGCTGAAGCTACACTTCTTCCAATCTGTAGGTATATCAGTACTGCTGTATGGCGGCACCACTTGGACCCTAACAAAGCGCCTTGAGAATAAGCTAGATGGAAGCTGCACAAGAATGCTGCGTGCAGTCTAGAACAAGTCGTGGAAGCAGCAACCCGCAAGAAAGCAGCTGTATAGCCACCTGCCCCCTATCTCGCAAACCATCCGAATGAGACGGACTAGGCATGCAGGACACTGCTGGAGAAGCAGGGATGAGCTCATAAGCGACGTTCTCCTGTGAAAGCCAACACATGCACATGCTAATGTGGGACGCCCAGCAAGGACCTACATTTACCAACTGTGTGAAGATGCTGGCTGCTACACGGAAGAATTCCCAGCGGCGATGAATGATAGGGAAGGTTGGCGAGAGATTGTCATGGATATCCCTGCTGCCTGCATGACATGATGATGATGATATCTCGCTTAAGATTTGACTTAGTTTTTCATCCTGATCGACAGGAGAAGCTGGGTAAATACATGTGGTATTTTGTAGATTATACCTTGCTGTATACCCCGCTTAAATGTTGACTTTGTTTCGCATTCTTGTCGTCTGGGGGGGGATATACATAATTGGTAATTTGTAGCTGATAACTTGCTCTAAACTCATCTTAAAATTTGACTGTGTTACATAATTATAAGAAGCTTATAAATTATGAACATACCTATAGTTAGAATATTTTGAATTAGGGTCCGTTCGATTTAGAATCACGGAGTCCATGGAAAGGCACCCGACAGTTGTTGACAGGTAATAACATTTACCCCCTTCAAAGCGCGCGATTGGACGCCAGGAGAATAAGTTTTAGTTTAGTTAATTAGATGCGACCCGGTTTTTGAGGCTCTGATGGGTCGGTCTCACCGCGGCGGAATCATGGGCTGAGTTCAGAAATTAAAGGTTTATTAAGAAACAACCAAGTCTTTTTTGTTAATTGAATATTAAAAACAAGAGATGACAGCCCGAAGAAACCAATAAAGAAAATCAACCCCCACCAGAAGCCCACTAGATCGACTAAGAACATGGCAGCCAAGTTAGAACCAGTAGAAGCAGTAAGCAACAAGTCAACATTTGTTTCGCATCTTGATCGTGCAGAGGATTCGGGTAAATACATAGGTGCTATTTTGTATCTGATAACTGTATCTAACCCCTCTTAAAATTTGACTTAGTTTCACATTCTGATCGGGCGGAGGGATTGGGTATATATATACGTGGAAATTTGTAGTTGACAACCTGCTCTATTCAATGATGTTGAGTCTGTTGCAGTTTTTACGGAAATAAATTGGAGGCATTACTTTCAGAGCACCCTTCGTACAGAGACATTTTTTTACCATTTTTTTATTTCAAGTTTTTTTTTACTTGACATCTGCCGACGGGAGATTATATTTATCTTGCAATAGTTTTGAAGACATCAAAGTCTGCAAAGAAATTCAAAGGGAGGAAATACCTGAAGGTTTGAGGTTATATGATGAGAACTAGTGATCTCTTTGATCATCTTGTCACGGGCTGGCCAGGTACTCTCCCTCCATTCTCTCCCATTCCCCCACCGGTGTCATTCCGTTCCCTACTTGACACATTCACTTCCTTTTCAGAGATAGTTTAGCACTGTCATCTTTGAATGTGACGGGAAGTTTAGCATTCTCAGAGATTCTTTCATTTCTTACCGATTTTTTTTTATTTCGTTCGAACTAAATTTTCGGCTCTGCGAGGGTTTTTCGTGACTGACGTGGGTTCCTTTCAATAAGGTCTTGGAAATCTTCTTCTGTGCTGAAAAGGAGTTTTGTCCATCTTGGTTTCTTCTACATGCATTCCAAGCGCTGAATAGAGCTCCAGAGTTTCAGATACAAAAAAATGTCCATGCGTATAGAATTATCGATAAAAGTTGATCAGAAATCGATTAGAAAAAAGAAAGAACTACTAGGGGCAACAAGGATAGGTTTATCTTCAGAGTCAGCGACAATGATTCAACTTTAATAATAATAATAATAATAATAAATAATAATAATAATAATAAGAAGAAGAAGAAGAAGAAGAAGAAGAAGAAGAAGAAGAAGAGGTGAATATTCAAGCAAAGAAACCAGACCTAGTATTGATTAACAAAAAAAAAAGAGAACGTGTCAACTGGTGGATTTTGCGTTCCCAGCTGATCACAGCGTGAAGATGGAGGAAAACGAAAAGATGGACAATTACCTGGACCTTGCCAGAGAATTGAAAAAGCTGCGGAATATGAGGGTGAAAGTGATATCAATTGTAGTTGGTGCACTTGGAACGGTCTCAAAAAGTTTGGAAAAAAGACTGGAGGATCTGGAAATCAGAGGAGAATTTGAGACCATCCAGATAACTGCATTATTGCAATCGGCTAGAATACTTAGAACAGTTCTTGAGACCTGAGAAGACTTGTTGTCACTCAGATTCCAGTGAAATACCATCAGCTAACGCTGGTAAGAAAAACACAAGGAGTGAAATAATAATAATAATAATAATAATAATAATAATAATAATAATAATAATAATAAAATTTCAGCACATTACAGAAGTGAAGATGAAAGAAAGGGAAAATACCTGGACATTGCTAGAATTGAAAAAATAAAACTGTGGAATATGATGGTGAATGTGATACCTGTTGTAGGTCGTGCACTTGAAATGGACCCCAAAAGAAAACGGCTAGAGGAAATTGAAATCAGAGAAAAGAATTGAGAGTATCCAGATTCGGTTAAGATCGGTTAGATGTTCAGAAGATCTGGAGACTTAGGAACTTGTTTGTCACCAGCCTATATGTGAATCCAACAGCTAAGGCTAGTGTGAAGAATTCTCATGGAGTCAAATAATAATAATAATAATAATAATTAATAATGAATATAATAATAATAATAACGTGTGATCTCGTGGATATTGCCGTCCAGGCGGATCACAAAGTGAAGGTTAAAGAAAACGAAAAGATAGACAAATACTTGGACCTGGCCAGAGAGCTGAAAAACTGAGGAGCATGAAGGTAAAGGTCGTACTATTGTCCTCATCTCATATTGCTATCTGTACAAAACGTTTCGGCCGATGTGCCCTCCGGTCTTCTTCAAGTATTCTTGTCTGACTCGGGAACCTTCTCAGAGACTCGGGAACCTTCTTTTCGGACTCAGGAACCTTCTTGTCGTAATCGGGAACCATCACGGAACTTTAAATCTAACCCTTTATTGTGTCCAAGGGTTAGGATCAGATTTCCATGATGGCTCCCGATTACGACAAGAAGGTTCTCGAATACGAAAAAGGTTCCGAGTCCGAAAGAAGGTTCCCGAGTCCGAGAAGGTTCCCGAGTCCGACAAGAAATACCCAAAGTAGGCCGGAGGGCACATCGACCGAAACGTTGTACAATAGCAATGAAGATGAGGACAATAGTCCGAATAACGCAGATAATACTAATCATCAAGCCTCATCTCAAACATTCAGAGAATTTAGCCTTTGTCAATATATGAAACTCTCTATTTTTATCATTTTCATTCAGTTTTAGTTTTAGCAACAAATTTGGCAACAAGTTCAAAAAATGACAATTTGACAGTAATTAACACAGTATTTTTTATTTATTTATTTCTTCTCTGTATAAATATTCCATCTATGTTTTATCACCTTTTAGTCAATAGTTCATAAATTGTTTTATATTGACGTCTGGCGCGATTAACATTTTAAGCTTTTGTTTCTTTGTCTAACAGCGTATCAATATTCGTTGGTAATTTAATGCCAAATACAACTTTTCTCAGAATTTTTTAGATAAGGCTTGAAAATTAGTATTATTTGGATAATTCGGACTAATTGTCCTCATCTTTATTATCTGTACAACGTTTTGGCCGATGTGCCCTCGGGCCTCCTTCAGGTATTTCTTGTCGGACTCGGGAGACTTTCTTCAAGGCGACAGTAACATAGAATAACAATTAACACAGCTTAACTCCTGTACCCCAGCTATGGTTAGCGGAATGAGAGCAGAATAACCCCGTGGACTGAATAAAGAGTTGGGTTTAAAGTTCCGTGATGGCTGCCGATTACGAATAAGAAGTTTCCCGATTACGACAAGATGTTTCCAGGTTCGAAAAGAAGGTCCCCGAGTTCGAGAAGTCTCCCGACTCCGACAAGAAATACCTGAAGAAGGCCGGAGAATATTAACAAGTAAGAACCATCATCTATCATATAATCTATCTGTCTGTCTCTCTCCTGTTTAGATACCGGATGTTGAACGAGTACATAACAAATGTAAGACCACTAATAATGACCGATAGACACACGTCTATTTAAGCAGTTTGACACTGGTGAAAAGATATATTTTATAAGTTTTTCCCATACATCTTGCCGACCGTACATGTTGGGAATTAGCCGGATCATAGATGGAAAATGGAAACCGCTAGCTTGGGATTCTTCATTAACCAGGGAAAGTTTTAATCTGTCTTCTAAATTTTAGAACTAATTATTATTAGAATTATTCAATCACAATCATGTTCTCAAATGATCTCGGGATCATCATCTATCAATCAACTATTAAGGGTTTCCGCGCGGGACAACAGTTTGAATCTTTTAAAATGATCTATGCTACCAGTCAAATAATAGAGGCAGCTAAAATATTACATCATAAAATAATTGGAATATTCGTTTTCATCAAAATACTCTCATTGTCATTCAACAATCTTATTCCAGAGATTTTTTCATTCGTCGAAGCACCTTTGAAACTTCTCTTTAGATTTGGTCTACTATTATTGGGATTACTAATTATTATAAACGTGTTTTAATATTTCCTCTCAAACTTGGAAGCTTGGTGTCAAGGCAGATTTCAAAATTAAGTAAATTATTATTGTATTTTTTGTGTGCTTATAGAGTAAAAGATTTTTGGAACAAATTCCCTAAACAGATGAAAAACGGCTATTGCGTACAAAACTTTTAGAATAATTTGGATGATTTGGATGATAAATTGTCCTAGAATTAGTCGCTGGAGAATGACAGACCAACAGACGAGAATCATACAACTCTCTAAGCAGCAGACCAGGATTAAAACTGATACTACATCTTTCTACTTCAAAAAATGATCATACTTTCTGACACAAAGGATCCTTGCTGTAAAACTACTTTCAACTACAGCTCGAAAATCGCTACACGAATCGTAAGTAAGTCGACGGGGCGGCCTAAAGTCGGTATCAGCCAGTCAGCGAGGGAGTCTATCCCCTTTTCAATAGCGCTAGACCAAGGAGATTGTTTTTAGCATCTGAGGTGGAGCGCAACACCTACCATCAGCTCCTTACTTTACCGCACAGATTCCTGTGCTACTCATACGCTGAGTTGGCGAGGGTGGGTATCGAAACTAGGAACATTGTGGTTTCTAGCCGAACGCTCTAACGACTGAGCTAAACCCGGCCCCTTACGTATCGTAACAACCGTTAATCTTTTTTCTTTTTTTTTTTCATTTATTATTTTTTATCGTTTTTATTTATCATTACTCTGGAAGATAATAGATGGACTCATGGTTTTCCCCAATGACATTAGCGCAAACGGTCACGTCCAGGATTTTACGTCGGATGGCCGATTCTATTTCTTACGACGATAACAGTGTAGGGGATTATCTTCCCTTTGTCGGAAGAGTTATCTTCTCGCTGCGTTGCCGTTTGTTCCCACTAGGGGACCTCTGGTATTTAAGCGTCTGGTTTGAACCTGTCTTCCTCTTTTTAGCTGGATCTTCTCAAGAACTGCTATGGGCTAGAATCTATCCACCCCCATTCTCGGTGGGACTTTTGCCCCCCCCCCTTTAACATTACTGTAAGTCCTTTATACAACATGGACTATCCTTTAGTTCCATGTCTGTAATATTTATATGTTAGGTACATTTGGGTATCTTGTTTATACCTAAATATTGTATATGTATTTACATGTTCTATTCTCCTGTACATTATGTATCTAATCGTTTCCATGTGCTGTTATGTATATTAAATGTTTTGTCTCACAATGTGTCGGAATTGGATGTTCATTAATTAACTTTGAATCTTACAACCGTTACGCTAAGAGCGTATAATGTCTCACTTGCTGAGATCAGTCAACGAGACTGTCATTGCATAATACACACCAATGCTAATAAGTATGCCAAGGGTCTGCGCCTTCTTCTGTGATCAGTTTTCTACTAACTGATTATTATCTTCTACTTCTGGGGGTTGACTAATGTAGCATAATGGCGCGCTCTACCCGGGAACACCATATTTGTGGCCTTGGGCCAGACACAGAGAAACCTTAATAGGATGTAGCATGATTCTCAGACCTTACAGGAGTGGGCGAGCAGGAAGAATATGAAATTCTCGTTATCACCTGTGAGTCTATTCGTAGCCAGTTAGTCTGGGATTGAAGTTGAATAAATCAAGTCATTAAAAGAGAAACGAAAAGATTGTTGTCAACTTTACTCT